>JAGTTD010000011.1:7561752-8161752 GCA_018398585.1 Simmondsia chinensis
GTTCTAAGGATTTGGGCAGCTTTGGTTTAGAGATTTCTTGTTCTTTGAATATGATTTCCTTTAATTTAAGAAGATATTCTATTCTTAAACTTTGGTCTTGAATTTGTTCAACAATATCTAATAAATCTTCGTTATTTGCTTTTGTTAATACATTAATTGTTTTGAATTTGCATGAGCATAATTCTTGTGTTGATTTAGATGATGAACTTTCATCTTCTGAATTTACTTGAATTTCAAATATATAATCTTCGTTGTCTGAGCTTGAATCAGATAGGAGTAAATTCATTAATTTGCTTTTTAGTTCTTCATCTTCTAACTCATTGATTTTTTTTGTTTCATTTCGTAGTCATTTTGATAATGTCCAGGTTTTTTGCATTTATAGCAGATTAGAATTTTATTTGATTTTTTCTTTGGATAATTTCTTTTATTGTTATAATATTGAGGAAAGGTTTGACGTTTGTATTTGTTTCTTCTTGGTTGCTTATAATATTCTTGTTGAAACTTTTTCTTTTTATTTCTTTTTGAAGGGGGTTTAAATTCATGGATATTATATTGAGCACAAAAAGAACCTAATTCCTTTTTTGTTTGGAACCTTTTCAGATTGTTACGGAGTTTTTGTTCTTGGCATAATTGTAGTGCTTCTTTTTTTATAAATGAAAATAATTGGCCATAAGTTATATTTTGCCATGGAATTGCTTGAGTGCCACAAACATCTTGAATTTTCGTCATTATTCTTTCTGTAAAAAATTTTGGAAGTCCAGTAACAAACCTTTCTTTCCAAAATGTTTGATTGTTATCATCTCTTTTGAGTACATGAGTTAAAAACATATCTTTGTACCATCGAAAATCTTGTAAAGAGGGACATCTTAGATTGGTTAGGAATAGTTTTGTTGATTCTTGTTCTTCAGTTGCGCTGCCAAGAAAGGCAATAATTATTGTCCAAAATAATGTTTTTACGGCGTCTTCAACTTCTTCTTCAATGTAAGGAGAGTTGACATCGTTCGGGTCAAGTGGTCTTCTTTGAGTATGAGTGTAATGGAGTATTGTTTGTTTATCATGGAGTTGTAATGTTTTTGACCGCCAAGATTGAAGTTGCCCTGAAAATTCAGCAACAATCATTTGTGCTGCTATTTGATTTGTATTAGCAGGATTGAATACTTCATAGGTTATTGACGCCATTGTCATTTGTTGTAGAGTATTTTTAATCTCATATTCAGATTTTCCATCTAATTTTCATTCATGGATATCATTTCCATTAAATGATACAGGTCTAATTGATTTCTTTCTTCATATTGAATATCTGGTGGAGTAGGTCTTGGATAATATCTTTTTGTAGGTTGATTTTTTCAGTTATTTTTTATCCTATTCATTGAGGGTTCATTATTTTCAATTGCATTGGTGTTAAAGTGTTCTTCTGTTTTTTGAATTTCTATTTCACTTAAGGATATTGATGAAGTTTCTTCATTTGAATCTTCATTTTCTCCTTTTGAAATAGTTTGAATTGTCGGGTTACTAGTTGTTGGATTATCTGTTAATTTGAGTTTTTGAGTGATTCTTTCAATAATGTCTTCATCAGAATTCTTTAATTTTTTTAGTTTTATCTGCTCTTTATCCTTTTGGGTTAGATTGAAGGGCTGGAATGAGGGTTGTTTTATATTTTGAAAAAATTGGTTTGTCTGATGTTGTGGAGTTGGAAAGCTTTGTTGAATAGGGTAGCATTGAGATATTGGCTGTGGGATTGTTAGTTGAGGAGTTTGTTTGATTATTGGAGGTTATTCTACCTTTTGTTTGTCTTTGTTATTTATTATATTGTTATGTATTGAATTTAGTTGTTCCGAAATTGTTTTGAGATTTAAGGCTTGAAAATTATTTTGTTCATAAATTTTGTTTATATCTTTAATTGTAGGTGGTGAATCTTCTTTTTCCTCTTTTCCCCTATGGAAAGGAGTGGCGATTGTTTCTTAATTTTAGACGTTGATGATTAAATTTTTTGTGGGAGGATGAATTGTTTGGATAACTTGCTCATCTGTTGTAAGCCATTTAGTTGTTAAGTTTGTATTAACATTTACTGAATTTTAAATAAATGGATTTGGTATTTGATTTCTGGATGTAAATGATTTTAACCATTTACTATGTATTGTCTACTGTCTACTATCTACCTATCTGCTTTTACTCCTTTTACTTACTTGCTACCTGGTATGGTAGGTTTTGCCTCGATGCCTCCTCTGGGGTGTCATGTTTTGTATTGCTCGTTTTATGCTATAGCTTACTCTTCTGCTTTGATACTCTTTTGCCCACAGGTCATCATGACACGAAGATGACATAATTCAGGTTGGGAGTCCTCTGAAACAGCCTCTCTTCAGCTCACCCTGAAGGGGGAAGGCTGCGTACATCAACCCCCCCCCCCCCAGACCCCGCTTCTGCGGGAGCCCTTGAGGCACTGGGTTTGTTGTTGTTGTTGTTGTTTCTTTTGTAAAAGTTTGGAAAAACTATTGTCTTTGAGCTTCATTTTCTTTAGATTCAAATTCATTGCTTAAAAATTCTTTATTTATTATAAAATATTTTGTTAAAACATTTATCAAGGATGGACGCATTTGAGAAGCAGTTGGGGAATTAGGGTTTGAAAAAGAGTCAGTTTGAAAAACTAGTTCTGCAAGGGGAGGATTAAAATGAATTCCTCTAAACCTTGACGTATTGATATTTGCTTGGTTATTTTCTTCCCTTTGAGTGGGTAAGGAAAAAGTTGAATGTCTTGAAGACTCAGCATATGTTGAATTCGAAATTATTGTTTGCTTGCCTGATTCAAATTGTATTATAATTTTGCCATCAGGTTCTTCTATAATTCTTTGAACCTGTCTTTGGGCTATAATTCTTGGAGGTTGAGGATTCTCAACTCTCCAGATATCTGGGATGGTTATTTCGTTCCATCTCAGACGTTTTGGAGTACAGGTTGCTGCATGGTCAGCTTGAACTTCTAACAATAATGTTTCTCCGGGTAGAGATTGTTTGAGGCATTTTTGGTTCAATTGACTTCCTAAGTGTCTAAAATAAATTCTATAGATCAAAGCAAATTTTTTTCTATTTTCTTTGATCTCAATATTTGGCATATGGATATCTAGAGTTAATGTTTCTAAAATTGTTGGATCTTGGAGATCTACTAAAAAATTTGGGTAACAATTGAAATAGATTGGACCATTATGCAAATTAGTTTGAACAATTGCTAAAAGGGATTTTTCAAATTTTAAAAAGGTTGAACCTCTTAATGCTAACATAACTGGTTGGTTATGTCCCATTCTTGAGAGGGGACAAATTGCTACTTATACTAAACTAGAGTGGATATAATGAAAACCTTTTGTAATATATTTTTGGAGAGTGAAATCAGAGAGTAATTGAACAGTTTGGGTTTCTTTTTCAATTGACATGGATTGCTCATGGGTTTTGCATGAAAAAGCCATTTTGAAATCAAACTGTCCAATTTGATAAATTGATTCAAAATTTTAACTTGGAATGCTCCAGTTGATCATATCTTTGGGGTTTGAGACTTCTTTTGAAACTTCCTTTGAATTAATAGTTCGATTAGAGTTTAAAGAGTTTGAACTGGTGCTAGGTTGGTTTAAAAATAGTCTTCTGAAGGACCCTGCAACTCTTGACCTAGACATGGCTAGAACTGTAGTTGTACGGGTTCAACAGTTACTTAACAGTCTTACTATCTAACACTGTTGAGAACAGTTTTACTATTTGACACTGTTGAGAACGGGAACACCCAACGGGAACACCTACCACGGCTTACCAACACTTTCAGGGCTTATCAACACTCCTAATAGGTGCTTTAATAGCAAAGCGTTCCTCCTAAGTGCTTAATAGTATTTTGGTGAAATTACTGTTGAAAGCTCCTTGAACTTGGCTCTGATACGAGGAAGGCAGGACCGGGGGAGCAGGGAGACAGAAGAGGATAAGAAAGATGAAATTTATTGAAAATATAATAAAATTACAGTAATTGAAATACAGAACTTACAGATTGAAATGGAAGACTTGAGTACAAAACTTGAACAAAATTGAAAATTACAAGAGATGATTAAAATGAGAAATTTGTGATTTTTTCTCTCAAATTGCCTCTCTAATTGATTCTTTCAATGAGCTCTGTCTTGCATTGAACCTCTAATGCTCCTTAAATAGCTGCGAGAATTGAATTGGAATTGAGAAAATTTTGAAGTCTGGGACACCTGTTTTGAATTATTGTACGGTCAATAGTGATCTGAATTATTGCAACGGTAACTAGACAGTTGGTTGTCCTTGCTACAGTAGTTGCTATAGTTGATTGACTTTGCTATAGTGATTTGTCGGGGCAGAAAATCAAAGCAGCATTATTGAAAAGGATCTGTTTGAGAAGAGCTGGCATCATCACCTTCTTCTTCATCGGTTGAGTCTTGAATTTGCTGGAGAAGTTGAGCTAGAAGCTCCTTTGAAACCTTTTTCTTGGATTTGGACTTTGAGGAGGAGCTAGAATATGTTGCTTTAACAGGTTGAGTTTTGGACGGTGCTAAGGATTCAGGGGGAAAAGTTTGAATATTTTTGTCTTTGGTTTCTTTGAAAAATTGGAAAAGAATCTCAATGGAACAATCACGTTCTACAATGTATTTGTCCCACGATTTTATTTTGTATTCACGTACCATAGATAATGGATAAGGGTGTTCAAAAAATTGAGTATTTGAGTAAGACCAACATAAAATCCATGGGATGAAAATTTGAATGAAAACTAGTAATTTTGTCTAGGGGTTTATGAGAATTGCCTAGACTTTTAGAATAAGAATTGAAATATGCTTGAACATTGGCAGGATAAATGGTGGGCGAAGGACTAAAAAATCGCCACCATTCAAGAAACCAAGTTGGGAGATGTCTTTGTTTTTTTGAAAATTGGAAGAACCAAGAGTAATCAAATGATCTGATTAGAAAGCATCTAAACCAAGCCATTTTGTAATCTTGGTAGGTATAGCCTGAGGGTTGAAAAGGTTGAGAAAATTGTTTTGAAGTAAAAGGGTTGTAATCGAAATCTTTTCCGTTCTAGACATTTGAGATTTGGCAAGTTGAAAACGCTATAGGTCTGTTTGTAGAATTAGTTTTATGTTTGATTTGAACAGACTTTGAATCAACTAAAATAAACTTGTAAATTTTTTGAGTTCGTCTGATATCATCTGGAATCCATTGAAAGTCGTTTGGGAAGGTTGAATTTACAGAATCATGAATTTCATTTAAAGAAAGTGGTTCATATTGACCTGTCAAATAAATATGTTCCAATTGAGGTTTTGTAAAATATTGAGAGGATGAGGATTCTTTAGAATTTTTGTTTAGAGGTTGTAGAGGAGGTGGAGGTTGTAATGGAAATGGGTTTTGAGGGGATCTTGAGGTTGCTGCTGTATAAGATATTAGAGAAAATTCTTGTTGAAGAATTGAATATGGGTTTTGAGTTGGAATTTGTATTGAGGGGTGTTGAGGATGAGGTTGAAGCTTCATTGCATAGTCTTTTGGTTTTTGAAATTCTTCTTCTTTAACTTTTCCTTTTCCCTTTTCTTTGGACATGATTCTAAAGAAAAGGATGGGACAATGCCATGTCCTTGTAGAAATTCTACCACAAATGACAATGGCATCAACAGCCGCCCCTATTAAGGCAGAGTGAACGGCTGACCAACGGACCGGTCATGGACTTAAGCTGCCAAGGACCATCTTATGTCCCGGACTTACATCAGCCACAGACCCTACGGGACCACCGCTACCTCAAGGCATAACCCACAGATAGTACCTATCAGGCCAATCCACTGGGCGGAGAGCCTCACTTCGGTTAACAGGTCATGAGTGAGAGTTCCCAGTTTCATGTGGCTCTAATACCAGGAAGGCAAGACTGGGGGAGCAAGGAGACAGAAGAGGATGAGAAAGATTGAATTTATTGAAAATATAATAAAATTACAGTAATTAAAACAATTAAAATATAGAACTTACAGATTGAAATGGAAGACTTGAGTACAAAACTTGAACAAAATTGAAAATTACAAGAGAAGATTAAAATGAGAGATTTGTGATTTTTTCTCTCAAATGGCCTCTCTCAAGCAGGCAGGACCGGGAGAGCAGGGAGACAGAAGAAGACGAGAAAGATGGATTTTATTGAATATAAGATTAAATTACAAAGGATTGAAAATTAAAGTAATAACTGAAATATAGTAATTGAAATACGGAACTTACAAATTGAAATGGAAGGCTTGATTACAGAACTTGGACAAAATTGAAAAATTACAAGAGAAGATTAAAATGAGAGATTTGTGATTTTTTCTCTCAAATTGCCTCTCTAATTGATTCTTTCAATGAGATCTCTCAATGAGCTCTGTCCCGCATTGAACCTTTGATGCTTCTTAAATAGCTGCGAGAATTGAATTGGAATTGAGCAAATTTTGAAGTTCGGGACACCTGTCTTGAATTATTGTACGGTCAACAGTGATCTGAATAATTGCAACAGTAACTGGACAGTTGGATGTCCTTGCTACGGTGGTTGCTACAGTTGATTGACTTTGCTACAGTGATTTGTCGGAGAATATCATCAGCTCTGTTAGAAAAATCTTAAACCATGAAGTATAGTCTTGAAGTCTTAAGAAAATATCAGAAAGGACGGATCAGAGTGTTGATGTTGTACACTTCTTCTTCTTGAATTCTTCCTTCTTCTTGGATCTTAAGATTTTCGTAATGTTGGAGTAAAGAGATTTGTACTGTTGGTTTAAGAAAGGGAACATCAAAAATTTTGTTGAATGAATAGATTTTTTAAGTAAAATCTTCGGTAACGAGAAAAGCATTAATAATTCCACTATTGGTTGAAAACGCTTGAGGATGAAGGTCATAAGCAAGTTGTTTTCCCTCCAATGTCTGAGTTGCTTTGAAATACTATTGTTGGTGCATGGCCATGGTTCATCAGAAGGACATAAAGTATGTCGAACAAATGAGCCATAGACTAGTATCCTATGTTGGCTAGGATTGGTATAAATACCAGTGAATTCAGGCGAATTGGATTGAATAACAACATCGATGGAGGTGACTTTGTCATTGGAATATTTTTGAATTACATAGGCCAATTTGCGGCAGAATTAAGCGGTTTGATCATGTTTTGTAGCGGTAATTTGAAATAAAAATCCGTAGTCCAAAAGTTTTTGGGCAGTAAGGATTATTTCTTGATTTTCATGAATGATCATCATTGGTTTGTAAAGTTCTAAGTCTAAACAGACACGAACAATTGAAAAGGTAAGATGACATGGGCAGTCAGATCTATTACTTAGTAGGTTAAGGCATTTTTGAGTTTGTTTACAATTTGTAGGGAAGCCATATTGAGTGGTCTAGGAAAAAGTAAGTCCTGGTATGGTAATGTTGTGGGTAGATAGGTCTTGAAGTAATTGTTGAATTTTAATTAGAAGTCTATTGTTACTGCATTAAGTGACTAAAGCAATATGGGCAGCAACATCTTGAGGTAAATAGCTAAGGAATTTTTGAGGAAAGAAAAAGATCCTTGGTTTTGTGAAATCGTAAGTGCTTAATAGGTGCTTTAATAGAAAAGCGTTCCTAGTAATATATCCTAGTACTTTTCATCAACTTTACGCATTTCCCCCCTCGGAAGGGCTTATGGCTAAACGTATTTCGCCCACCTCGGAAGGGCTTATGGCTTTACGCATTTCGCCTGCCTCGAAAGGACATATAGCTAAACGTATTTCACCCATCTCGGAAGGGCTTATGGCTTTACGCATTTCACCCGCCTCAAAAGGGCTTATAGCTAAACGTATTTCGCCTGCCTCGGAAGGGTGGCTTTACGTATTTCGCGCGCCTCGTAAGGGCTTATCGCTTTACGCAATTCGCCCTCCTCGGATGGGCTTACGTCTTAATGTAATTCCATACGTTTCATAACCCTTCTTTTTGTTTTTATAAAAGGGGAGAGAGTTCTTGCAGAACATAGAACGAGTTTATATCCTTTCAAGATTTCATACATAGTATTTTCTTAAATTTAAAATATTCTATGTCCTCGGGACTGGTGTTTCATCCAGTTGTTATAGACGGTAGGCTCCTTCCTTGGTAGTCTGGGAGACCCTGCAGGGCCCTTCCCAATTAGCGGATAATTTGCCGTGGTGATGCCCCGAGGCCTCCGTTCGTTTTAGTACTAACTCTCCTTCCTGGAAATCCCTCTTCTTTACCCTGGAATTGAAATATTTCACCATTCTTTGTTTTTGGGCAAGCATCCTGACCAATGCGTTTTCCCGCGTTTCTTTTATGTCGTTTAGCTACTGTCTCAATGCCTCTTCATTGTGTTCCCGGTTATAAAATTGTATTCGGAGACTGGGTTCTCCTACCTCTACTGGTAGTATCGCTTTCGTCTCATAGACGAGGTTGTACAGGGTTTCTCCTGTGGCATTTCGCGTCATTGTTCTATAAGCCCACAATACGTTGGGAAAACTCCTCGGCCCAGTTCCCCTTGGCTTAGTCAAGCGAGCGTTTTAGTTATGAAAGGATATGCTTATTGGCTAATTCTACCAAATAGTTACTTTACGGGTGTGCTATCGAACCATAGTTTATTCTAATTCCTAGATTTCCGCAGTAGTCCCGGAATCTTTGTGAGCTGAACTGGGTGCCGTTATCAGTGACCACAGTTTGCCAGATTCCAAATCGGGTGATGATTCCTTTCCAAAGGAAGTGCTGGACAGAGCGATCAGTGATTTGGGTGACGAGTTCGACCTCTATCCATTTGCTGAAATAGTTTATGGCCACGATTACTTTCTTTGTCCAGTCGCCTTAGGATACCCCATTGCGCGAATGGCATTGGGCAGAGTATGGGTTGGGGCGAGGATGTGGGGGTATGAATTATTGAGGCATGTTTCTAGCATTTCTCGCACTTCTGTACGAGGTTTTAAGCATTTTTTTTAATGGTGGGCCAGTAGTATCCAGATCATAAAGCCTTGTTAGTCAGTGCTCGACTTCCGAGGTGTTGTCCGTAGATGCCTTCATGAACTTCGCGCAGGACGTATTCCCCTTCTTCCTTGCCTGCACAGTTTAGCAGCGGGTGCACGAAGGATCTCTTATATAGATCTTTGTCAATTAACACGAACTAGGGAGCTCGTCTCCGGATCAGTTTTGCCTCTACCTGGCTGCAGGGAAGAGTTCCATCTTTTTATGAATTCTATCATGGGGTGTCGCCAGTCATCGACGGCCCACAGTTTTGTATAACTTTTTCTAGAAGAGGAGAGGGCGGTGGCCTCCTGCATGAGGCTTCAACCTCTTTGATTTGGATGGTGGGGTCCTGGCATTTTCTCCCAGTTTGGAACTGGCTACTTGCTTAGTTCGTGCGCTCTAACGTTTTCTACTTGTGGTACGAGGTGGATTTTGAAGTGTGAAAATGCTTTTATTGCTTCATTCACTATATTTAAATATTCCATCATGGTAGTACTTCGTGCCCTGCAGATTCCTTAGATTTATTTAACGACTAAGTGGGAATCGCTAAACACCTCAATCCATCGGGCCCCTACTTTTTACGCTATTCTTAGCTCGTGGAAAAGTATCTCTTATTCGGCCTCGTTATTGCTGGCCCTGAATTTCAATTGTATGGTATATGAGAAAAGCCAACCCTTCGGTGAGATGAGTAAGATTCCTGCCCGTTTCCTTAATTATTGGAGGATCCGTCGACGTACAATCTCCATGATTCTCCTGGGGTATGCTCTGAATCTGGGGTTGGTGGTAGTTAGCGAACGAACACTCGGCTAGGAAATCGGCCAACGCTTGTGCCTTGATTGCTGTTCTTGACTCAAACTGGATATCATACTCTGATAGTTCAACTACCCAAGCTAGCATTATTCCCCAACATTCCAACCATTGGAGAGATTTTTGAAGGGGCTAATTGGTTTGTGTCCGGATTCGATAAGCCTGGAAGTAGGGACGAAGTTTTCGGGTAGCCATGACGGCGGCGTGGGCGAGCTTCTCAATGCGGGGGTATCATCTCTCGGCCTCTCGCAGTATTTGACTCACTAAGTAAACTGGTTCCTAGTTATTCCCTTCCTCGGACACCAATATGGCGCTTACCGTGTCGTCTAATGCTGCTATGTAAAGGATCAATTCTTCTCCTACGGCTGGTTTTGATATGGTGGGGAGTTTTGCTAGGTGTTCTTTGAGTTCTGGGAAGGCTTGCTTGTTGGTTTCGTTCTACTTGAAGCCCTCTCTACCACGTAAGATTTTGAAGAAAGGGAGAGACTGATCAGCTAGGCGGTTGATGAACCTATTGAGTGCGATTAGGCAGCCCGTTAGCTTTTGGATATCCTTTGACGTCTTTGGGGTCTCCATTCTCAGGATTGCATTTACTTTAGCAGGACTGGCTTCTATTCCTCTCAAGCTTACTATGAAACCCAGGAATTTCCCTTCTGGAATAGAGAAGATGCATTTGTCCCAGTTTAATCGCATCCCATGAATCCAGAGCGTCTTCAGGGTTTCCTTCAGATCGTCAACTTGGTTTAAGGCTTTTCCAGTTTTCGATCTCATATCATCAACGTAAACTTCCAAATTCTTCCCTATCTATTGTCGGAATATATTATTTACTAGTCATTGGTACATAGCTCCAGCGTTTTTTTAACTCGAATGGCATGACCCTGAAATAGTACATTCCCTAATGGGTGATGAAGGAGGTTTTCTCTTCATCCTCCGGGTTCGTCGCGATTTGGTGGTACCCTGAGAATGCGTCTAAGAAGCTGAACAGCTCATTTTTGGCCGTAGAACCAACTAGCTAATCTATCTAGGGTAAAGGGTAAGAGTCTTTGGGGCAAGCCTTGTTTAAGTCGGTGAAGTCCATACACATTCGCTAGCTGCCATTTTTCTTTTTGACCCGGACCACATTGGCTAGCCATTCAAGATATAACACTTCTCATATATAGTTTGCTTTTAGCAATTTCCTAGTTTCTTTGCTTATGGCTTGGTTTTGTTCTGCGCAGAAGTTGCGCTTTTTCTGCTTTACCGGTTCTCACTCGGGTTGGACATTTAGGTGGTAGCAAATGATTTCTTTGTCTATTCTAGGCATTTCGTCCATCGAGTATGCGAAGACTTCTCGGTATTGTTAGAGCACCTGTAAGATTTGATCTTGCGCATTGGGATTTAGTTGTGCCCCAATTCGGACGGACTTCCCAGGCTCGAGTTCAGCTTCAACAGTGTCTTTAGGACCTTGCCTTCCTTCTTCTCTATCCTCCGTTTTTACTACGTCTTGGGTGTCTTAGGCGTAACAACAACTGCCGGCTGTTTGTTGGCATCCCCTGATGGTTATGATATTCCCTTTATCCGTTTCAAATTTCATTGCTAGGTGGTAGGTTGACACCACTGCTCTTAGCGAATTTAACACGGGTCGTCCTAAGATAGCGTTAAATGTTGAATGGGTAGCAACCAGTTGGAACTCAGCTCCGAACGTGTGCTTTCGTCTTTCGTCCCTTAAAATGATGTTGAGACCTATAGTCCCTAGTGGGTTAACAACTTCTCAGCAGAAACCTGCAAGGGCTCCCGTCGTAGGTCCCAGTTTCTAGTATGGGATCCCCATCTTCTCGAGACAATGGAGAAAAAGGATGTTGACCGAACTTTCTTGATCCACCAGGACTCCTCGAATGCAAAAGCTATTAATCTCTAGGGTGATGACCATGGGGTCCTCGTGTGGGGTCCTGAGGTTTTTTAGATCGTCGTGTGTAAAAACAAGGGGCTGGCACCTTTTGACCTTGCTTTCGCCCCTCGCCGAGGTTGGGTCATTTATTTCTTTCTGCTTTTTTCTTGATCAGGGCTATCACGTATTTCGAGGCATTTGCTAGAGCACTATGTTGCTCGTGGGGTGGTCCCGAGATTCCTATGTCCAAGAATTTGCCGAGGTCACCCTTTTTCTCTAGTTTGTCCATTCGGTACTTTAAAGCCTGACAGTCTCTGGTGTCGTGCCCTGGTGATTCGTGATACTCATACCACTTCTTCTATTTTATTTTGGATTCGGGATTCTTTGCGGCCTTAACCTTTGGTGTCGGGCTTTTTTTTACTTCTAAAAGCAGTTTTGGAGTCTTTCGTTGTTTGCAATGGCGGCTTCCTCTCGGGCCTTTCACGGGTCGTTCCCTGTTTGGGTAGGGATTGCAGATATCCATCCTTCTTTCCACAAGTTCAGGCTTTGGTTGTTTGGCTTTAGACATTACGTCCTCCGCAATGATGTACCTGATAGCTTTTGCCCACGGTGCGTCCATGGTAGTGGGGAGGGCCTTTGCGAGAGCGAATTTGAGGTCGCAATTTCGCAACCCATTGATGACGGCAGTTATAGCCGTTTCATTCGCGAGGTTTGGGATGTCGATCATTGCCTTGGAGAAGCGTCGGATGAATCCCGTTAGGGATTCATCTTCGGTTTGTCATAATCATATTAGCCGGGGCGGTCTTCTTTCTCTGTTTGTTGCTTAGAATATGACAGGTGAACTTTTCTAAAAGTTCCAAGAAGCTTTGTATCGAACCATTCGGAAGGGAAGCGAACCACACCCGGGCTACGCTCAAAGAGCATTTGCACCATACGTCTTCTGATGCGTCCTAGATATACATTTGAGCTGCGAATCCTGAGATGTGGTCGTTCATATCTTAGGTCCCATCAAGCATCTCTAGATTTGAAATTTTTTGGCTTTCCTATAGGTGAAGACAATATATGGGGCGACAATGGGGAATTTGTGACGGGATTCTCCCTAACACCCTGGGCATTGTCCTATCGAGACTAGGGTTTTTGTTTGATTCGGGCGGTGGTCGGGTTTTGTCCGTGGCATCTCCTTGTCCCCAATGGCATCGTCCCACCTCATTCCTTTCTGGTATTTGATTGCTCCTCCTACTGTCACGCTCGGTAGAGGCTAAGGATTTGGCAGTCGCGTCCAGGTTTTGCTTCGGGGACCGGGGTGGAGATTTGCCTGACGGGCTTTGATTGGCAAGTTGCGAGTTGACTCAGTAATATAATAACCGCCTAAGAAATATGGGAAGCACTTCAAAATAAGTACGGTTCATATGATAGCGCTACTAAGAACTACGTTTGTAGTGAGTGGTTGTCCTTTACTATGGTTGATAAAAAACCTCTTCTTGACGAAATTCATGAATATGAGACCTTGTGCAGTAACACACTAAATGAGGGAATGGAATTTTTTGAGACTTTCCAAGCTAACTATTTGATTGAAAAATTGCTTCCCTCTTGGGATAGTTACAAGGCCTCATTAAAACATAAGAAAAAGGACATAACACTGCAGGAACTCATCTCCCACATTAATTTGGAAGATCAGAACCGAAAACAAGCGAAGGGGAAGTCCTATGAGCACTCCTCTTTGGCAGCTAACCTTGTTGAATCAAGAAATGCTGGAAGAAAGGTAAATTCAAGAAATCTTAGAACAAGGGTAGATCCAATGCTCGAGAGGAAGGCTCTAGCAACAAGCAAAGCAAATCCTGAATGAAGAGGCCAATGGACAATGCGGATGATGGCCAGAAGAGGAACAAAGGAACACGCTGGACTTGTGGCAAGATTGGCCATACCTCGAGGAACTGCAGGAAGGGATTCGGACCTGGAAAGCACATAGAACATAGGCCCCCGGCTAATCTCACGGAGGAAGGAGATGTGTTTGTTGCCATGATCTCTTGGGTGAATATGGTCTGGAACATGGTTGAGTGGGTTGTAGACATGGTTATCAAAATTACGATCCTACTACGCCCAATCGACCTGGATCATGTAAAAAATCGTAAAAAGGTAGAATCAAAAAAATCCAGTAGAATAGGTAGGATCGGTGTAAAATCAGTAGGATCGACGATTCTACCCTATCCTACCAAGTCAAATAACATAAAAACTATAAAATTTAAAAAAATCAAAATACCCCCCCAACCCCCCATTTTCTCTCTCCTCCTCTCTCCCTCACCCGCACGCACACCCCCTTCCCCTTAACCCTAACCTCAACTCTTCACCGGCAACCACCACTAGCCACCACGCCACGCCACGCCACGCACCGATCAACTGCCGCCGGCCATGCCACCAACCGACTGCTCTAGCCACCAGCCAAGTTCTGATACCAACCCAAGGGCCACACACAACCATAGCTCATTCTCTTTTTGGGTAAATCCCTAATTTTTGTTAAATTTCTTATTCTTCAAGTATATTATTGAGTTACTTGGGTAATTGTTTTAATTTACATTTTGTTTATTTCAAGCTTGGTTTTGTTTTGCTTTGTTTAATATCTAATTTTTGTTCAAAAAAGTTTGCTTTGTTTGTCTAAGTATACCCATTTGAATTTTTGTGTTGAATTGTATATTAGTTTGATGGTGTTGCTAGTTTGAATGTATGTTAGCATGATGTACCTCTATTAATTTCATACTTATGGATTTCTAATATATCATGAAAGTAATGTTTTTTTTACATTTTTGATGTTCTTTATTATATATTTGAGGCTTGTAATGCGATTTTTATGGATGCAAGTTATTGTTTTGCACAAAAAGTAGAATCTTACGATTCTCGATCCGATTCTATGATCTCGATCTTGAGGACCCCTCACCAATCCTACATAGAATCCTGATTCTAACAACCTTGGTTGTAGATACTGGTTCCACGAGGCACATCTGCACTAATAAGGACCTGTTCCTTGAATATGAGATAGCCACTGACGGGGAGAAGGTATTCATGGGCAATTCTAGTTCAGTCTCTATCTATGATAAGGGAAAGGTCCTCCTTAAACTCAACTCTGGAAAATCTATGTGTTTGCAAAACGTGCTACATGTTCCTGATGTGCGTAGGAATCTAGTCTTTGGTGCAATGTTAAATAAAGCAGGATTTAAATTAACATTTGAATCTAATAAGTTAATCCTTTCTAAGAATACAAAGTTTGTACGGAAAAGGCTTTTGTAGTGGTGGTCTGTTTGTACATGATATGATGAATGAGAATGCATCTACTTTTGCATATATTATTGAGTCTTTAGATTTGTGGCATGCTAGGCTTAGACATGTAAATAATAACTCGGTTAAAAAACTTAAACAAATGAGTTTGATTCCTAATTGTTTAACCGAACCGGATAGATGTGAAATATATGTCGAGCCCAAACATCCAAAGAAATCATTTAACAAATCAGTTGAAAGGATTTCAAGCCTGCTTAAGTTAGTACATTCTAACCTAGGTGACTTTAAGTGCATCACGAGTAGAGGCGGTAAGAGATATTACATCACATTTGTAGATGACAACTCGAGATTCACTAAGGTATATCTCCTAATTACAAAAGACGAGGCCGAGGAAATGTTTCTGAAATATAAAGCTAAGGTTGAAAATCAACAGGACCGTAAGATTAAGAGGATTAGGTCTGATAAAGGAGGTGAGTATGATACTACGTTCCTCAAGAAACATTGTGAAAAACTTGGCATAATTCATGAAGTCTCAGCCCCTTACACACCTCAACAAAATGAGATAGCTAAAAAGAAAAATAGAACCCTTAAGGACATGATGAACGCTATGCTAATTAGCTCGGGCCCACCCTAGAGCTTGGGGGGGGGGGGGGGGGGGAGGGTAATTTATCTGCTTGTCATGTACAAAATAAAGTTCCACATAAAAAGTTTGATAAGACCCTTTATGAATTATGGAAGGGCTACCCACCTAACCTGAAATACCTTAAAGAGTGGGGGTGTCTAGCTAAAGTAGGAATTCTCGAGTTTAAAAGAAGTAAACTTTGGTCCTAAAAATGTAGATGCTATTTTTGTTGGTTATGCCATGAACAGTGCTGCATGAATATGCTTTTAAATGACTCAAGCCCTAGGCTTGGTAAAATTATGGAATCACAAGATACTGAATTCTTCGAGAATAAGTTTCCCATGAAAGAATCTATGCATGCTTCATTACCTAATTTTATTTCTGTTACATCTGCTTCATCATCTAGTCAAGCGCCCGGAGCTCAAGACTCAAGAACTTAGAAGAATTAAGAGGGCACGAACTGAGGCTAGTTTTGGACCAGACTTCATAACTACATTCTTGTCTGAATGTCATGAATTTGATGAACATGTTGAGAGTACATTCATGCCAGAAGAAGATCTCAAAACATATGATGAGGCCATGGGAACCATAGATGCTCCTTTCTAGAGAGAAGCCATAAGTAATGAACTTGACTCTGTAACGAGTAATAACACTTGGGTGTTAGTGGACCTTCCTAGAGGATGCAAACCCATAGGGTATAAGTGGGTGTTTAGAAAGAAATTGAAGACTGATAGGTCCATAGAGAAGTTTAAGGCCAGGCTAGTGGCTAAAGGGTAAACCCAGAAACAAGGAATAGATTTTATTACACTTATTCACCCGTAACTAAGATTGCCACTATATGAGCCCTAATAGCTCTAGCGTCCATATATAACCTTGTAGTATACCAAATGGACGTCAACACCGCCTTTCTGAATGGCGACCTTGAGGGAGTAATTAATATGGAACAACCCAAGGGATTTGAGGTGCCTGGTATGGACCACAAATTATGTAAACTTGTAAAGTCTTTGTGTGGACTTAAACAAGCTCCCAAACAATGGTATCAAAAATTTGACTGTACCCTGAACACGCATGGTTTTGTAGTAAATAGTGGTGATGAATGTGTGTATTCAAAGTATGTTAATAATGATTGTGTGATTATCTATTTATATGTTGATTGCATGCTTATCTTCGTAACGAGTTTGAAAATTTTGAATGATACTAAGTCTTTCTTGAGCACATGTTTTCATATGAAAGACCTAGGTGAGGCTTAAGTGATACTTGGGGTTAAAATAACTAGAAAACTGGAAGGTTTGACCTCAAGTCAATCCCATTACATGGAGAAAATATTGAGAAAGTTTGGCCACTTTGTGACATACCAGCTAAAACTCCATATGACCCTAGTGTCCATTTGAAAAGAAACACGGGAGATAGTCTATCACGTGTTGAGTATGCTAGGGTAATTGGTAGCGTAATGTTCTTAATGAACTACACTCATATTGACATTGCCTATACTGTTAGTAGACTTAGCCGTTACACCCATAACCCTAGTGATGAGCATTGGAGTGCATTGAAAAGGTTGTTAAGGTATCTTAAGGGTACTATGAATTTGGGTTTACACTATAAAAGATTCCCTACTGTGTTAGAGGGATATTGTGATGCTAATTGGATGTCAGAGTGTGATGAAATTCATTCTACTAGTGGCCATGTATTTTTTGCTTGCTAATTGTGCTATTTCGTGGAAATAATCTAAATAAACCTGTATTGCTAAATCGACCATAGAGTCGGAATTTATTGCACTTGAGATGGCAAGTTTGGAAGCTGAATGGCTAAGGAGTGTCTTGGGAGACATTCCATTGTGGGGGAAACCTGTACCTTCTATATCTATGCACTGCGACTTATGAACAGCCATTGGAGTTGCTCAAAGTGAGGTACATAATGGCAAGTAGAGGCATATTTTCCTTGGGCATGGTGTTGTAAGAAGTTTGATCATGAATAATGTGATCTCACTCAAATTTGTGAGAAGTAAGAAAAAGTTGGCAGATCCTCTAACAACAGGCCTTGCAAGGAAATTGATAAATGAAACAACAGAAGGAAGTGGTCTGAAGCCCTGATGTGTGTCCTAATCCAAACAGATACCCATCTCGAGAGCTACTCTCGATGTTCAATGGGTCAAACGAAGTTAGAGACTAGAAAATTCGTGATAGCCAGTCGAACCCTTCTCATGTTGGCTGTATGAATGGCTCTAGGATATGTTGAATCTGCCATGACGAAGGTTGAGCTTAAAGCTTTTAATGTTTTCCATAGCCCGATGTGGTGGTGTTGGGCAGCACACCTGACTGACAAACCACTACTGCCATGATTGTGAGGATAAGCCTAAGGCTCTTAATGAAGTCCATAGCCTTTTATGGTGGTGTGGGGCAGCGCACCTGATGGACTCATCTACGGGATTGTGGGGGTAGAAAGTCCTCTTGTCGAGAGTAAGGGCTTACTCTCTAAAGCAGCCCTGATACCAGCTTTCGGATTATTTTCAAGGACCTCACAAGTCTTGATACAGAGTGCGTTTCAGCTTCGAGAACCACATGAAGGGGTTAGGTTTGTCTGCACAATGACTGCTCACGGTTCAAGACCTCGTTAACCAATGGGTGGTTGTGGGACGTGCTTAGTCACTAGGTTTTGATGCAAGTCCAAAAGACATTAGTATCGTCAAATGTGGGTCTCACTACTCAGTAATACTTTTTCTTTCCTGCTAATTCTAAAAAATTGAACCATGTGGTGGATTGTTCGAAAATGCTTTAATTTTTTGTTTGCTTTCTATGATTGGGCACCAAGTATTTCTGATTGGGCACCAAGTATTTTTGGATTGGACACCAAGCAAATTTTTGAGTAGTGCCCAAGTATCTTTTTTAAGTAATGCCCAAGTAGTTTTTGAAGTGATGCCCAAGTAATACTCTCATAATTTTTCCTATAAATTGTATGAGGAATCTTAACAAATATGATATACTCTGATACCAATTTGTGAGGGAAAATCTTAATGCGGTAGCGTAAACCATAATCACTTGATTCGATTCAAATAATATGACTCACACAAACGAGAAGTAAAGAAAGAACAAACAAGAAGAACATAATGATTTACGTGGAAACCCCTCTACAATAGAGAGGGGAGAAAACCACGGGCCGAGATGGAGATCTTTATTGAACTTGAATAGAAGAATTAGAATCACACTTTCTCTTGACGAGATCTATGGAGAATTATAGATCACTCCCTCTGAACTCTCGTAGTACTCGAATATCTGAATTGGAGGAATTATGAAATCACCTCTCTCTCTTGATGACGGCACCGGGCTCTCTCTTTAAGTTGGATTTGATTGGATACCTAAACTAAAACCCTAACAGGTCTATTTATAACCCTCGTGGAAAAATGAGTCCTGATCAATCGGGGTCTCGATCGATCAGCCCAAGCCCGATCGATCAGCCCTCTCTCAGCCAAACAGGTATTTTTTACTTAAATCACCCGATCGATCGGACCCCCCCCCCCCCCCCCCCCCCCCCCCGATCGATCAGTGACCCCTCGGCTACCCTTAATTTCTAAATACATAAATTTGAGGTATAATCCTACCAAATCTCCACATTAGCTCAAATTTACATGAAAAACAAAATATTTCCACCTACTCCACAAAACACCCCACACACGGGGTTATCTTGACAAAACACAAAACCTAACCGAGTCCGAGCGAAACTTGAACTTCTTGCTAGGTAGCATATGAGTGAACATATCTGAGAGGTTATCAGTAACGCCAATCTTCTTCTTCTCTGAATTGGCTCTTGACACACTTTCTGAAACAGCCACCTACTGCTGAACTGTATTACTTAACTGAAACTGAACTCTCTCTGGCTTATTCACCTGACCTGAATCACAACTAACTGATGACATCTTCTATGGACTCAATAATGAAGTCTAAACAAACATGACATCTCTACTTGTCAGGAATTGCTTGAAGCGAAAACTTTTCTGCTTCCAATAAAGCCCTTGTTCACAGAATATCAGTCCTGTAGACTGACCATACAAAGAGCCCCTTATATTGTGCTCAGACAGACCCCTATCACCTGAATAATCCAATCTTAAACTTCCTGAATTTGTGATCTCTGGTTCTGTCAATAACGATGATGAAGATACTGCAACATATCTTGTAACTATGAAACCGACAAGCTCATACAATGTACTTACCCTTCTGCCTTTCATAACTTTCAAAGCACCCTTAATGACCTTCAAAACTCCACCTTCAGTTGTGTATCTGTACCCTTTAGACTCAAGAGTACCTAAAGAGATGAGACTCTTCTTCAAATTAGGAACATGACAAACATCGCCCAATGTCCTAATAGTGCCATCGAATATGTTAATACGAATTGTTCCTATCCCCAAAACACTGCATGTAGCATCGTTACCCATCTGAATGGTTCCACCCTGAATTGAAACGTATGTGGTGAGCCAGCTTCGATAGGGACAAATATGATAGGGACAAACGTATGTGGAAAGCACATAGAACACAGGCCCCAGGCTAGTCTCACTGAGGAAGGAGATGTGTTTACTGCCATGGTCTTTGAGGTGAATATGGTTGAGAACATTGTTGAGTGGGTTGTAGATACTGGTGCCACGAGGCACATTTGCACTAATAAGGACCTATTCCTTGAATATGAGATAGCCACTGATGGGGAGAAGGTATTCATGGGCAATTCCAGTTCGATCTCTATCTATGGCAAGGAAAAGATCCTCCTTAAACTCAACTTTGGAAAATCTCTGTATTTGCAAAACGTGCTGCATGTTCCTAATGTGCGTATGAATCTAGTCTCTGGTGCAATGTTCAATAAAGCAGGCTTTCAATTGACATTTGAATCCGACAAGTTAATCCTTACCAAGAATACAAAGTGCGTAGGGAATGGATTTTGTAATGATCGCTTGTTTGTACTTGATGTGATGAATGAGAATACATCTACTTCTACGTATATTCTTGAGTCTTTAGATTTGCGGCATGCTAGGCTTGGACATGTAAATAATAACTCGGTTAAGAAACTTAAACAAATGAGTTTGATTCCTAATTGTGATTTAACCGAACGAGATAGATGTGAAATATGTGTCGAGGCCAAACATCTAAAGAAATCATTTAACAAATCACTTGAAAGGATTTCGAGCCTGCTTGAGTTAGTACATTTTGACCTAGGTGACTTTAAGAGCACCATGAGAAGATGTGGTAAGAGATATTACATCGCATTTGTAGATGACCATTCGAGATTCACTAAAGTGTATCTCCTGAGTACAAAAGACGAAGCTGAGGAAATGTTTCTAAAATATAAAGCTGAGGTTGAAAATCTACTAGACCATAGGATTAAGAGGATTAGGTCTGATAGAGAAGGTGAGTACGATACTGTGTTCCTCAAGAAACATTGTGAAAAACTTGGTATAATTCATGAAGTCTCAGTCCTTAGACACCTCAATAAAATGGGATAGCTGAAAGGAAAAATAGAACTCTTAAAGACATGATGAATGCTATGTTAATTAGCTCGGGCCTACCCTCGAGCTTGTGGGGGGAGGCTATGTTATCTGCCTTTCATGTACTAAATAGGTTTCCACATAAAAATTTAGATAAGACCCCTTATGAATTATAGCTAAAGTAGGAATTTCCGAGTTTAAAAGAAGTAAACTTGGTCCTTAAATTGTAGATGCTATCTTTGTTGGTTATGCTATGATCAATGCTACATTTAGATTCATGCTTTTAAATGACTTAAGCCTAGGATTGTTAAAATTATGAAATCTTGAGATGCTGAATTCTTCGAGAAAAAGTTTCCCATGAAAGAGTGCTTCATTACCTAATTTTATTCCTGTTGCATCTGCTTCGTCATCTAGTCATGTGCCTCCTGAGCTAGAGACTCAAGAAATTAGAAGAAGTAAGAGGGCTCGAACTGAGACTAGTTTTGGACCAAACTTCATAACTGCATTCTTGTCTGAATGTCATGAATTTGATGAACATGTTGTGAGTGCATACATGCTAGAAGAAGATTCCAAAACATATGATGAGGTCATAGGAACCATAGATGCTCCTTTCTTGAGAGAAGCCATAAGTAATGAACTTGACACTATAACGAGTAATAACACTTAGGTATTAGTGGACCTTCATAGAGGATGCAAACCTACAGGATGCAAGTGGGTGTTTAGAAAGAAATTGAGGACTGAGGGTCCATAGAGAAGTTTAATACCTGGCTAGTAGCTAAAGGGTACACCCAGAAACAAGGAATATATTTCTTTGACACTTATTCACCCGTAACTAAGATTGCCACTGTAAGAGCCCTAATAGCTCTAGCTTCCATACATAACCTTGTAGTACACCAAATGGACGTCAAAACAGCCTTTCTGAGTGGCGACCTTAAGGAAGAAATTTATATGGAACAACCCGAGGGGTTTTGTGGTGCCTGGTATGGAGCACAATGTAAACTTGTAAAGTCTTTGTATGGACTTAAACAAGCTCCCAAACAATGGCATTAGAAATTTGATTGCACCCTGGTCATGCACGGGTTTGTAGTAAACAGTGGTGATGCATGTGTGTATTCAAAGCATGTTGATAATGATTGTGTGATTATCTATTTGTATGTTGATCACATGCTTATCTTCGGAACGGGTGTGAAAATTGTGAATGATACTAAGTCTTTCTTGAGCACATGTTTTGACACGAAAGACCTAGGTGAGGCCATGTGATACTTGGGGTTAAAATAACTAGAAAACCTGAAGGTTTGACCTTGAGTCAATCCCATTATGTGGAGAAAATATTGAGAAAGTTTGGTTACTTTGATGACATACCAGGCTAAACTTTATATGACCCTGGTGTCCATTTGAAAAGATACACAAGAGATAGTGTATCATAGGTTGAGTAAGCCAATTACCAAAAAAAAGGTTGAGCAAGCCAAGATAATTGGTAGCGTAATGTCCTTAATGAGCTACACCCATCCTGATATTGCCTATACTGTTAGTAGACTTAGCCGTTATACCCATAACCCTAGTGATGAGCACTAGTGTGCATTGAAAAGCTATTAAGGTATCTTAAGTGTACTATGAACTGGGGTTTACACTATAAAAGATTCTCTGTTGTGTTAGAGGGATAATGTGATGCAAATTGGGAGTCTGATTGTGATGAAATTCATTCTACTAGAGGCTATGTATTTTTGCTTGGTAATTGTGCTATTTCGTGGAAATCATCTAAGCAAACCTGTATTGCTAAATCGACCATGGAGTTGGAATTTATTGTGCTTGAGATGACAGGTTTGGAAGCTGAATGGCTAAGGAGTGTCCTAGGAGACATTCCATTATGGGAGAAACCTGCACCTTCAGTATTTGTGCACTGCGACTCATGAGCAGTCATTGGAGTTGCTCAAAGTGAGGTATATAATGGCAAGCCAAGGCATATTCTCCTCAGGCATGGTGTCGTGAGAAATTTGATCATGAATAATGTAATCTCACTCTAATTTGTGAGGAGTGAGAAAAATCTGGCAGATCCCCTAACAAAAGGCCTTGCAAGGAAATTGATAAATGAAACAGTAGAAGGAATGGGTCTGAATCCCCAATGTGTGTCCTAATCCTGGTGGATACCCATCTCAGGAGTTACTCTCAATATTCAATGGGTTAAACGAAGTTAGAGACTGGGAAATTTGTGATAGCCACTCGAACCCTTCCCATGTTTGCTGTATGAGTGGCGCTGGGATCTGTTGAATCTGCCATGACAGAGTTTGAGCTTAAAGCTCTTAATGTTGTCTGTAGCCCGATGTGGTGGTGTGGGGCAACACACCTGATGGATACACCGCTACTGCCATAATGTGAGGATAAGCCTAAGGCTCTTAATGATGTCCATAGCCTTTTATGGTGGTGTGGGGCAGCACACCTAATGGACTCACCTAAGGGATTGTGGGGGTAGAAAGTCCTCCTGTTGAGAGTATGGGCTTACTCTCTAGAGCAGTCCTAATACCAGGTTTCGCATTATTTTCAGGGACCTCACACATCCTGATCGCAGAGTGCGTTTTAGCCTCGGGAACCACATGAAGGGGTTAGGTATGTCTACACAATGATTGTTCATGGTTCAAGACCTCGTTCACCACATGTGGGACATTCTTAGTCACTAGGCGTTTATTCAAGTCCAAAAGACATTAGTATCGTTAAATGTGGGTCTCACTGCTCAGTAATACCTTTCCTTCCCTTCTGATTCTAAAAAATTGAACCATGTGGGGGATTGTTCGAAATGCTTCAATTTTTTGTTTGCTTTCTATGATTGGGCGCCAAGTATTTTTGATTGGACACCAAGTATTTTTGGATTGGACACCAAGTAAATTTTTGAGTAGTGCCCGAGTATCTTTTTTAAGTAATGCCCAAGTAGTTTTTGAAATGATGCCCAAGTAATACTCTCATAATTTTGCCTATAAATTGTGATGCTTCCTTGGTTGAAAAAATAGCAACAATCTTCTCCACTCTCTTCTCTTCAGATTCTCCACTCTTTTCTCTTCAAATTATAACTTATTTTACTCAATTATTGAGCAAGTTGGGGCGTATTCCAACCCTTCTTCCCAGAATACACTGTTGAGGTGGGTGTCGTATTGACTCTGGGGGTCGGAGTGTCGTTCATCTCATTGTACCTCTGTAGGGGCATAAACGACTTAGGGCAGTAGATTCTCCATGGCACGGTAGTTTCTCTTCCTACTGTTATTTTGTTTAAAGTCGTTTCTTTTGTTAGTTTTATGTAATCTTTGAGAACAAAGTAATTGTAATACTTTGTAATCTTTCAGAACAAGTTGATTGTAATAAGAGTTGTATTTTAACTACTCATTTACCCTATTTTTCGAACAATTATTTTAAATATTTTTATAATTTTCTAACTTTCACATTTTATTAGAGAATATGTAAATTCAGTGATTAATGGACTTGATACAAGAGTGCTTTGAATTTAGTGCAAGAGTAGTGGCAGAAGAGAAAGGAGTGAATGACTTGTCCCATTTCAAGGGTAATGGGTGGTATTTACAGCTTTTCTGGGAGAACCTTCCTGTCTTATGGAGCACGGGGATGTATTTCGTCGGGTGTGGTAACCCGAGGCGAGATATATGTATCTTATTGAAATGACACAAGCTCAAATATCTTAAAACTTTATTTTATTCTTGATAACTTATCCTACATAAGAGAAGTAGTTAAGTGAACCTCGCTTTAAACAAGGTGTTTCAAGTTGACCATTTGAATTAAGTTAAGGGTGAGGAATGGATGTGGACCATGCTAGTCGACATGAACTATCCACCCACTGCAATTGGTCGGGCTAGGCTGGGGCATGGATATTGGTGACCGCGGTTGTCCCTTTTCTAATGAATACTCTTATTTTTTGGAAAGGAGTTCAAAAACCATGATTAATGATGTCTCTTCCAGAGAGTCCCAATTTAAATTCCTTGCATCTCTTCCCAAAGCCCCTTAAACTCTATAAAAGCTTCCTTTAGTTAACAATTTTCATCCTCCAAAAACTGAAATCCATCTCCATATCTTTCTCTACTCCAATCCCTCAAACACTTTGGGCAAAGGTTATGTTGGCGCTCCTACCCACCAATGAGTGAACTTTAGGAGTCGGATCGCATTAATCTTGGCGGACGGCCGCTGTTATACTGTGTGCACCCTAGCACCGACAACATCGTAAGATCTCTCTAGTTACTCTCCTTCATTTCTGTGTTTAAATATTCTCCTTCATTGCTATGTTTAAAAATGTCATTTTTCTAATATATCTATTTATATGTTAGTAGGGAGAAGTTTCTTACTCACTACTAGAAAACACTCTTTCAGAGACGGACAGTTCCGTAAATAAATTATGTGGAAACCGTCTTTGATTTAAAATTAGAGACGGAATAAAGATCGAAAAAATTCCGTGGGTAAATTGGGCGTATCTAATTGTGTCCGTCTCTAATTAGAGACGGAACAGAGACGACAGTTTCTGTCTCTAATTAGAGACAAAATAGAGTTGGAGTTGTCTGTCACTAATTAGAGACTGCCCATTTTGTCTCTATTCCATCTCAAATTAATTTTAATACAGAGAGTATATAATTTTCAGCGTTATATATAAATTTTTTTAATACATTAACCTTTATCACCTAATATGAATTTTTTGTAACTAAAATGTAAAGAAAATAAATATGAAAGGCAATACAATTTGAAAAATCAAAACAAATTCATATAATAACAAAGACATCAAATTCCAAACACATTGTTTCTTGATTTGAGCATACATGCAATGCAAATACGACAATGGTGATACAAAAGCTTTTTTTGGATAATTCAAAGTACAAAGATTAACTGATCCAAAATAGGCTGGAAACCCTATCTCCAAAACCTATCTCCAAAAACACATATCAAAACAAAGAAAGACAACAATCTTGAATTGAAAAAAAATAAAGGCACTAACTTTGCAAACATATAGCACTTCCACCCCATTACTGTTCTGTAGATGGATCATCGAGATTTAGTGGACGCTGAGGATTGTTTGAGAGTTGTCTATGTATCATTTCAGTTATTGCTTTGTACTCTCCAAAAGTACGTTCTAACTCAGAAACACGATTTCTTAAAATTACGTTATCCTCAGCCATCTCTGATTGTTGATAGGAACTAGTCATGGAAGATGATGCAGTCCACTTTGACGCACTTAACCTTGTTGTTAATCCGTAAATACAATTCTTAAATGGCTCTCCAGTCGCCGCCGTCCAAGCTTTTAAGTCGAGTTCTCGTTCAGACGCGTTCTCTCCATGTCTTTTTCTTATCTCATCGTCATATGTATTCTACACATAAAATAAAAAAAATCTTATTAGTAAAACTTAAACTATAACATCATTAGCAAAAGCTCGCATCACAAAAACCAACATCCGACCTTCCATTTTGCAATATTGGACTCACAAAGAGATTGATCAAAAGATGATAAAATTGGATTTTGAAGAACTACTGGATGAAATTTATATCAAATTAACAATGGGTTTTTGGGTTTTGATCAAAATTTAAATTTGCATAAAGAAACTGGGAGAGAAAACACCAAAAAACAAGCAAAAGGACAAGAAAATTAATTTAGATAATAAAATTGAATAACTGAATTATTGAGAAAAAGCTTTTCTTTTTACAATCGAATATTACTAGAAGACAATAAAATTGAATCCACGAACAACATACATCCCAAATATTAACTATATATGAATTTGTAAAAAAATAAAAAACAAAAGATACAAATTTAATATGTGTACTTATCATAACCTTTTTTGACCTCTCATCGACAAACTAGCCCTTATGTTCTCCTTTTTGTCGGAGGTGTGTTTGTTTGAATACCTCTACATCCATTACTTTTCGATTCTCCGTCTTCTCCTACAAAATAAATATGAACAACATAAACAAAAGCTAGAAAAACAAAGGAAAACAAGCAACAAACAATATAAAGGAAAGCAAGACAAGAACAAAATACAGCCACCCCAAAACAATAGTACCCATAACCAAAAGATGCTGAACAAAAACCAGATGCTACAAATTAACACAAATAAAAAGTTTGTCCAGTACACGCACCAGGAACCACAAGCAAACCCAAACTCAACACACTAGGAGTAATGTATCTTAACCAATCTCCATGTTTAATTCCAATGTGATTAACACATAGACAAAAGAACTTAAATGTATTAAAATTCAAATATGAACACACAAAGAACACTCATAATGAGAACTCCAACTCATGGCCTTCAGGCCTTATAATGAGCAATACAACTCACTTTTGTCCACGCAATATACAATGAATGCTAAATTGACCACCAATTGAAAATTTTTTACAATCTAGCACTAACAAAAATGGTGGCATTAACCCCAACAAAGATCATCAATCACAAATTGAGATACTCATAATTGACCTCTAGGATATAACATCAAATTTTGACCTAATATAGAATATAACATCTTAATTTAATACATTAACCAAACAAGCATCACCATTCTTAAGCCAACAATATAACATGAAACCATTAGTCAGATATACTTAAATGACATACCATCCTTCTTTTATGCTCAGAAAACGTAATGGAATCGGCAGTGTGTGTACTCTTCTGGCCGTTTTCATCACTTTCCCTATTTCTTTTATTTGTGTTTGACTTCTCTTGCCAATCCTAACGCAGCCATATATCACACAATTCATTCCATATATGTGGGGTAATCCATCTGGGGGGATAAGCCTTTAGGTCCTTGTTATTGATTGCACTTTGACGAGCAGTGTACAAACTTTGGCTTAAGCGCTTAGTAGCCATAGTGCCAAAAAATGTCTTCATCTGCCAAAAAATAATACTTGTTAGTTCCAATATTATCTAATATACATAATACAAAAAGAGTATGAAGCTAATAGTCAACAAAATCTATTTTCATACTCTAAATTCATGCCATAATGCATCCTTAACAGGCTCGGGAATCTCTCCATATGTAGCCCATGCTCCATGAAAATGGCGCCTTACAAGGTTACCTATATATCTGCTAACTCCAAAAATTGAAAAGTTCCTATATATTAGAAAAGACAAACATCAATACATATGTTAAAATCTACAGAAAAACATATAAATAGAAATGCAAGTTGAACATTTTACCCATATTCATTGATGTAAATGTGTATGCGCCCATTGTTCCTAGGAGGAGATGGAGTCACAGGAGGTGAAGGAGAGCGTGAGTGTCCAACCTCAGGTGGAGGTGGACATGATGATGGACCAGTATTTGTGTATTGAGAGGGCCCCAACTTCTCATGATACACCATCTGATGAGGGTAAAGTGGGGGTGGGGGTAGGGGTGGATGCAACTCTATATACTGAGGGTAGGGTTGGGGATGCACTGCATGGTACCCTGTATGTGAAGAGGTAGGTCCAGATAAAGGCACATATGAGGATGGACCTGCCTCTCCATACTGAGGCTGAGGAGGCATCCCATAATACCCCATGTATGTGGATGGTGTATATGAAGGTCGATAATTCAGATCAGGGCCTCCAAACTGATAGGGAGCCCTCCCATATGCTCCCACAGTCGATGGGGGTAAAGTGGGCGCGTGGCCAGTAGCAGGGGAGGAATTAGACCCTACCCCAGTTAATAGCTGTGTAAAGCCTAATTCTTGTAATACCTCGTTCTCATCCTGTGTATCCCTCATCCTATTCTGATCGGTGAGGGTACGATCAGATCCTGAGATGGAATGCTCACGGTGGCACGAATTGTCCCTAGAAGCAGGATACTCTTGCTGATCCAATATCTCACCCGTTATACAATATCAATATAGCAATACTATCTACAGAAATGAAGTAAGAAAAAGTAGCCCACAAAAACAATATCAAGACACTGCATCAAACACACAAGCAAATAAACCAAATAAATAAATATGTCAATTATCAAAACATGCTATTTCAGTTTGTATGTATGTGACATGAACCAAAAACATGGAACATAATATTTGAAATTATCAATAATCATCATCATCATCAATGTCATTGCGTGCTTCGTCATTATTAATATCATCATTATCAGCATTATCGTCTTCTTCACTATCACTATCGCTATCATCATCTTCTTCTTCATCCTCATCATGACGTTAACTCTCTTCTTCATTTGAGTATTGTTCATCCTCTTCTCCTTCTTCTTCTTGTGTGTTTGTTGGTGGCATTACAGGAATCTCATTGGGTTCACTTCTTCGCCTTCTCCCAAGACAACAAGAATTAAAGAGTCATCAAGCTCTATAGTAGGCATTATTGGTGATGGAGTTGAAATATCTTCTTGGTAAAACATTTCATTTTCAACAATATGATCAATGGATGGGATGTCATATGTAGCTCTTGATTTTGTTTTGCACACGACCCACCATTCACGTGCGTCACGCCTTTTAGAAACATAAGGTATGAAATATACTTGTTGAGCTTGATGTGCCAGTATAAACGGGTCACTACAAGTAAGTCTCGACCTATGTCGAATTTCAACAAGTCCATGTTGAGGATGTACTCTTGTCCCACGCACTGTGTCAAACCAGTTGCACTTGAATAGTATAACTTTATTGGAGCCAAAATATTCTAACTCCAAGATTTTGACCAACATACCATAATAATCACTTCCATGTATAAGTTGTTTATTATTTACATTGCATGTAATTGGTAAATAAGGATATTATATCCTTACATAATTTTGAAACCATGTGGCGAACTCCAATTCTCTTCTTCTTACAAGTTGCTCGTCAATGAGATTAGGGTGCTCACGTCTCACCATTTTGTCATAATTGCTACAAAATCCATCATCAATTAGCACTACCTTAAATCAACCAAATGACTAAAAGACTAACAAAACAAAAACTTACTTCACAATCGGGGTCATCTCAGTACAGTTTAAAAGCACATATAGATGAGCCTTGCAATACTCATCATTATTCAACCATCTATGAACATTAGCAGGTTTAATTGATCTTCCAAGGATGTTGAAAATCAATAATCGTCCAATATTTATGCCATCTTCCCTACCATCATCATTACGTGAAACTAGATTGTGTCGTGTGGTCATATTCGGCTCGAAATAATGAGAGGTGAATGTGGCAACTTCTTCAATCAGATATGCCTCAACTATGGAACCCTCCACTCTTGCCTTATTTCGTACTTTAACTTTCAATGTCTGGAGAAACCTCTCAAAGACATACATCCATCCATATTGAACATGGCCAGCCACTATTGCCTCATAAGTTAAATGAATGGGAAGATGTTCCATTGAATCAAAGAATGCTGGAGGAAATATTTTCTCTAATTTGCAAATGGTATCTACAATGTTATTTTGCAAGACTCTTAAGTCATCAACACGCAACACAGAGGCACATGGATCTCGAAAAAAATGGTTGAGTTCAGTTAATGCATCCCACACAGGATTAGGTAGCAAATATCTAAATGCAGCAGGCATCAATCTCTGCATAAAAACATGGCAATCATGGCTTTTCATGCCTTTTATAGTCCCGTCTTGAACATTCACACATCTTCCTATGGTGGATGCATAACCATTTGGAAATCTCAATTCCTTCGCCCATTCACAAACATCACAAACTTCAGACTTGTCCAGTACGTATGATGCACGTGGTTTGTATATTTTGTCATCTGCATGCACCAAATTCAAAGCTGGGCAATGAAAAATTTGTTGCAATTCAACTTGAGCATTGATAATATCTTTTGTCTTACCTGGAATATCCATAACCGTGTTGAAAATATTACAAAACACATTTCTTTCAATATGCACTACGTCAAGGTTATGGCAAATAAGATTTGTATGCCAATAAGGCAATTCCCATAATATATTGTTCTTCACCCAATTGTGTTTTTTTTTTTCCTTTCTTTGGTATTGTTGGAAATTTCGGCCCAAAAGTCACATCAGGAAGACATTGAACTATCGATAACATTTGCTCACCGGACAACATTATTGGTGGACTATCCCTCTCGATTCTATTCTTCATGAAAGCATATCTTTGCCTCCTATATGGGTGATCCATTGGTAAAAAGCGACAATGACAATCAAAGTAGCATGGTTTCCTACTCAGCCCTTATCGGAAAGCCTTTGTCTTATCCATACAATATGGACATCCTAAATTTCCGCCTGTGCTCCACCCGGATAGCATTCCATATCCAGGAAAGTCACTTACAATTCACATAAGTGCAACTCTCATTGTAAAGTTTTGCTTTGTCTACACATCAAAAGTGACTGCCCCATCTTTCCGTAACATCTTCAACTCATCAACAAAGGGGTCTCAGGAAAACATCAATATTAAAGCTTGGATCCTTGTGACCAGGAATGATTGTACTTAAAAATATCTATGGTCACTTCATGCACATCCACAGAGGTAGATTGTATGGTACAATCATCACCGGCCAACAAGAATAAGAAGGTCCTCCCTGATCAAACGGATTGAATCCATTAGCACATAGTCCAAATCGTACATTCCTAGCCTCTGAAGCAAAATATGAGTGACGACGATTGAAATGCTTCCACGCCTCAGAATGAGCAGGATGAGACATGACATCTCTCGGAGATTGATGTTCAGCATGCCATCTCATATAACTTGCTGTGTGAGTTGACATGAAAAGCTGTTGTAATCTTGGAGTGAGAGGAAGATAACGGAGCACCTTATATGGTACCAACTTTGGCCGTTTTGTCGCAACATTTTTACTTTTAAACCGAAGATGACCACACACAAAGCGGGATAAAAATTCCCAATTTACCTTATAATAAATCATGCAGTTATTTATACAAGCATCAGTCTTTTGATACCCTAAACCAAGACCTGCAACTCTCTTTTTGGTATCAAAAAAGCTTTTTGGCATTTGTTCTCCTAAGGGTAACATGTTCTTTATCATTGAACAAATTCTATTATAACATGCCTCACTCATATTAAACTCTGACTTGATGTTCAGTAATTGAGTTACAGCCGATAATCTTGTGTACGTGGAGCACCCATCCCACAAAGGTTTATCAGCATCATTAAGTAACGAATAGAACTTCGCAGCGTTAGCATTTGGATTTTCTTGCACCAGCTGTTGCCTTTCAATATAACCATCAAAATTTGATGATTGTCCAACAAACCCCAACTAGGGTCCCAAAGCATCAATGACCATTTGGTTGTATGGGTTAGTACTTTCCATCTCAATATTAGGGTACTCGGTTTGATCTGATGATTCACCATGGATGTAAAAGCGTGTGGTTCTTATTTCACCATGTACAGTCCATACTGTATAATCATCCTTAAATCCCTTGTTTAGAAGATGATAATGAATAGTATCATGATTTTCGTATCTTAGGTTTTTGCATTTCTTACACGGACACCTAATTTTCTCATCGTTTGAAACATAGTCACTATTACAATAAGCAAAATCCAAAAACTCCTCAACTCCTCTATCAAACTCGAGATTAATGTATTCTTGTAGTAATCGTCGAGACATCCAAGATCGATTTGTGGCCATTTTTGTAGAATCTACATTTAATGAGTAAACAATACACAATTAACCAACTTGCCTTTTATATATATATATAGATCTCATTCATAAATAGTACATGCACCTAAGTGGGTTAATAAAATTAACTTTATAACTATAACTAAAATGGGTATTGTTCAATGTAATCTACTTTAGTTTAAGATTGAATTAATTAGATGGATCAACTAAGACTAGAACTATATAACTCTGACACCGGATTTATAGCAAAGGATCAATTTACAACGACTCTATCATTTTGGAAAAAAAGTGTTATGTAAGATTTACACTACCGATAGTTTCAAACGGGTGATGTTTTCCATTTTCTCTTTGAACAAACATAATACAAAGTCTCTCCAACTACGAGTCAGCTATCTATTTACCTTTTGTGATATTTTTCAATAACTTGTGATTTTTTTGGTTAGTTACTAGTTTGTTTAGTTGTTGTTAGGTTCTTTAGTTAATTTTTGTTAAGATTTTTTATGTAGCTTAATTGTCATATATAATGTATTTGTATTTTATTTTGTACATATAATGAACACATAATAAAAATATGTGAATCCTTGTTCTCTCCCAAATCTCTCTCTTATTCACGGTTTTCTTAAATACAACAAAATACTGTAAATGTTCAGATTTTTCTATCATAACCATACATAATCACCACTAACTTGTGTCAGTCACCATAAGCATCACAAATATATCCAAAAATAATTACCACCATTTCCACCAGTTAAGCATACAAAAGTCATACACCAAACAACACACAAAAACTGTAAATGTTTAAATGAAATAACTAAATGATAATTTCTCTAAAATTTGGGTATATGTACAAAAAACTAAACCTTGTATAAATCAAATACTCATCTATATAATCAGAAATAAAATATGAGAAAATAATATAGGAGAGGGATAAATACAATACAGTGAGGAAGTAAGAAAGGGAGGTGAATGGACGACAACACCGCGTGGGTTTTCGAACCTCAACCGTTGACATCGTGGATGGCAACGAGTCAGGCTGGAGGACGAGATGAGAGAGAGAAGAGAGAGAAGATGGTTTGGGAGGGGAATGGAGAGAGATGAGAGAGAAGAGGGTTTGGGAGGGAATGGGGTTATGTGAGAGGGAGATACAAGGGTTTGGGGGGTAAGGGTTTACGTGAGTGAGTGAGGAGAGAGAAGGGTTTGCTGGAAGGGGGAGGGTCACGTGAGAGAAAGGAGAGAGAAATGGGCTAGGGGGTGTTTAGGTTTGGGAGAAAAAATAAAAAAATATAATATTGAAATTTGAGCGGGAATATAAAATTTGGTTTAGACATTTATGTTATTAATTATTTTATAAGAAAAATAAAAAATTATTGTATAATATTTTATTTTTAATTATATTAATTTAGTTTTTATATAATTTTTATTATATTAATTTAATATTATGATAAAAATTAAAGTTAAATTAATGACATAACTGATAAAATTTGATCATTTAATATGTGAATGACTCAATTCAAACTCACTTAGGCTGTGTTTGGAGCATGTAATTAGAGGCTAGAATTGAGGCTGATGCTAGAATTGGAGCCCATAATTTTAATTTTGTTGTTTGGTTCACTTATTAGAATTGGAATTACAATTTAACTGCCTAATTATGTGGAATTATATTTTAACTGAAAATTATACTTTCTAATTCCATGAGGTGGGGGTCAGGAATTGCAATTCCATAGTAACTCTATTGACCTAAAATTCAAAATGATCCAACTTGATTAACGCAAATCCAATATAACTTAAAATCCAAAGACTTGGACATAACTTGAAATTTGACCTAAACCTTGAAATCACCTAATTCAAATGAGTTGAACTTGAAATGATCGAAATCATCTTAGTTCAAATACCGAAATGATCCAACCCGATTGACCCGAAACTCGAGATGACTCAAATCAATAAAATGAAACTACTAGATTTGAATGTAATATAAACAAGTTGAGCCAAAGTGAAAATGACCCGACCAAATTGATCCAAATCTTAATACAACCTATACTCAAAATAACCCGGCCTATCTCAAACTCAGTCTAAGATGACTCGAAATTTGAAATGGTACAACTCATTTGTCCCAAAACTAAGATGACTCGAGCTTGAAATGACTTAAATGAACTCAAACTCAATCATAACTAGCATGAATCCCGAAAACACCTAACCCGATTAACTTAAAATCCGAGGTAACTTGAACACCAAATGATTCGACATGATAGTCTACCCCATTTGACTAGAAAATCAAATAACTTGAACTCAAACTGAATCGCTTCGACTATCTTAACTTGAACACAATGTGAACCACTCCGACCAAAATGTAACAATAGTTGATTTAAAACTCAAAATACTTCGACTTAATTGACCGAAATCCTTGATAATTAGAATCACTAAGTAATTATAATTCCGACCTCTAATTCCTTTGATGAACCAAATAATAGAATTTCAATTCCATTAGAATTGAAATTGGAATTGCAATTCCACAATCCAATTCCAACTCCATATGTCAAATAGATATCATTAATGTATTAAAAGAACCCAACTTAATATCAATTGACAAAATGAGTAAAATATAAAGACCTCTCATGTATAATGATATAGGACAAATAAGTTAATCACCTTAGACATGTGATTAAATAGTATTTTAGTGGGCACCTTTATTTTAATGACAATCTAGGTTATTTTCTATTACGTAATTAAAATATATATTTGTTAGTTATTTCTCATTTTCTATCTATAAATAGTGGTATTAGGTAATTACAATTGAATATATTTTTTAGTACTCCAGTGTAGGCAATATTACTCATTCTCATTTGTACATGACTCTGCCACATGTTATTCACACAAAAGCCTATTATACTTGTCCGCTATATATGTCAATTGAGTCATATAAAATAAAACTAAAGTTATTGTACCAGGTCATTGGCATTTGTTATGTCATTACAATTATATAATTAACATTACTTCAATTTGATAATAAAATTAAAATACTAACAAATGGGCAAATTAAAGACATCTTTTATGTAAATAACGTTATTTTACAAAACATAACATCTATAAAAATAAATCCTTATAAAAATAATTTTACATTAAAAATTTTCACTATTGTTAATTTCAATTTTCAATATATAGAGATAGCAAGCTATCTCTATTCCGTCTCAATTAGAGACGGATTAGAAAGGGAAAGCCGCCATCTCTGTTTTACAATTAGAGACGGCTATTTCTGTCTCTGTTTAGAGATGGAATAAAGATGGAGCTTTCCGTCACCAATTTTCGTCCCAAATTCGTCACAGATCTGTCTCTAAATATTTTCCGTCTCTACTCCCTCTCTAAATTTGTGACGTGCATGGGCCATCCCAAATTTCTGTCTCTAAATGAGTGTTTTCTAGTAGTGACTTTTTCTGAAACCTTGAACCCATTAATCTAACAATTTTGGCACAAAATAAATTTTAAAAATTACAAAAAAGATAAAATAGATTTGAACGTTTATCGTCATGTAAAATTACATGATTACAAACTTTGAAGCAATTTTTATTTGGTACTATTTCATTATACACAATAAAACTTTATTTTTGTGTTTCATTCATGCATATTACGGGCTTCCCAACAAATTTAGGGCAAATTAATTACGCAATTTTTCAAAATTTAAACGTCCTTTGTGCATCGTATGGGTACACACTAGTATAGTAATAAGTAAGAGTACATAAAATATTTACATTTGTGTATCAACTGTAAATGTTATAAAATTGCGATACTTATAAAAATTTATTATTTTAATTATTTATATAATCCAACTTAATTTTCACATGTGTTGTATACACATTTAGGTACTTAGATTATAGATATAAGCAGGATATTTACATTTTAGCACCTCATCATCTTTGGAAATAATATGTTGTATACACATTTAGGTACTTAGATTATAGATATAAGTAGGATATTTACATTTTAGTATCCCGTCATCTTTGGAAATAATAAAAAGAATCATAACCTTTTTAAATTAATAAAAATGTCCCCAAGTTTTTGGCATGTTAATAAAAAAGCCCATCTCCGACGTGATAAAGTCATTTTCGTCGACAGATCTGAAGTGACAACTACTTTTTTTGTTAATGTTACAGTAAAATGACAAAAACGCCCTTCAATAACCATATTTTTAAACAAATTAAGCGAAAACAGACAGTTTCTATTTAACGTCCCGAATTTTGTGCTTATAAAGTGAGAATAAAGGTATTAAATGGTACTTTTGTCATTCTACTATAGCATTAATAAAAAAGAGCAGTTGACACATCAGATCTGTCGACAGAAAATGAGTCACCATACCAAATATGACCTTTTTATTAACACGACAAAAATTTAGGGACCTTTTTATGTAAAAATATAAATAACTCATATAAGTATTTTTGTATTTGTTTAAGAGGTAAGGATAATACTAGATGGACTATCTATAAGTATTAATGCCCAGTATGTCATCGTATATAATTTTATGAAACATCCTTAACCATTCGCCATCTACATTTCCCCTCCCTTGCTAGAGATTGAATGTTGATGCTGATAAATTCGCTCTATGTACCCGTGGGAGAGCATAACATGTGACATGTATTTGAACTCCTAAATAATCTTTAGGGTTATTTACATCAATAGTCTTGTACCTTATCCATTATGTTAATTTAATCATTTTATTTTTAATTGTGTCAATGTAGTCCCTCTACAATTGTTATTGCGTCAATTTGGTCCCTGGAGTAAAATTGACGTTAAGTTATTATTTTCCTAATAATATAACTATAGCATGTATGTGACCAATAAAAAAAAAAAAGAAAAAAAAAAAAGAGCGTAATATTATTTTAAAAAAATATGTTAGCTGTGGAATATCACATGCGCAAGTGAACGATGGTCAACTTTGGGCAACTGCCCTTAGCGATTCTCATGGAGAAATCATGAAGTTGATTCATCACACTAAGGATTTGAAACAAAACCGCATTTGCAGCCATAAATAAAAAAATATAACCGAAAAATAAATAAATAATCATTCCAATGTTGAATTCATGCACTCAATTATAGTGAAAAACTGTTGGTGCAGATACATGCAAAACTCGCAAGAACGGATATCCTAGAGATCTCTAGTGTCGAGGCCGTGTAATTACTTTCTTTAAGACTTATTTGGCGTAGAAAATAGTCTCAGGGATACAACGACAACCAATACGATAAAGTAAAATTGTGTAAAGGGAGAGATAAAAGAGATGAATAAGAATGGTGCTTTCAAGAACTTTCAACACTCTTGTACAATTTCTTTCTCAAAGTTCTTCTCAAACTTTTTATCAATCAATTAAAAGTCCACATAAATTTGACAAATGGAGGATATATGTATGAAAACAATGAAGAGAAACATCCCAAGAAAACACCCCAAAAGAGGTGCCAAAAACCAATGAAGGTCCCGCAAATAAACTGTTAAAAAACGCCATATGTGTCAATACACAGATCTGTTCCGTGCACTTCTGTAAGATTGTGTGTCGACACACGGGCTCTGTGTGTGAACACATGTGTACAACAAAAAGGGGTAAATCTCGGCGCTTTGTATTGGTCATTCATCGTACGTCAATCTCTTACTCCGAGCGGACAAAACCGTCCCGTTTTTGCAATCTCTCCAATAAACCGGATCAACAAATCGCCACCCTTTCTAATTGGTTGGCGTAGGTCATTGAACCGCACAATAATTCTTACACCTTCAGGAAGATGCCATACTTCCTTAACTGGTATCGTCCTTAAGGTACTCAAGTTACCTTGGCCATCTATTAACGATTAAGATATACCATTACTTTTCTAATTGATTGGAAAATTATTACCATAATTAATGCTATAAAATTGAAAACATTTACCGATAAGTTGACGTAGCTCCCTCTCATCAAATGGCACGTCAGTGGACCAAACACCAGCTTTCCTGACTGGTCCCTCTGCTTCAGATGTTGACGGTCTTGGCCGACTGTCATCACCTCCTTCATTTTCCGGTGTTGCTGTTGAGGACTGCACTGATTTGCCACTTCTAAAAAACCTCCTCATTGTGAATCCACGCTTTTCCAAAAATAAAAGAATTAGTAGATGTATAATAGAACGTACAAAAATAAAATGAGAAGCAAATATATTCCGTAAAACAAATAATCAATAATGAAACAAAGATCATGGACAAAATGAAACAACATGTACAAAAGAAATGAATCTTTTCATATCCAAGACCCAACTCACTGATCATTTTCTGAGCTTCATAATAAGATGATGAAAATACCATAATTTAGGGAAATGCATCAACAAGAAGTCATAGCAACATCGTGAAGGACTCAGCAGACCAACTATGCATACATTTCAAGTGAAACAAGTGCAAAAGAAATGACAATTTGGAGAATGCGCTACAGCCTGGATATAGTTCTTCATTAGAAGCTTCCAATATCTTCTTATACTTGGCTTTCTCCTTAGGAGATTGGTTGGGTTGTTCAAGAGGAACTTGGTCCGACCAATCATGTTCATCAGACAAATGGGGTTGACTTGTGGAGGGAGGAATATCAACTCCGATACTTTCTCGTAGTAATCCACCAATATCATCTCGCCCTATGGCCCTTCCCTCATTATTATTGGTAGATGTTTGACTATTGCATCTCAATTGTTGAACAATATCTTCTTTTCCATGAAAAATCCATTTCTTATACTTTGGCCAAAAACCCTTAAAAATGATATGATATTCCACATCTTCTAATGAGAACCATTTGGCTACTTTGCATTTATTACATGGACATCGAGTTTTTCCTTCTATAAGGTTTTCTTTAGCCAACTTAATGAATTCAATGACACCATCAATATAAGCTTGACTAATCCTTGGTTGCGTGATCCAACTCGTATCCATATCTCTAAATATAAAGTAGTGCAATCAAATTACCTAAAAATTGAAAAAAGATAGAGTTCATAAGACAAATATTTAATCAACCAATCAAAATATATACAAATACAAAAACAAATAATTAATGGGACTTAGGAGAAGTTAGAAATTAAAGTAAGATACATGAGTTCCTTATAATCAATTTTAATCCTCTAATATGAAGGATCCATCTAAACAAGGGATACAGTAACAAAGTTTTATTTTTCCAAATTTAAAAATTATGAAATCGATATCTAATTTCCCTGACATTAACAAATTGAACTCACAAGCGCCACCAACACATAATTTTAAACATCAATCAAACACAGTAACACAAGAATTTCGTCAAAACAATAATTTTTTGTATTAATCAATTGAAATGATGAGATGCAACGATAGAATCATTCGAACCATAGCATTAAGGATGCGCATGAAGCAGGGGAAAGTGTGAAACGGCGATAATACAAAACTATAATAAAACTACTTCAACCAACTCAAATGATATAACACTTGTAGAAGAATAAGCAGTCCAATAAAAATAAAACCGAAACTAGGGCAAGGACATCACATACTAACAACAAAGCAAGAGCAACTGTGAAATCGAAAGGTGAGGGTGAGAGACGAACGCTGGCGGCGACGGTGAGAGGCGAACCCGGGCGGCGACGGTGAGAGGAGAACGCCGGCGGCGACGCGGTTGGAAATCGGGTGGTGAGGGTGAGAGACGAACGTGCTTTGCGAGGGTGAGGGTGAGAGACGAGGGTTAGGGTTTGCGGGAGGTGAGGGTGAGAGACGACGGTGAGAGCGCGAGAAATGAGGGTTAGGGTTTGATTGGGGTATTTATACCAGGCGAGAATCTCGGCGCTTATAAGCGCCGAGATTTTTTGCGTCGTTTAAAAACGCCGAGAATTTTCGACGCTTTGTCTCGACGCATTTAAACGCCGAGATTTCTCGACTTTTGTATAAACGCCGATAATTATGCGCCGAGAATTGCCCTTTTTTGTTGTAGTGACACAACTCTGCATTTTGGTTCTGAAAAATTATGTGTCGACACACATCCCATACAACTAAAAAACACTTTAAACAACATCGGGACTAATCTCAAACACTTCATTAACATATCTAATTTTGAAAATACATCAACAAAAACAATTAATATTGATAGCCAATTAAAGTCCGAAAGCCGTAATTACAGCAAATCAAAATTCAGAGCGGATAATTACAACAAACAGATCTATAATAGAAAACTAATTAAGTAATTACATTACAGTATTATTGATTGTTGGAGAAACCAGTAAAAATGAAAAACAATACCATATACATCCATTTCATTTGAAAAAAACCACCAAATAATAAAAGAAAAGTAGCATTCTGGTGCAGAAAACCAAACAAGCACGCAAACATAGAACGTGACTCCAACAACACATGCACACCTCTGAAAGAAACCAAGCCGTCATTTGCAGCGCTTGTCTATTTCCAACCTATCCTAGTCCTGGGGAAGGATCATGGCTCTGCTCATTACACATAAAAAGTGTTGGAAATAAACATAAAAAATATTATATAAAAAGTAGGAAGTAGAAAGATGTTACTAATAACTTGTAGAGAAGACCAGATACCAATGATGTAACAGTGGAGCAAGGCACGGATCACGTTGTGTTTAAGACGGTTTTACGCCCCTCTCGGATGTAAGCCGATGCAGCAGGTACTACCCCGTCGCCTTTAGGATACAATGCCAAACTATAATTAACACTTTCTAGGTCTGCACGACTTTGAAAGTTAGAGCCTCAACAACACCTTACTTTGCCAAAGTAACTGAGAAACAATTTTATACAATGATAAAACTTTTGAGTATTTTTACTTGATTAGCAATACCGATTCTCATGCATGAAAACTAAAAGTTTTTTTTTTTTTTTTCCCCTGTTTTTGTCAAGCATTCACAAGTAGGTAGCCAAGCATTTTGAAGACTACCACTGAACCGTTGCACCATAAATGACAATAGTGATTATTCCATATTTTAATATTCCTCATCAACATGATTCAAAGCATGCAACACGCCAAAACATTAAAATTGTATTTAGATTGGCAGTTATTAGCATTTTTCCTTTTTGTGCCAACTGTAAAAAAACATAATATAGAAAAGAAATGTGAATATGTATTTTAATTAAATGGTTATTTGCATCAAAGGTCCTTGTACTTTGCGTATTGTATCAATTTAGTCATTGTACTTTTAATTGTGTTAATTCAGTTCCTGTATTATTTAAATTGTATCAATTTAGTCCAATGATCAAATTCAAGTTAAGTTAATGATGTAATTTTTAACAGTAAAATCATATTAGTCACAAGTGATCCACTACAAATCTACCTATTGACTCAATTTAACCCAATTTATGATGAAGCCATTTAAAATTTCATCAACAATTTAACATAAATTTTACTATAAGGACCAAATTGACACAATATTAGAAGTAGTGGGACAAAATTAACACAATTAAAATTACACGGGCTAAATTGTGATACAAACTGTGCCTCGTCATTCGCCACGTCAGTTGCCACGTCTCATACCCACACCACGTTAGCTATGCCAAGTCAGCCCTAGACGGGGCTTTATTCTATAAATATCTAAGTGCTAGGAGAGTTAGTTATGCATTGATAAATTGTGTGTTTCCCTTTCTCTCTCTCCCTGCCGGTTTCTCTCTCTTTCCCTCCATATCTTCTTCTTCTTCAATTCCTTCCCCCTTCATTTCTAGATTACTTGTATTTAGCTCATACATACGTACATATAGAAATATACGACGGGATAGCAATCTAGCTATCTCGTAGCCCTTGGTAATTAAGATCGAGAGTATTGGATTGTGTTGTTTGACTTGGATTGTGCTTGGATTGCTTGATTTAGATAGGATCCCATCTCGGATCCTATCATTGGTATCAGAGCCTCGAGTTCCTCGGCCGTTGGAGGTAGGGTGTTGCGTCGGGACACTTGCCGGTGTTTGATTGAATTGGCAGACGGTGGAGCTTCGATCGAATTCCATGGCTGATAGTACGTGGCAGCAAATGTCAATCTGAGAGCTCGATGAAAAGTTTGATCGAAGGAGTGATGAGCTTGATGTAAAGCTCGATCAAAGATGTGATAAAAAACGGAAAACATGACTGAAATGCGCCGAATGATGAACGGCTTGTCCCTACAAATGAGGACCATCATTGGATTGGTCCCACCTCAGCAAGCACCTTCAGCACCTCCGGCTCCGCCATCTATTCACGGATCAGAACACATATCGTTGTCGCCAGCTCCACGCAGAGACAATTACTGAGGTAACTATCACATCCCTACTCGCCTTAAGAAAGTAGAGTTTCCAAGGTTTAGTGAGGGAGATGTGGTGAGTTGGCTGTATTAGTGTGAGCGATATTTCATTCTAGACCAGACTCTGGATGAATAGAAATCTATGTCGGCGAGTGTTGCGTTGGAGGGTGCTGCCTTAGGGTGGCATAACGCCTACCAACATTCTTGGCCTATAGGCGTGCCCATTTCTTGGGACGTGTACTCAAATGAGATCCAGGTCTATTTTTCTAAGGCTGCCTAGAACCCACTTACTGAGCTCACCCAGATTACGCAGACGGGAAGCCTAGACAAGTATTTAAAGGCTTTCAAACCACTAATTAGTCGTAGTGGACTCAATGAGGAACAACGGGTTGGGGTTTTCATGGGGGTCTTTGTGAGGACTTGCCGGGTTGTCTTAAGCTATTTAATCCGAACACGCTACAGAAGCTATGACAGTTGCCTAGCTATAGGAGGCGAATTGCGCGTATATTGAGCGGGTCACTGGAAAGAACCCAGCCAAGACGGCGCCTATCCTTCCCCTACCGAATATTGCGGCTCGGGTGGTTCCAAACCTGCCGCCTAGGTTACCACCAAACAGACCGTTGGCCTTACCTGCCACGCCAAGTGTGGTCCCGCCAACACGAACCCAACCATCAGCTAGAACCCCTAAGGGGCTTTCTCTAGCTAACATCAATGATTTACGAGCTAGAAACCTCTGCTCTTATTGCCATGGGCCATTCACACCGAGGCATGTATGCCCCATGCGAATACAGATGTTCTGGATCGAGACCGATAATGATGATGAGGAAGCAATTGAACCTAATCCGGATCCAACCCCTGATCCTCATATATTCATTCATGCATTGCATGGGATGGCGCAATACCAAACTATGTGGGTATAGGGCAGTCATGGCAAGAAGACCTTGAGTATACTTGTGGATAGTGGGAGTACTCACAACCAGGGGTGTAGTCGAGTCGAGCCGAGCCGAGCCGAGCCGAGCATCTCAGTACTCGACTCAAACTCGATTAATTACTCGAGTACTCGAACTCGATTAACTATTTGAGTACTCGACTTGACTCGAATACTCGTTTATTATGCATATAAAAGTTCAACAAATTAGCTCCATTACAATATTATTCCATACACTCAAACATTAGTTATACTCAATTTGGATATTCAATTATTGCCCGCTTTATATTTTAACATATATAATCATAAATTACTAATATAGTAATAGCAACTATGTATCAAAACCTAAGTTTTAGAAAATACCAGCAAACCAAATACAAGTTCTTTCACTTCACCACAAATATAACATGTCATTTTTTTACAAAGAATTCAATCTTCCTTCTTTCATTCTACTATCAATGTCACAAGCCATCCATTTCAAAAGAAAATAATACACAATAACTACTTCATACGAGTCGAGTATCGAGTCGAGTACCAATTCTAGTATCAAGTCGAGTATTTAATCGAGTATCGAGCTGAGTATTTAATCGAGTATCGAGTCGAGTATTTAATCGAGTATCGAGCCGAGTGGTTCACTACTCGACTTGAACTCGTTTATTAATCGAGTATCTTTTGATACTCTAACTCGGTTAATTCAAGTTCGAGTCGAGCTCTATTCGAGCTACTCGCGAGCGGCTCAGATCATTTACACCCCTACTCACAACTTCCTTGATTCGCATCTAGCTCGCGAACTGGGTTGTACTATTGCCAATCAGCCCACTCCAACAGTAACCGTTGTTGATGGTAAACAGGTTTCATGCACGGGAATATGCCCCTCTTTCCAGTGGACTTTTCAGGGAGCGACATTCACTTCAGATGTTTTATTGGTCCCTTTGTCCGGATGTGATATGGTGTTGGGCATCCAATGGCTTTGCGCTTTGGGGGATGTTAGATGGAATTTTGACACATTGGTCATGGAATTCATGATTGATGAGCAGGTCTATGAGTTACGCGTAATTCGTGATTCAAGCTTCAAAATCGTTCCAGAGAGCACCCTGTCATCTCTCCTCACTGAATTAGCTACATTCTATGTAATCACTATTGACGAGTCTCAGCATCACTCGTTTTTTAGTTTGTATACCAATAAACCTGAATCAGTAGAGGATCCGGGTGCTTTGCAAGCATTACTGGATGAATTCCAGGAAGTATTTGAGCTTGAAGCGAGGGATCCGCCAATGAGACTGGATTTTGATCATCGCATCCCTCTTATTGAGGGCAACAATCCAGTGAACCTGTAGCCTTACAGGTACTCGGCCTTCCAAAAGGGCATTATAGACTCGCTAATCCGAGAAATGTTGGTGGCAGCACGTCACCATTTGCTTCACCGGTTGTCTTAGTCAAAAAGAAGGATGGCAGTTGGCGACTGTGTGTCGATTATCGCGCCCTCAACAAGATGACAGTGAAAGATAAGTTCCCCATTCCTATCGTGGAGGAACTCCTAGACAAACTAAGTGGCGCAACCTACTTCCCGAAGCTCGATCTGAAATTTGAATACTAGCAAATTCGAATGGCGCCTTGGGATGTGCACAAGATAGCCTTCTGAACGCATTCGGGGCACTATGAGGTCACCGTGATGCCATTCGGGTTATCAAACGCCCCATCAACCCTCCAAAGATATCTTGCGGCCCTTTCTTTGCCAATATGTGCTAGTCTTCTTTGACGACATCCTCGTCTACAGCGCCACATGGGTTCAACACTTAGAACATTTACGTTCCGTTTTGGGTATACTTCAGCAGCATCAATTGGTGGCCAACAAGGCCAAGTGCACCTTCGGGGCATGAACCATCGAGTACTTAGGCCATTTCATTTCAGGAAATGGGGTAGCCACTGATCCCAGTAAGTTGGCGGCAGTGGCCAACTGGCCACGGCCTACAACCGCCAAGCAGCCTCACGGATTTCTGGGTCTCTCTGGCTATTATAGGCATTTCATAGCTCAATACGGAACGATTGCTCACCCCCTAACTGATTTTCTTAAAAAGGACAACTTTGGGTGGAACACAGAAGCTGAAGCCGCCTTTCAGCATCTCAAAGTTGCACTAACAACTGTCCCAGTCTTAACATTACCCAACTTCATGAAACGTTCATCATTGAAACTGATGTTCTGGAACCGGAATTTGGGCAGTCATTATGCAAGAGGGCCGACCTCTTGCTTCCATCAGTAAAACCTTGGCGCCATGGCACCAAGCATTATCGGTATATGAGCGGGAACTTCTCGCAGTTGTGTTCGCCATCTCTAAGTGGCAACAATATCTTATAGGGCGGCATTTTCTTATTCGCACGGATCAGCGAAGTCTGAAATTTCTCCTGGAGCAACAGCTTTCCACCTTGCTACAGTTCTTATGGTTAGTGAATTTAATGGGTCTACACTACCAGATCATTTACAAGAAGGGAACCGAGAATAGAGCCGCTAATGCACTCTCACGCCTTTGTAGCTCCTAAGTGCTTTGCATGGCGATGTCCGCTATTTCCTCTGATCTCTATAGCTCCTTACAAGTGTCTTAGTGGCAAGATTCCACTCTTAACATGATCATCAATGACAAACTGTTAGAGCCGTTATCTCATCCCCGATTCACTTTGCACTGTGATCAACTCCGGCACCGTGGATGCCTAGTAGTGGGAGCTATTCCCTCCTTGCGCAACTCAATCCTCCTATGGATGCATGATTCTCCTTAAAGGGGACATTCAGGATTTGAAGCTACTTGTAGGCGAGCACAGACGCTTTTCTATTGGCCCGGCCTCAAGCGGGATGTTCATGCTTATATCTGCAATTATTCGGTTTGTCAACAAAATAAATATGAGATGGTGGCATCACAAGGATTGTTGCAACCATTACGGTATCAGATACAGTGTGGAGTAGCATTTCGCTTGATTTCATTAAAGGGTTACCGCCATCATCAGGCTTCACGGTAATCCTAGTAGTAATGGATCGCCTAAGTAAGTCTGCTCATTTCCACGCTCTCCGCCATCCTTACACTGCCGCGGACATTGCCAAGTTATTCTTAGATCATATCTATCACTTCCATGGACTCCCTGACTCCATCATTAGCGATTGGATCCGATCTTTATCAATAACTTTTGGCAAGAGCTCTTTAGTCGTCCTGAAACTCATCTCAATCTTTGTTCTTCTTACCATCGTCCGTCGGATGGTCAAATCGAGGTGTTGAACAGATGCTTAGTGACTTATCTTTGCTACATGGTGGGAGAATATCCCAATAGTTGGTGCTGTGGGCTTCCTTTGGCGGAATGGTAGTAGAATACCACTTTCCATATAGCCTCTCAAGTTTCACCATCTGAAGTTCTCTATGGGCAACCTCCACCAATTCATGTTCCTTATCTCCCTGGTGAATCCGTAATCAAAGCAGTTGATCGTAGCCTCACTGCCTGAGAGGAAGCTATTAGGCATCTCAAGCACCACATACATCGCGCCCAGAACCGAATGAAGGAGCAAGCGAATAACCACCAAATTGGCGACTACGTTTTGCTGAAGCTTCAACACTACCTCCATAAAAAGTGTAGCTCACCGACAATATCATAAGCTCACTCCATGGTTCTATGGGCCCTTTCAGTTCTTGAATAGCATTGGGCCCATCGCATACAAACTGGACCTCCCAGCCCACGCCGCCATACATCATACTGTACACGTTTCTTTGCTTAAAAAATGTCCCCAAGTCCCCACCAATTCTACTCCTCTACCCACAACTTGGTCGCCAGCTCTTGTCTCGCCTCAGCTTGAGACCGTCCAGGACCGTAGGGCTGTTCGCCGACGTCACATTGCCGCCACACAAGTGCTTATCAAGTGGCATGGAAGTGCCATCGGGGGCGCCACCTGGGAATTCCTTCATGATCTTCAACTCCGTTTCCCAGACTTCCACCCTTGTGGACAAGGGTCTGACTCGGTTGGGGGGGGGGGGGGGGGGGGGGGGGGGGGGGGGGGGGGGGCATCTGCCACGTCAATTGCCATGCCTCATACCCACGCCATGTCAGCTATGCCAAGTCAGCCCTTGATGGGCCTTTATCCTACAAATATCTAGGTGTTGGGAGAGTTAGTTATGCATTGATAAATTGTGTGTTTCCCTATCTCTCTCTCTCCGTACCGGTTTCTCTCTCCTTCCCTCCCTATCTTCTTCTTCTTCTTCAATTCCTTCCCCCTTCATTTCTAGATTACTTGTATTTAGCTCATACATACATACATACATACATACATATAGAAATATACGAAGGGATAGCAATCTAGCTATCGCGCAGCCCCTGGTAATTAAGATCGAGGTTATTGGATTGTGTTGTTTAACTTGGATTATGCTCAGATTGCTTGATTTGGATAGGATCCCATCTCGGATCCTATCAAATTGACACAATAATCAAAGTATAGGGATCTTCGATGTAAATAACTCTTTATTAAAATATCTGAAAAAAAGTTAAAAATTATAAAATAAAATAATGTTTAAAATTAACACGTGGAAAACAAAACAAAACAAACCAAAAGAAGAAAAATTGCGAAATACAATGGGAATCCGCGTCGCACGCACTGGACAAACTAGTGTGCGAGTCCTGAGGGGAGGATCCGGCCTTCGGGGTGGACCAATCAGAGCGTGCCACGTGGCACGCTTTGGCACAACCCCAGGGAGCGATCCACGCCTTTGGGCACGGACCAATTGGTGTGCAATACGTGGCAGTCGTTTTGAATTTAAAAGGCACGCAATTGGTTTTGTATTGAAACTCGACGTTTTGACTGTTGTTTAACTTTTAACACTGCAATTTGTTTTGTAACTGCGTGTCCCACATTGACTAAATTAGATTTTTTCGCTCTGGTATCCTACAATAAATAGAGGTACCAATTTAATGGTTTGACATCCAATCAATTTTAAAAATTAAAGGCTTCTGAAAGTGTTGACTTTCGGAGATCTAATTAGATAAAAAATTTATGTTGAAAATTTTCTTTCCTCAGTTTAATATTTTTCAAAGCCCACACTTCGGGTATTTTCGAGGTCATTGCGAAGAAGGATTCGGAGTCTCGGCGTTCTTTATTATTCTTCTAGTTTTCTTGTTTTGGAGCAATTCCATGTATTCTTCTTTCCTTCTCTTTTAAGTTTTTTGCTTTTCTATTTGTTTACAGTTTTTTTTATTATGCTTGTTTTAAGTTCATGTTATTATATTATGAATGTATTAGAGTAGAAGCCTATAGATTTAAAATAAGAATTTAAATCTATAAATTTTAAATTAAAAATTTTAAATCAACCTGAAAATCGATAATTTTAAACCCTTTCTGCTGTGTTAACTTTTCTAAATTAGGGAAAATTTTTAAAATTCATCCCAACAATTGGTATTAGAGCTAACCTTTGATTACATTCATAATATACACGAATATGTATAATAAGATCAAAATAAATAGACTTGCGATGTAATAAAATAGAGATTTTATTAAGAAGAAAAAATTATTTAAGGTAACGGTTTAAATTATTTAAAACATTAATGAATTAATAGTTAATTCAGATCTGTCAATGTAGATAAATTAAAATTTGCATTTATGTTATTCTTATGATGAGATTGTGCGTTCTTAATCAAGATTTATGAAATCTGGTAAATTGATCTAGTGAGATTAAATTCAATTATTTTAATTGAAAAATATAATAAAATTTATTAAAAAAACATGTGGCACTGATGGTGCGCTGATGTGGCACTTTAAAAAATTAAATTAAATTTTCTTTGTAAAGTTGCAGTACTATTTTACATAATAAAAAAAATTTTAATAAATAATTTTTATTTTATTTTATTTTATTTAGATTGAGATCCTAAAGTATATTATGAGATAATCTATGTTATGAGTGGGTACTATTTTTAAATAAAAAAAATTAATTAATTTTATTTGTTAATTTAATTTTTAGAATAAGATTCTAAAGGAGATAATGAGATAATCTAAATTGTAAATACAAGTTAATTAAAACTATTAGTTTATAAAAATCAAGTGGAGTGAGGTTCAATTGTTGAAACCTTATGGTCTCCATTACCGTTCTAACAATGTAGTAGCTCGATAGACTTCCCCGAGGAGGATGTCGGTTTGCTAGTTACAGGGTTAGACTTCTAGTAGGATAAACTAAAGTACAAAGAAGCGATGGAACCATGCTACCATGGAGTATTATGTGCATTTGCATGGAGGTTTAGATAACGGTTTACACTTGACTAGCGTGATACATTAGCCTCCTTAGGAGCTCTGTTGTGTTATGTTAGAAACCATGGTAAAGTGGTTAGTTAATCATATTTAGTAAGAGTTACAAGAAAGTATGTTAATTGAGAATAGTTTTCACCCAAACTAATTTTGAATGACCCCACTGCTGCGAGTAAGGAGTGGTGTGTTTGGATCATCATTGCATGCATGGCAGTATAGTTTTGTGGATACCTGACTTATTGTATTTGCTAAAATAAAAGAATAGATATCACTGTATTATACATGACTCATATTAGATAATTACACAAATGTTTGCATTTACAGTGTTTTAAAATGGATACGGCCGGTGAACTTCACTCGATTCTAATACATAATATACTCATTAGACCAAATTACTTTGCCTAGAAAAACAAGTTGGACTTAATTTTTACTCACAAGGGTCTAGTGTTTGTTCTCACCGAAGCTTGTCCACCAATGTCCACTGCTACTTAAAAATAGCATTATGAACGCTGGCATGGGGCTAATGAGTTAGCCAAGTGCTATATATTGACCTCAATGTCAAAAGTACTCAAGCATCAGAAGCTTGAGAAACAAACAGCAGCTAAGATGATTGAACATTCAGGTGAAATGTTCGAGGAGCAATATTAAGCAGCAAGCAAGAACTCATGAAGAAGTTGCTCAACATGAGGATGTTCGAAGGAATACCAGTTGAGGAATACATCATGAATTTGATAATGTGTTTTTCTGAACTAAAGATCTTCGGAGCCGAGTTTGATAGTCAAACTAAGCAGGATATCATTCTCAGTTCTGTTCAGCTCATTAGCTCAGTTCAGGCTAAATTTTTAGATGAACAACAAAGATTATTCGTTGCCTGAACTGATGAAAGAGTTACAAGCAACATAGGGCTTCATGTGGGGAAAGAGGAGAGCCCACATATTGGGGATGAGTAATAGCGAAAAATTCAAGGGTTTCTTATGCAAAGAATTGGGCCAATAAAAAAGGGACTGCACTAAGGACTTAGCTGCACTTTCTACAAAGACTACTAAGCCATCTGGTGAAGATATATTGATATCTCACCTAGTTGAGTCATGCGTAGTTGAGAGTCCACCAGGTTCCTTGTGTGTGGACTCGGATTCAACTAACTATGTATGTAATATATTACAGGGCTCAGGCTAACTAGGAGGCTGAATGATGGAGAGATGTACCTGACAATTTGAGATGGTACAAGAATAGTGGTCTTAAGAGTAGAAGATGTTAGTTTAGTGTTTAGTGGTAGAGCTTTTTTTTTAAAAAGGATTGTTTATTTATACCTGCATTGCATAGGAATTTGATTTCTGTCTCTCATTTGGTGGATCATAATTATTCCACTACTACAAAATAAGTCTATGCCAACGGTTCAAAACTGTTGCCGTAAACTCAAAACAATTGCCATAGACCTATGACAGCGTTTTTTGAACCGTCGAATACCTGGCCGTTGTCGTAGCCTATGGCAACGATTTTTTGCACAACTGCAACGAATTATGAACCGTTGCAGTGTCTATAGCAACGGTTTTTGGCTACTATATGCCAACGGTTGTATTTCCCAATGGGAACGATTTTTTGCTAATAGTAATGTCTATAACAATAGTTCTTTTATGAAATAGCAACATTTTTTTTTGTGAACTATAAATGTTTGAAATACATTTCACAATGCTATTTTTGGCCTATGGCAATAGTTTTTATATTAATATTATATATGGCAATGATTTTTAGCTTAAATCAAAACTATTTATGACACCTATTGCAACCGTTTTTCTTCCAATGGCAAAAGTTATCAACCTCAAAATTCTCTATGGTAATGATTTTTAAGCAAGCAACGCAACAATTTAAATACCTATTGCAACAATTTATTTTCCTATAACAACAATTCCATATACATTTATCATCCACTACTGCAATAAAATTTTTAGTCCAATAAACTTGTTCCAAATAACAAAAATGGCAAACTTAATTTTTCAAAAAGTAAAAGATTATCCACCATAGTCCAACTTGCAAAAGAAATTCATTCACCAATTGAAAACAAAATAACATGCATTCATCAACTGTAATATAAAGCCTAACTAGTTCAACACAACCATCTACCAAAGCAAAAAATAGTCTATTAGACAATTTAATTATCGCTGAAAAAATATGCACCACCTAATAATTTTGAAGTTCACTACACAACAACCAGAGAAACATCTTCTTCAACGTCTTTTTCTTTAAACATCATCTTCATTAACCTGCCATAAAATGACATTAAATCATGAGCACAAAATTGCACAACATTTAGTAAAGCACGCATTTCATCTTTACATTGACACAAGATAGCATTCACCGATCAATTGGGGTGTTCACAAAAACCTCAAGCCCAACCGAAACCGAGAAATACTCACAAAGCATACTTCATTCTTCGCAATAGAGATAGGATATTTGAGAGTACGGATGCCATAAAAAGACATTAAATCATGAGCACAATATTGCGCAACATTTAGTAAAGCACGCATTTCATCTTTACATTGACAACAAGATAGCATTCACTGATCAATTGGGGTGTTCACAAAAACCTCAAGCCCAACCGAAACTGAGAAATACTCACAAAGCATACTTCACTCTTCGCAATAGAGATAGGATATTCGAGAGTACGGATGCAAAACAAGATCCAACATTCAATCTCACCAGTGTAGAAATGCTCCGATATTTATTTCAAATATAGACTTGAAGAGTTACGAAAATAAACAGGAAGACATGCTAAACAATTCTTAGCACTTAGCTTGGCACATAATTCTCACACTCATAAAATCTTCAACTTAGATTAACATATGCCTCACAAGCATATTAAAAACTAACTCTGCCAGAAACATATCACTAACCTCACTAGTAGTCTTCTCTAGTTGACCCTACTCCCTCCATCTCCTCAAAAAAGCCTAACACGCGTCAAACACAAAACTACATCAACAATCATAAATTCTAACATCTGAAAATAAGCAAAGAAGAAAAAACTGAAAATGAACACAAGAGCACACACCAACCAAAATTTGGATTTGGCATCCACCTCATTGGTGGCCTCAAGCTTCATGCGCAAAATGAGAAAATCAAGAAGGTAAAAAGAAGATTAAACCCATAATGAAAGGACTTAGACATACATATCACAACCATTATAACTGAAGATCAACAATTGTCCAAGAACTTGAGCCTCTGATTTCCAAAAGGTTATGCACCTAACTTCTTAACATTATATTAGCATAAGTGTTGTTACAAATCACGAGATACTTAGCTGAATCCACTTTATTTAGGTGAAAAGCGTGAACTACTTTCTCTCACAATTCCGATGTAGATTACTTACTAGGTTCACAACTCCAATGTACGTAACATTAGGTGAAATAACTTACTTGACTTATATGTTAATCTCCTTTCTCACAACTCTGATGTAAATTTTCTTACTAGATTCATTTATAGAATCCTTAACACTTACCTTTGATGGAAGTTGGATGGCTCACCATGAAACAGAAAGGGATGACAACATCCTCTCGAATTGGAGCAAACCACTTTGTATGACTCCTTTGCTGCACTTGGCTGCATAAAGAACCACATCTGTGCTTACAATGTATGCTTCCAAAACAATAACTTCAACAATAATAATGACAATGAAATGGAAAAATGGCATCCAAAGAGCAAGTGAAAAATATCAATGACAAGCTAGTTGCGTTGGGTAATGAAATCAACAGATTACTCCATACAAGGTATGGCAACTTAGACCAAACATGGCCATAATTTTATTTGCTTCGGAAAATGTTTTTGGAAGATCCATTCCACAAGGTACACTAACTCCGTAAAAAGACTTGCTTCTCTATTTGTTAGTGCATTTTATTTGAAACAAATGAACGAGTAAAGAAAGCCTACTAAGCTCACAACTACGCCACAACTCTTGGTTAGTACCCCTAAGTAAGTCATAGAAGTTTTCTGCCTCTAAATTAGGCCCACTAAAAAGTGGAACCCCTGTATCTGAATCAGAAAAGGAATTTGCTATGATTCCTTCTACACCTTGTAATTCATAAGCATCATGCACTAACTCATCCAAATTTATATGCATTCTAGAGCTACTCACTGACAAATAATCGCTAGAATGCGAACTTTCAGCCGTGGCTTCCCTAGTTTCCCCATGATTGAGGATGGACGAAGCTTCCCTGGCAAAATATCAATGGATCTTGAAGTTGGAAAGAGGCAATGGTGAACGATTGAGTTTGCTTAGGGTAAAGTTGGGCTAAAATAAAACCCAGCTTTTAGGTGTTGTAATAGGCTTGATATACTTGGGCTTAGTTTTAATAATGGGCTCAAAGTAAAGTAAAAAGTATAACAATTAACACTTATGAAAGTGTATCAACGAAAGTGTAAGAATAGCTCTTCAAACAATTTTGTTCTTTGTCTTCATACACTTATATGAAAGTGTCACTAAGAAAGTGTAACAGTAGTATAGTTTCGTTGTAGTGATTCTAACTGCATACTAAATGCATTCTCTGGGAAACCACGTTCATTTGTAGTTGTTGTCCTTTAGAAGTTCTTTTGAAATTTGATAGTCATAAAGTTTACTTCAAAGTGAGACATCTTTTGGTAGTCACCCCATCTCTGCTTTTCTCTGCATATCAAAGTATTAAAAACACTAACAGAGAGACATACCAGGGTGCGGAGGGCCATCCTCACCGGTGTGAGTAGATGTTGCATGGCTCGCCATATAACCAAAACCGGTATGGCATGACAAGAAATAACAATTTAAAAGAACTGAAGTATCAAAGGAGTTTACAAACAGTATAAACAAGATAAGAACATGATTTCAAGCTGAAAATTAGAGAATAATCATGATTTAGGACACAAAACATAGACAATCAACACACTTCAATGATTTCAAGCCGAAAATTAGAGAATAATCACAATTTAGGGCACAAAACAAAGACAATCAACACGTTTCAATGATTTCAAGCTGAAAATTAAAGAATAATAACAATTTAGTGCACAAAACATAGACATTGAACACATTACAATGATTTCAAGCTCAAAATTAGAGAATGATCACGATTTAGGGCACAAAACATAGACAATTGACACATTACAATGATTTCAAGCTCAAAATTAGAGAATGATCACGATTTAGGGCACAAAACATAGACAATCGACACATTACAATGATTTCAAACTGAAAATTAGGGAAAAATCACAATTTAGGGCGCAAAACATAGACAATCGACACATTTTAATGATTTCAAGCTGAAAATTAGGGAAAAATCACAATTTAGGGCGCAAAACATAGACAATCGACACATTTTAATGATTTCAAGCTGAAAATTAGGGAATAATCACGATTTAGGGCGCAAAACATAGACAATCGACACATTTCAATGATTTCAAGCTGAAAATTAGGGAATAATCACGATTTAGGGCGCAAAACATAGACAATCAACACATTTCAATGATTTCAAGCTGAAAATTAGGGAATAATCATGATTTAGGGCAAAAAACAAACACAATGAACACAATACAATGATTTTAGGCCGAAATGAGACAACAATCCCGATTTAGGGCAAAAAAAAAACACAATCACATTCTAGGGTTAGATTGAGAATGTTTTCACTGATTTAGGGCAAAAAATAAGAGTCTAAGCACGTTTGAGAGCGAAACTTACACAATCAGCACGGAGAACTCACGATTTCGAGCGAGAGGACAACTGTGATTGTTGTACCGTAGATGAAAACCGCGAGTGAGGGAAAGAATAACAGTGCCAGCAAGATCGACCGAGACGAGATGAGAGCAAGAGCGATTGGGAGTGAGAGAGAGAGAGAGACAACGCGAGTGAGATCGAGAGTGAGAAAGGGTGAGGAAGAGTGCAATTGAGAGTGAGTAAGAGAGTGAGGGGTGAGAGAAAACGAGCGTACCGTAATAGACCAAATACAGCTTCATAATAGGTCTGATACAAGTTTAACTTAATAGGTCTATTATGGCACAATTTATCCCTGTTATAGGTCTAATACTAGGTCTGTTAAGGAACAATTTATCCCCGCAATAAGTCTAATACAAGTTTAACCTAATAGGTCTATTACGGCACAATTAATCCTAGTAATAGGTCTAATATAAGTTTAACATGATACGGCATAATTTTTTCCTGTAATAGGTCTATATAAGTATAAACTAATACAAGAAAGTTTTTCCTGCAATGGGCCTAATGGACAAAGCTTATTTTATCCTAATACGGCGTATTAGTTCTCCCTAGCGACATAATAATGTGTGTTTTAAGTCGCCGTTAGATGCCCGTCTACGATTCTAAATTATATGATACTCAAACTAGAATTAGGATATAGGTGAAAGATATAACAATTAAGGTAAAAAAAAAATCTAAATTATATTCACAAAATTTAATATTGGCACCCATGAGAATAGGCAACAGTTCTAAATTGTTGCAATAAATATTATTTGGAAAATCGTTGCAGCAAACCGTTGTGGTGGATAACTATATGCTACGGTTTTATTTTTGTTACAAAAATCATTACCATAGATACCCTTACGCAACGATTTTAAAACTATTCTAAAACCGTTGCCAATGAACCGTTGCCATAAGCCTATTTTGTGGTAGTGTTCATTGAATTTTAGTTCTGAGCCATTTATTACTAGAAATAAATTGTTTATTTACAAAGGTACATGAGTGGATGGTTTGTTCATATTGTTTCATAATCAAAACGCTGATATATGTTTAAAAGAATCTAACACAAGCTCACTTGTTCAATCTCCTAAAAGAAAACAACATGAAAGGGATGATGGCTTCACATGGCACCAACATTGTGGTCACATTAATTCGAATAGGATCCAAAGACTGGCGAAAGATGGACTGATAGAGGCTTTAGATTTGAAGTCATTACCAATTTGCAAATCCTGCATTGAAGGAAAGATGACCAAGTCTATCTTTAAAAGTAAAAGCAATAGGATTGGTGACTTGATTGAGCTGGTTCACACAGCTATTTGTGGGGCAGTGAACGCTCAAGCAAGAGGTAGGTATGAGTACTTCATCACATTTACTGATGATTACTCAAGGTATAAATATGTTTACCTAATGAGACATAAGTCGAACTCTTTTGAAAAGTTCAAAGAGTATAAAGCTAAAATTGAAAAGCAATTAGGTAAACAAGTTAAGTCCCTTCGATTAGATTTCGAGTGAGTTTCTTGATTTTCTAATTGCAAATGGATACGATCTCAGCTATCTACTCCGGATACACTGCAGCAGAATGGTGTTACAGAAAGATAGAATAGGACATTGTTAGAGATGGTAAGGTTCATGATGACTCATGTTACTTTACCAATCTCTTTTTGGGGTTGTCCCGAAGGAACATAATGAAATAGATGTCTCGACTGCCGAAAATGTAAACGCAAAATGTTTAGAGGAGGATTTTATAGCAGACTACAAAAACAAAAGCAAAGTAGTGTTAGAGGAGTTAAAAGAAAATAACGCTAATTCTGAACAGTTAGACACAACTCGGGACACAGTGGATGCATTAGATGCACCTACTGATGGGGTCGAGAATGTTTCAAGTACATGAAAGCCTATGCATATTGAGAGGATTATCAAGGCACCTGACAGGTTCATGGCGGAATCTTTAATGGTTGACCGTGATATTGAATCTGATCCTTTTAGCTACAATGAGGCAATTAAAGACAAGGATGCTAACTGTGGGTCTTAGTAATAAAATCTGAGATAGGATCTATGTATTCTAATCAAGTCTTGGAACTTGTAGAGGCGCCTACTAGCATTAAGGCCATTAGATGTAAATGGGTCTACAAGAGGCAAAAAAGAGTGGACAGGAAAGTAGAGATCTTCAAGGCAAGGCAGGTTGCTAAGGGTTTTACCCAAAAGGAAGGAATCGATTATGATGAGACCTTCCCACCAGTAGCCATGCTAAAGTCCATAAGGATACTCCTAATCCATTGCAGCTCATTATGATTATGAGATTTTGCAAATGGATGTCAAAACGGCCTTTTTGAATGGTCATTTTGAAGAAGACATCTATATGGTGCAACAGATTGTTTCATTGGGAAAAACCAAGAGCATATGATATGCAAACTAAAGAAGTCCATATATGGGCTGAAGCAAGCATCACGCTCATGGAATATTAGATTCAATGAGGTGATCAAATCCTATGGGTTGAGCAATTGGTTGATGAACCATGCGTGTACAAACGACATCAAGAGAAAGTAGTGACTTTCTTAGTATTGTATGTCGATGATATACTACTCATTGGGAATGATGTAGGGGTATTGTCAAGTTAGTTCGATATGAAGAACTTAGGAGAAGCTAGCTATATTCTTGGGATCAAGCTTTTGCGAGATCATAAGAGTAGGATGTTGGGTCTTTCTTAAGCCACGTATATTGACAAGATGCTGTCAAGGTATAACAAGGAGGACCTCCAGGAAGGGTTTTTACCTTTCAGGCATGAAGTCCCTCTTTCTTTAGAGTAGTGTCCTAAGACACCTTAAGTGGAGGAGCAGATGAGGAATGTTACATATGCTTCGGCTGCGGGAAGCCTCATGTATGCCATATTGTGCACGAGACTAGATATCTGCTATGTTGTTGGTATGGTAAGCAGATATCAGTCTAACCCAGGTCTAATGCATTTAGTGGCAATGAAGCATATTCTCGAGTACTTGATAAGAACTATAGATTATGTGCTAATTTTCAAAGTGACGAGTTGGTTCCAGTTGGCTATACTAATTCAGACTTCCAGTTAGATAAAGATGCCAGATGTTCGACGTTTAAATATGTCTTGACCCTTGGAAGAGGAGCCATTAGTGGAAGGAGTGTCAAACAGTCTTGTATTGTTGACCCACCATGGAGGTCGAACATGTTGCAGCTTCAGAAGCAGTAAAGAAGACATGTTGGTTCAGATAGAGTAATTGACTTCACAAAGGCTTTGACTTAGTAGACCTTTGGATCATACATAGAAGGGATGGGTATAAAGTGTACAGTAATTTGGATTTAAGACAAGTGGGAGATTGTTAGGAATAGTGTCATGAAAATCCAAATTTGTCCTGTAAATGTTATTTTATTAATAGATAAAATTGAAGTTTCAGTCACTTCCTTGTTAAATTTGTGTAAGTGAGCATATATATTGCATGTGATTTTCTTTTTGGTAAATCCATAGGATGGGTGTAGTCCTCGGACTATAATTTACATGTTTGTTCTAAGTGATTGAGGAGATCAACCCATAGATAGAATTGGAACAAATGGTATGGATTGTTGTTTAACTTGTAGTCAAAGACAAGTTTGGACCAGTTGTATGCTAAGACTATAATGTGATACTTTAGATGACTTGTCTTGGTCATGTGGGTAGTGATCCAAAAGTATTAGGTTGGTTTGTTTAACAAGATTGATGCATTGAGTTAGATCATATGGATTACTTATTTCTAGACTACTGTCGGAAATGAGTGATTCATATTGCACTATCTGAATGACGACTCTAAATCCTGAGAATATTCTGGACTTGCGCATGGAATGTTAGTTACTTGGGTGTACTATAAGTAAGGTCTTGATAAACGATTTAATTCCCACGTATATTGGGTAACAGCGTGAAATGTGACAAGGATCAGGTATTCAATAGAGAATCTATAGTCTCTTATAAGATATATATGTCCCCTTAGTTGATTCACAAGCATTTAAATTAATTCGGAATCTTTGGCCAAAGTGTTCCAAGTGTTTGACATTTAGAATTTATGCTGTGAATATGTTCAAGAATAAATAAATTATTCAGTAAAGGGCGAGTGGGTAACTAATGGACAAGCTGTGGAAAAATAATGTTGGTAGTTATAGTTATTTTTCATCATGGACATCTCATAGAGGGGTTGTTGTTGCAAGAATAGTGTATTTGGGAGCTATCGAATAAATGCTTTAAATCTAAAGTGTAGTGGGATTTATTTAGTGGAATTAAGTCCCATTAAATGGTAATTAAATCTTATCATGAGATGATAATTAATTTAACCCATTTGGAGCTAGATTTAAATTATCTCTAAGGTCCGCGCGCAAGCCTCTGTTTTTATTGCCATCAAAAAATATTAAAGAATTCATGAGATGAGTAAATTTAAATTTACCAAATATTATTTATGAGATGAATAAAAGTTGAAAATTATGAAATAAAATAATTTTTAAAATTAACATGTGGGAAACAAAACAAAACGAAACAAAACAAAAGAAGAAAATTCACAAAATACGGTGGCAATTTTTGTTGCACGCATTGGACCAACAGCGTGCCGGTCCTAAGGGGAGGATCCATGTCTTCGAGGGAGACGTGGCACGCTCTGGCACAACCCTAGGGAGCGATCCGAGCCTTCGGGCACGGACCAATCGGCGTGCGACACGTGACATGTGTTTTGAATTTAAAAGGCAGGTGATTTGTTTTGTATTGAAATGTGACGTTTTGAAATGTTGTTTAACTTTAAATGCTGCATTTTGTTTTGTAACTGCCCATCCACATCGACTAAATTAGATTTTTTTGACTTCGGTATCCTACTATAAATAGAGGTATCAATTTCATGGTTTGGCATCCTTCCAATTTTATAAATTAAAGGTTTCTGAAAATGTTGACTTTCGGATATCTAATTAGATAGAAAATTTCCGTTGAAATTTTTCTTTCCCCAATTTTATATTTTTTGGAGCCTAAGCTGTGGCTATTTTCGAAGTCATTAATTAGAAGGCTTCTAGGTCTCGGCTTTCTCAGCGTTCTTTATTATTCTTCCGGTTTTCTTGTTTTGGAGCAATTTCGGGTATTCTTCTTTCCTTCTCTTTTCATTTTTTACTTTTCCATTTATTTACAGTTTTCTTATTATGCTTGCTTTAAGTTCATGTTATTATTATGAATGTAGTAGAGGCTGTAGATTGAAATTAAGAATTTAAATATGTATATTTGAAATTAGAAATTTTAGATCAACCTTAGGTTTAAAATTGAGAATTAAACCTTTTTCGCTGCGTTAACTTTGTTAAATTAGGAAAAAAAAATTTGAAATTCATCCCAACACAACCAGCACCCAACGGTTACTACCGCCGCCGCCGCCAATCTTCTCCGCCACAACCACCCATTTCTCTCTCTCCACCAATCTATCTCTCTCTTTCCCATCTTACGGTCACCACAACTGCCACCCAACACCACCGCCACTAGTGGCCGGTGGCTGCAGTAGCAGGAGGCAGTGATGGTGACCGTTGGGATTTGAGATGGGATGGAGAGAAAGAGATGGGTAGTGGTGGCGGGGGTGGCGGAGAGGGGCGGTGGCTGCGGTAGTAGGTGGCGTGTTACGGACCATGGGTCAGCCCCACCCGTTTCGCCAAGTCGAGCCCTACCCGAGATGCCTCTCTTGCCACCTTAGCCCTAATACAACTAACTATTACTATAAACAAGGGGTTATCCCCCATAGATTAAGCATGCTAAGTATGTATGAATGCTCCCCCCCCCCCCCCCCCCCCCCCCCCCCCCCCCCCCCCCAAAAGCTTCTCTAGTATTCTCCCCCCTTTTCTCTCTATACTTGTACCTATTCTTATATTATCCAATATATATATTAATGGATAGCAATCTAGCTATCCCGTAGCCCTTTGTCTCGATATTGCGTTGGATTACATGTTTTGGATTGTGTGGTAGTTGGATTGTGATTGGATATTTGATTGATTGATGGGTTGGGTTAGGTTGGGTTTGGTAGCTTGGATAGGATCGGATCTCGGATCATATCATGGCGGTGGTGGTGACAATTTGGATTTGAGATGGGATGGAGAGAGAGGGATGGGTGGCAGTGGCGAGGGTGGCGGAGAGGAGTGATGGTGGTCGTGGCGATGGCTGTGGTAGTGGTGGCGACCGTAGGGATTTGAGATGGGACGGAGAGAGAAAGATGGGTGGAGAGAGAGAAATGGGTGGCGGTGGCGGAGTGGAGTGGTGGCGGGCGGCGAGTAGCAGTGGTGGTGACTGTTGGATGGTGATAAGGCTCCGAATACGATGAAACTCTTAAAACCATTGATCAATCTTACTTAAGATCCAACAATGTAGATTTAATTTTCTTACATTCTTACAAAACTTCTATTATTATTCCAGCCACTCCTCCTATATATAGATAGAGTACCACATGGGCCCTGTTTTTGTGGAATCGCAAAAAGCCCATTGCTTGTTATCCTTCCCCCTAATCCTACACACCATCGCACATATTCTTTTAACTGAAAGCACTCTCTTTTCATTTTTAATTTACAATTATCCACTCTATTTCTTCCACATTCCATTTTCAATTTATCAACCTCAACTAAAAACCTCTAACCCTCAAAAAAAAAAAAAAAAAAAAAAAAAATTCAAAACTTTCAATTCCAAAATCAAAATTCTCTCTAAGTCTAATGATCAACTTAGAAGTCTTTATTTTCTAAGTGCAAGAATTAAATATTAGAGTTTTTAAAATATCCAAGTAAGTCATATTATTAGAAATTTTATTTACTATTCTCATTATTTTACAAGGAAAAAAGGAATTTCTCATTTTTATCATAACAATTTGTACTATTTTTCTCTTTTCTTTGTTAGCGAAGCTATATATATATATATATATTGCACTTCAAATTATGATATAGCATGTCTATTTAGTTTTTATTTTTTCTCGATTTTTTTTTATTATATCATATTTCTAAAATTAAATTTATTCAACTATACATAGTAATATTATACTACTATACTATTCATATAATTTTATTAATTTCAACATAATATTTTAAATAAATAATATATAATATATATTTTGGTACTTCAAAGTATAATATAGTTGGTCTATTTATTTTTTTAATTTTTTTGTGATTTTTTGGTTTTCTATTTTATCATATTTCTAAGACAAATTTTTTTTCACCTGTACATTGTAATATTGTACTACTATAATGTTCATATGATTTTATTAGTTTTGACATAGTGAAAGAGACGGAAGTAGTTAAACAATGTCAAGATCATGCCATAGAGTTTGAACATATATAATTTTATTAGTTTCAACATAATATTTTGTTTTTGAACAATAGTTTCAACATAATATTTTGACAAAATAAAATGTATAACATATAATTTTGTACATCAAATATGATATAGCTGGTCCATTTATGTTATGATTTTATCGTGATTTTTTTAGTTTTCTATTATATCATATTTCTATGATGAAATTTCGTTCACCTATGCATAGTAATATTATACTATTATAGTGTTCCTGTGATTTTATTGGTTTTGACATGATGATAGAAAGTAATATATGGCAAGGTCACGGTATTTTGTCATGTGCCTTCCAATGAGGTTCCGTTAATAGTGGATAAAAAGCTAGTTCGTAGAATTAGAACTTAAAAATTCTTAGAAAAACCTGAATAGATTTTATTAATTTCAAGCTTGTAACGTTGGATAAAAAGTCCCATTTCTGAATTGTGGGAACGGTTGAAGACAATTCGTTGAGTTTTTACAAGTAGGCCAAATCCTAGTTAATTGTGGCACTCTAACAATAAAAGGGCATTAATGATACAAGAAAAGAAATATATATATATATATATATATATATATATATATATATATAGCGTAATATTAGCAATATATTAACATTTATGCAGTGCACTAGTAGTAGCCACTAATATTTGTGTATATATATTTTTTGGTAAAAATGGCAAACAAAAATGAAAAAATGACAGCCATCTCTAGTGCAACTCCAACAATGTCTATTAGTTGCACTAATACATCATCATCCCCTATTGGCAATGCCCCAGTTGCGGCTGAATTACGAGATCTCACAGATATGCCTCGTACAAATAGACATAGTTCAGCTGTATGGAATCATTTTAAGAGAAAAAGAGTTGGTGATGCTACTAAAGCCGAATGTCTATATGCGTAAGAAGTTGCTCTCAGCTAGAGCTAAATCAGGCATATCTCATTTGAAAGAGCATGTTTGATGTTGTGTAAAAAAGAAATGTTATGATATTTGTCAAACACCATTGTTTGGAAAACAAGTTAAGCCTGATGATAATACGCAAATAGTGATGTTAACACCATATGAGTTCATCAAGAAGATGGGAGAAGAGATCTTGTTGAAATGATCATTTTGTGTAAACATCCATTTAATATGGTTGAACACTGGGGCTTTCAAAAATTCTCCAAGACACTTTAGCCTAAATTTAAAGTTCCAAGTCGCTACACAATCAAGAAAGATACAGGGTATGAAGTTGAGAAGGAGAAGATAATGAAGTTGTTGGAAAAAAGTAAGGGTAGAGTTGTCAGAACTACTGATATATGATCAGGTAACAACCAAAGAAAAGGATACATAGTTATCACGACAACTTTCATTGATAATTCTTGGGAGTTACAATGTCGAATAATTAGGTTTGTGACACAAGTCTTATTTAAACTTATAATTTGCTATATGTTTACTTGTATAGAAAGAAATGATGGTGTTGCATTTACAAATTTTATGTTTTTTTATGCAGGTTCGTATATATTTCGGCTCCATATAACAAGGAAGCAATTTCTAAAATCTTATGGGATGTTTTTATTCTTGGAATGTTGATTGCTGATTATCAACTGTCATTTTGGATAATTGTACCATCAGTGATCCGATGATGGATATATTGTTGGATAGGCTGGACTTTCGATCACTTATATTAGGTGGGCAATTCATTCATATGCGATGTTGTTCCCATATACTAAATTTGATTGTTCAAGATCGCTTGTCAGTAATTTCATAAGGCATATAGAGGGTCCGACACAATCTCATTCTAGACCATGTTACATAAAAGAGCTCAAAATTTTGAAGAATGTGTAAAGTAAATTGGCATCAGGGGTCCATTGAAAAAATTGATTCTTGATTGCAGGACGTGATGGAATTCGACATCACCTTAAATTATCAAGATATTTTTTTTAGATTGAAAACTTGAGAGGCTTTGTTTAAGTGCGCTCCATCAAAGGATGAAAGGGATTGGGTAGAAAAATATGTGAAAAACTATGATTGTTTAGTGATGCTACTGATGAATTTTCTGCCTCTAGGTATGATTTTTTATTTTATCAATCGCATTTTTTTGGTTCAAATGCATGCCTTTTACATAATGCACTTTATTTTTCTATTAATTAACTATTTTTGTTCATTTAGGTATCCAACAGTAAACATTTATTCCCAAAAGTTTAGGACATTTGTATTGAAGTATCAAGTTGGTTATCTAGCTCAGTGAGATCATAAGGAGAATGGCTGCAAACAGGCTGGAGAAATACAAGAAATATTGGTCACAAGTCAACAGGCTCTTGGTTGCGATTCTTGACCCGAGGCATAAAATGACACTTGTGCGATTTGTTTTTGGAAAGATTTATTCTAACAGTGAACCTAAAAATTAAATAAATAGATTTAGGTGGCTTTTAGATGAGTTACTTAAAGAATATGAATTGAAGCATTAACAATCACATAGCCTAGTGATAGCCAACTTAATAAAGGAATGATAAGTGAAGTCACAAGAGACATGGAGCAAAACCATATAATGGCTACGTCAGAGTTGGATTGCTACTAAGAAGACGAAACTATGCCAATTGTTGAGGATTTTGACATTTTGAATTGCTGGAAAGCAAACGGATCGAAATATCCTACCCTTCAAATGATTGCCAGAGATGTTTTGTGCATTTCAATATCAACAGTTCCTTCGGAATCTATTTTTTGTGTGGGTTTGAGAGTTTTAAGTCCATATCATAGTAGACTTAATCTAGAGACTTTAGAAGCTCTTATGTGTAGTCAAAGTTGGATATGGCTGAAACTAAAGGTATGTAAACTTATTCCTCTTGAATTTGAGCATGTACTATTATTTTAAACTACGCATATTTAAAAGTTTTATAACTATGCATGTTCTATTACATCAAGACGAATGTTGTATGCAAACGCTGATGAAATGAAATTGGATGATGGATCTGAAGATGAAGATGGAATTAATGAAATAGGTGCCACCTACAATGATTGATGGAGATTTATTTAGTGCATGTGAAGTGTCTAATCTATTTCAGATGCGCGGCCGTAGGTGTAATTGATAATAATATTTTGTATGCTACAAACATTTTTTTAGTCAATCTGAATCATTGTTTTCTTCAAGAGAGGCCGTATGGACTTTTCTTCGTGTTTTTATTGTTCTTTTAAAGCACATATTTGCGAGATTTGGTGCAAATTTGGAATAGACTAATATGGCCTGATTTTTTTGAGCTCAATTATGGTAAAGTCCTTTGTATAGCACTGCTTTATACTACATGCACATTGAATTTTTTTTTTTTACCAGTATGAACATCGAATAACTAGAGCTACTCTTTGCGCTATTTAACACTAAATATATTTCTTATACAACTTATGGGAAAGGATAGGTAACTGGGCGGGTACGGTGCAGTATGGATGGGTATAGGATTATCAGTTTTTCTAATCTGAATGGGAATCAGAAAGTTCGAGCTCAAGGGCAAACCAACAGCCTTCTTGTATCCCAAGAAGAATGCTTTGGCATGACGCCAAAAAAAAGACTAAGGAAAATGCAAAAAGCACATAAACAAAATGGAAGGTTAAGCACTTTAATTTTCAATTAGAAGATTTAAACACAGATTCCAATAATGATGAAAAACAACCTATTAAAGCCATAATGATTCATTAGACAAAGATCTGACTCCCAACTACCCAAAGAACCATCTAAAGCAAGGGTAGAAGTTTGTCCTTTTGAAGAGGTATCAGATGAGGACAACCCTCAAGTAGAGGAAGCAAAGAAAGGAGAAGGGGCTAAACTCTCAAGTTCTAAGAATGAAGCAGATCCATCTATCGGAGTATGGTGAAGAAAAGATGATTTGAACAAACAAGGATCTCATTACAAAGAACATGTAGTTCCTTTTAAAAATCAAATTCAAGTAATAGACGTTTGGGCTAAATCAATGGCCCTAGCCTTAATAAGTAAAAAACTAAAATGGGAAGATATCTATTTTCGATGAATTTGATCGGTGAGCTTATTCATCGAATAGGAGTCCGATATGAGATGGGGTTCATAAGAACGAGCTGGACTCAAGCTCTAGCTGTACGCCCGGCTTGATATTCCCTGCAAGATTCAAACAGACGGTTAGAGGGACCCGCGGGGTAACCCGCGGGGTAACGCACGGGGAACCCCTCTGACGCTCGAGTCAGTATTTATCTCATAAAATAATATTAAAAGTAGGTAATAAATACATATAAAAGATATAAAAGACTTAGCCTGAAAAGAGTAGAAGGTTGAGTAGTTATTGCTGCCAGAGAGATGAACGTGAAGGAAGATAAGAGGTTGAAGTGTAGAGTGGCCTACCTTAAACGAGGCTAGGCTCGAGAGAGAGAGAGAGAGAGAGTCATGGAGAGGGTAGGAGAGAGGGTGAGAGAGAGAGGGAGTTGAGGGAAAGAATGGGGTCTTCACCCCTTTTATATAGGGCTCATGCCAGTGGGGCGCCCACTGTGCTGCTGGGCCCCCATAATGTAGGCGACTAAAAGTCGGGCGACCAGTTATGGGCAACCACTAGTCGCTCGACTTGGGCAACTGGTCTTCCATAGCTAGGGCGGCCAGGCGACCACTGGTCGCCCCTAACTTGGATGACCTGGTGGTCGCCTGTCACAATCCTTGCCTTGGCTCGATCCAGTTTGCTACCCGAGGTCCGGCCCAACACATCAAGACGGATATTAATGTTTTTATTATATTTTGTCGGAATATTCTAGAACGCTTTAGAAACTTCTTGAACAGTCCTTACGTATGTAATAGTTTAAGAGTAGTAGTAATTAATTAAGATATTATCTAGAACACATTGTAAAGGAAACAACCTCTCTTCAGGGTAGCGCCCTGAAGGGAGAAGGCTGCGTACATCTACCCTCCCCAGACCCTGCTTTTGGCGGGAGCCCTTGGTGGCACTGGGTTTGTTGTTGTTGTTGTTGTACATTGTAAAGGTCAACACTTAGGGAAGTGCTTGATTGCACGTTAGCCAAGGGGCATGTCCCTAGGGAAGTAAGGACACATGTGACAAAATTTATCTAGGCAATGCCTTGCCTAGCAAGCTCAACCATGGCATTAAATAGGGACGGTTGGGGAGTTGGGGAATTCTAGTATCTTCTTTAGCATTTTTTCCATGTATTGGAAATCTATAAATAGGGGTAGTGGTTATGTAATGGAAAATGAATCCAATCAATTATCAATGAAATGAAATATCATTTTATCTCTTCCCTCATCTTTAGCGGTTCTATTGAGTTCTCTTTTCACCCCTATTATTCTTACCTAAAATCTATTTCACCATCACGAGCCTTGGTTCGTGAATATCTAGTCACCAACTCTCAGGTTTGTAACAAAGTGGTATCAGAGCTATCTTGCGATCAAGAGACTCGTTCTATCAAAAAAAGAAATATTTTTTTCCGCTGCTCTCATTATTGAATCAAAAAAAAAAATTTCTGTTGCATTTTCATTCACCTTGATCTCATTACCAAATCAAAAAAAAAAACAAAAAAAAAATCATACCGTTCATCATGGCCGCAAGAAAAGATTGGGAGTCTACACTTGTTGTCAAGATTTTAAATCTTCTCTATCCTATCACCACAAGTGTCCTCAACTAACTCTTCTCTCCCTATGGTTGGATTTATGAAATTGAAATCATCGCAACAACTTCCTTGAATGTTGAAGCTTTTGTGACCTTTTATTCAAGGAAAGACACGGGAAGTCTGTCACAACCCTAGAACCGTGACCTTGTCATGACATCTAGAAGCCTATTAGTATTTATTTATATTTTCTTAGAACTTAGGAAATATATCTAAGATGTTTTGTGAAAGGGACAACACTTAGGCTTGTCTTAGGCTTGCCGTGGCCTTGTCTTGCTCTTGTCCCAAGTCCAGCCCAATGCATGTCACAATCCAAGATGTGGGCCTTGCCTTTGGGCTGAGCCTCCTCTTTTTGGGCTGTCACTTGGGAACTAGTTGGGTCATCCCACCACTTAGATATTTTAATTAAATTATGTAAGATAATATTAGGATAATTTCCCAAGACAATTAATGTGGTAGTTGTGAGGTGAAGCTTTGGGAGTGTGGGTGTCTGTTGGGAACCAGTGTGAAGGCCTTGAGAGCCGGGTGGTTCTTCGTGTTCCCCCTTTTTTGCTATTTAAGTTGATGTATTTATACTCTAGCAAAATAGGAATATCAATGAAAAAACTTATGAGTTCTTATGATCTCTATCTCTCTCTCGTCTTCATCTCTCTCTTTCTCATCTAAAAACTTCTAATTCTTTTCCTCATCTAAACTCTAACTCAAATTCTCTTCTCATCTAAATCTCTAATCTCACCATCACGGGCTTAGGTTCGTGAATATCCCGTCACCAACCCTTGGGTTTGTGACAAAGTGGTATCAAAGCTATCTTTCGATCAGAGGATAGTTCATCCCATTATCGTATCAAAAAAAAAAAAAAAAATCTGCTGCCTTGAATCATTGAAGCTGGCCAAAACAAGAAGCTACTGAGCTGCCGTGTCCATCGAGAGGCGCCTCGATGCTATGCAGCAAGACCGAGCCCGGGACAAGGAGGAACAACACCAAATCAATGAGGAGCTTAGGTCCTCTTACCAAAGGCTGGAATTAGGCGTGACTGATGTCAGGACCGAAGTAACTGAGGTCAAGACCGAAGTGACCGAAGTCAAGACTCAGATGAGTGCCATGGCTGAAGCAATTAAGGAGATACAACTATCTCGGCGTAGGATAGAAAAAAGCCTACAGTGGGACCCGAGATCGTACCAGTGGCAGCACCACACCAAGTGGCTGTAGGATTCGGGAATTATATTAGGCTTGGGGGCCAAGGGTTAATGACACCCCCACCGCGTGAGCCATAAGAAATCCGAAGCCAGAACCACCTTCATGATGAAAGGGAGGACAGCCACAACAATGGGGGCACCCGTTCATGGACAAGCCGTCACAACCCAAGGTTGGAGCTATCGAGATTCGAAGGGACTAATCCGAGAGTTTGGATCCGAAAATGTAAAAAATATTTTCAGTGGTACCAAGTTCCAACCGAGGAGTGGGTGGACTATGCCTCAAGCCATCTTCATGACCATGGGGACGTTTGGTTCCAAGCCTTAGAGCTAAGGCACCCACACATGTCTTGGCAATTCTTTTTGGACGAATTTTACAAAAGATTCAGAGACCGCTCTCGTCACAATGTGGTGGAAGAATTTAGCAAGATGACATAAGAAGGATCGGTTAAAGACTATGTCATCTGCTTTGGAGAACTAAGGAGTTGGATGATGAGGCATCACCCAACATTAAGCGAGGCCTACTTTGTCTCGAGCTTCATTAACGGGCTTAAACCGGCCTTAAGAGCTATGGTTAAGGCTGGGAAACCACCAGACTTAAGCATGGCCCTTGACCAAGCCAAGCTACAAGAAATTGTGGTGGAGGAGCTAAGGGGCGCTGTGCAGCCAGCACCAAGAACCGTCCAGAACCGCAGGGACAAAACCGTGACCAAGTCAGGCACACCGAGCCAGGTGCAGCAGCCGCAGTCTTTGTCCAGCTCCGTTGCCAAGCCAACCGTATCCAAAGGGGGGCCAACCGTGTCAGTAGGTTCTTCGCAGCCCACGCGCGACTACGGAAAGTGCTACCGGTGTCAAGAGAATTATTTTCTCAGACATGTGTGTAAGGTCAGACAACTGAACAACATAAAAGGGGTTGAGGAAGAACCAGGCCAAGAGTAAGAAGCAGATAAAGTAGAAGAAGAGATGGAAGTCCCATTGTGTGCCTTGGAAGGAAAGGTCACGCACAACACTTTTAAAATTAAAGGGAGCATCAAGAGAAGGCCTGTAATAATCCTAATGGACAGCGGAAGCACTCATAACTTCATTAACAAAAACTTGATTAAGGAACTCAAGCTACTAACTCTCCCTACCGCAGCTATGACCGTAACCATGGCCAATAGGGAAGCCTTGGTGAGTTACTTGCATTGCCCTGAGGTTGAGTGGAAGGCACAAGGGGAAACATTTATAGACAACCTTCGGGTGCTGAACTTAAAGGGCCATGACAGAGTGCTAGGGGTGGAGTAGCTTCAGAAGTATGGGCCGATCACCTTTGACTTAGCCGCTTTTAAACTCACCTATCACAAGGAAGGCAGAGAAGTCATGCTTCAAGGACAGAAAGGGAAGGCTGCCTTACATTCGTTGTCTCACAAGGGGTGGTCCGAGCTGTCAAGAAGAACGTCGGGCAAATTATGAAGCAAATCAAGAAGACCAAGGCCAAAGAGATCTCTACTTTGAACCCATAAGAGTCCTAGAATGACATTGGACAAGCGCGAAGGCAAGAGAGTGTGTAAGATACGGGTACATTGGACCAACGGCACTGAAGAAAATGAAAGATGGGAGGACTTGTCCTTCATTTGGGCGATATTTCTATACATTGATCCTTGAGGACAAGGATCGTTTGGAGAGGATAGCATTGTCACTACCCTAGAACGGTGACCTTGTCATGACATCTAAAAGCCTATTAGTATTTATTTATATTTTATTAGAACTTAGGAAATATATCTAAGATGTTTTGTAAAAGAGGCAACACTTGGGCTTGTCATAGGCTTGCCGTGGCCCTTGTCTCAAGCCCGGCCCAGCGCATGTCACAATCCAAGATGTGGGCATTGCTTTTGGACCAAGCCTCCTCTTCTTAGGCTGTCACTTGGGAACCGGTTGGGTCATCCCACCACTTAGATATTTTAATTATATTATGTAAGATAATATTAGGATGATTTCCCAAGATAATTAATGAGGTAGTTGTTAGGTGAAGTTTTGGAAGTGTGGGTGTCGGTTGGGAACCGATGTGAAGGCCTTGAGAGCAAGGTGGCTCTTCGTGTTCCCCTTTTTTGCTATTTAAGTTGATGTATTTGTACTCTGGCAAAATAGGAATATCAATGAAAAAACTTATGAGTTCTTATGATCTCTATCTCTCTCTCGTCTTTATCTCTCTCTTTGTCATCTAAAAACTTCTAATTCTCTTCCTCATCTAAACTCTAACTCAAATTCTCTTCTCATCTAAACCTCTAATCTCACCATTGGGGGCTTAGTTTCGTGAATATCCCGTCACTAACCCTTGGGTTTGTGACAAAGTGCACTTAAACGGCTAAATGGAAGAAACATCTCTGACTATTTTTGTATGATGGACATTCAATTCTCCAAGCCCTTTAAGGAAATTGCAATGAAACTGGAAGAGGTGCTAGCAAATCGCAATTACATAAACGAGAAGTTGAGCAAGTGCACGCACATCCTAGGCCATCCGGACATTGGCCGCGGGGTGGGGACTATGGACAAACCAGATGAATCAACCATCGTGGAGGAAACCGAAGGCAACCTTGAGAGGAAGTAGACATAATAACCGTTGAGGAGAGTAAATTGGTTGAAGAATCTGTGTTTAAGGAAACAATCAAGCCTCGTCCAGCTGCTACATTAGAACCTGAAGATGACTTCGATGTTTACATCATAACTGTTGAAGACACAATGGCTAAAAATGCGGATCTTGAAGACGGCCTTAATGTTGACGTAGAAATCATGACCGTTGAGGAGGCAGTGGCAATTGGTGAAAAGGGCGAAGAGGACATTGACGTGAACATCGGTGTCGAGACCAAGGCAGCGCCGCAAACGAGTGACAATCCTCTTGATGCAAGATAGCCCAAAGTTCTGCAGGAAACAAGGGCAAAACCATGTCAAGCTCGCCATCTCAAGCCTAAGACCGCTCGAAGAGACATAAAAAAGATCAAGGTCAAAGCACGGATATGGGAATGATTTCCAAAAATAGGGATCGGCACGAAGCACTTGGGCCACATAACATCCTTGAGGACAAGGATGACTTCAAGGGGAAGGGTTTGTCACGATCCTTGCCTTGGCCTGATCCAATTCGCTACCCGAGGTCCGGTCTAACACATCAAGACGCATATTAATATTTTTATTATATTTTGTTGGAATATTCTAGAACGCTCTAGAAACTTCTTGAATGGTCATTATGTATGTAATAGCTTAAGAGTAGTAGTAATTACTTAAGATATTATCTAGAACACATTGTAAAGGTCAACATTTGAGGAAGTGCTTGATTGCAGGTTAGCCAAGAGGCGTGGCCCTAGGGAAGTAAGTACACATGTGACAAAATGTATCTAGACAATGCCTTGCCTAGCAAGCTCAACCGTGGCATTACATAGGGACGGTTGGGGAGTTGGGGCATTCTAGGCTCTTCTTTAGCATTTTTTTCATGTATTGGCAATCTGTAAATAAGGGTAGTAGTTATATAATGGAAAATGAATCCAATCAATTATCAATGAAATGAAATATCATTTTCTCTATTCCCTCATCTTTAGCAGTTCTACTGAATTCTCTTTCTCATCTCTATTATTCTTCTTCTTCTTCATCTAAAACTCTAATTTCTTTATCTCATCTAAAATCTAACTCTATTTCTCTTCTCACCTAAAATCTATTTCACCATCACGAGCCTTGGTTCGTGAATATCTAGTCCCCAACTTTCGGGTTTATGACATCGCCTGGTCCTGGACGGTTGCTGGTCGCCCATACTTTGGGCCGACTGGTGGTGGCCCGGACTTTAGGCGATCAGTTGATCGCCCGGTCTTTTGGCCGTCTAGTTTGGTTCCCGGCTATGAGTGCCCAAATGTTTGGCTTTGGGGCCACTTGTTTGATGCTGCGGGTATTTAAGTGAGTCTATATCGGGCTAGTATTAATAGCATTAAAAATATCTAGGTAATAGTTTAAAATATCAGGGCAACATTATAAACATATAGTCCCCCCAATCCATGGGTGAACTTCAGTCCTTCCAAGTTCGGCCAAGGAGTGGATTACACGTCAGTGCTTAACTTTGGTTTGTTAGCGCGCACTGTCTCTCTGAGTTATGGAGGCATGCATTAACAGGGCGTAGGATCTAACCACAGACCTAAGTAAGTTTTGTATCAATGTTTTGGCTTTTAACCGAATGTTTGAGTCATTTCAGCTCGTGACTGGGCGCAAGGCCCATCTTGAGCCTTTGCTGGACTTTTAGCCCAATTGCTGATCTTAACTGAGTTTTTAACACACAATGTTTGCTCAATCAGGGCGTTTAGCCTTTTAGGGATTTTAAAGGCATATTTTATCTTTCTGTTTATCCAAATGGGTAGTCTTCATTGGTGTAAGGGCGTTTAAAAGAGTCAGAGCTTTTGGGGACTTTTGAGTCACAGAGAGTTTGCAGCTTTTTGTTCCTTTAATATCATAAGAGCTTGATGTGTTATGAGTTGTATGTGATAAGCATATGAGGATATGGCTATCATAACTGGCCATGGGTATTTAGTTTGTAATATCCATAAAGTGGTGACCATGATGCATTTCGATCCTGTTATTGTGACGAGCAGGACATATCTAGTTGAAGTTCCCTAGCTATTAACTTAATATGTACATTTAAGACGTAGGTGACATATATATATATGACACATTTGGATGAGGTTAGGGTGTTCAGTGTTTCGTATTTGTTTACCGTGTCTTTTAAACTTGCAATTTCAATGTGATAACTACACGCTATATATGTCGAGCAAATAATGATGTTTAATAACCCTCAAGCGAGTCATTGTGTCTCGTATTGTGATTACACCAAGACAAACCATGGTGATGGGTATTGCACTTGTTGCGGGTGGTTGCACCAGGGTAGACCATGGTGATAAGCATTGCACCCATTGTGGGTGGTTGTACCAAGCGGACCATGGTGATAAGCATTGCACCCGTTGTGGGTGGTTGCACCATGCGGACCATGGTGATTGGTATGTACGTGGATAATCACGTTTGTTTGTCTTAGACATTTATTTATGAACTGATGAGCTAGGCATGGCTCATGTTGAGTAAACCACATGAACCATTATTATTGTTGATATGATAGACATTTATGCACAACTTGTGACTTACCAATGATGAGTTTTTTGATAGCTTGTGGTATGTCGTTTATGTTCGTATAAAAAATTCTATAGGGTGAGTTTATAGGATTTTAATAATAGAAGACCTTAGTGGTATGGCATACACATTCTATATGCCTCTATCAATCTTGTTATTCTAGCCTTAGGGTTGTGAGCTATCTTTAAAGACTTAGTGATCCCTTATTGTGTATTCACCTATTATCAGCGATCATTGTTAGATAGAATAGGCTGTGAAAGGAGTTTTATATTATTTGTAAGGAAGTTCAAGACAACTTTAAAATAGACTATCGCGGGTACTGGACTATTTTTCCTTATTTCCAGTTGTTTAAATTGTCATCCTCTAAAGGAATTTTTACTATTGAGTTGTTATAATTGTCGAGAAGTTGTTTTTATGGTTTGGAAGTACCGCTTAGGTGATACCACAGAATGCATGCGATCACGACGGTGTTGCTAAGCAGATGAAGATGATATCTTATACTGCTCTTTACCAAGTTGTTGACCAGCAGGGGTACTAAATATCTTATCAAGAAGTTGGTTAAAGTATAAGTTGTTGGGTATGATAATATGTGTGGTCCATGTTGGACTTTTCAGTTTAGAAATGTTTTATTGGGTCAGGATAAGAGGCTAAGTTGCTTAACTACAATTTGATCATTAACTTGCAGTGAATAATGAAGTCTCTTAAGTATGTTGCTATGTCGTGTTAAGCGACATGATTGAGGCGAAGCTCACTTAGCTTTGAAAGGGATTGTATCTCATGGATGATTGTTTCCCGACTTGTAGTTGTTGTAATCATGATTTGCATCGTGCGAAGAAAATGTACTCTCACTTATTGTTGATTGTGAATTTTCTCTATTTTGGAACGATTTACCCTTTTTGACAAAAATGACATCTAGCCTGTGATCTGGGGGGTGAAGTCCCATAGTCGTGAAAAATGATTTGTGTCATCAAGACAAAGAAGTCGAAGTTTTGTGAATCGGGACGAAGTCCCCCAGTCTTAAAATGATTTACGCAGCTTGGATAAAGAAGTATATGTTATGAATTGGGATGTCCCCATGTCCGAAAACTACTTGCCACCAAAATAAGGAAATGACTGAGGCGAAATCCCCTAGTCCTAAAGTAATTTGTCACCAGAATGACTGAGGCGAAGTCCCCCAGTCCTAAAATAATTTGTCACCAGAATAAGAAAACGACTGAGGCGAAGTCCCCTAGTCTTAAAAAGATTTATGCTACCGTTAAGAAAATGATAGAGGCGGAGTCTCCCAGTCTTAAAAAGATTTTCCACCCCCATAAAAAGAAGATCGTGAACAAAGACAAACTTTTCCAGCCCTTACCGCTTATGAGACTGTTTTTGTTTTGAGTATATTGAAGATTCAATATCTCTGGAAGGTGCTTAGCTTATGAAAATGTTTGATTTTGGGAGATGGCAGTGGCTTTAGTATGGTGAGATTCTAACGCCACTTGTTGATTTCTTATAGGCAAATAACAAGCATGACCGCATATGGTGGGTAGCTTGTTTTCACGACTGACAACTATGCCTTGTATTTCCATATGATGCATTGTATGCTTTGGAGTTGCTTTGCGGGTGAATAAAATGCATGGATGAGGAATTTATGGAGTAGTTGGATGAATGATAAAAAGAGATAATAAGCCTATTTTGCGATTCCCTAGAGGGTTATGAGGTTTCTTACATGTTTTAGCAAAGTCTTTTGAGTGAATCACGTAACTTTGTCATCATGCTGCTGTTACTTTTGACACTTCTGAACTAGGTGCTTGTGTGTATCTTATTTGCACTTATGTTTTGGCATTGGACCGTGTATGCTTTGTATTATGGGATTTATAAAAGGTATGATTGATGACTTTGTTCCTTTAATACTCCTAATTTAGAATTGTTGCCCTTGACCATTAATTAGTCAATTCGCGAGTACAATTATAGCAAAGTATGGCTTCTGAAATGAATTATGTGATATAGTGAAATTGATTGCTCGATATAGTGGCCGGTAGGCATAGGCAAGCTCTCCTACTGACTGGCTAATGAAAACAATTTGCCCTATTATCAGGGTCAGAGTAGTCTAAGATGGTAACAAAAACTGACCCAATTGAAATTTAGTTGAATAGAAATTGCAACAAAGATGGGTTCAATCAGGGCTGAATTGAGCTAAGATCATAGCAACAATGATCCAATCAGGGCTTGACTGAATTGAGATTGTAACGAAGATTGGTTCAACAAAGGCTGAACTAAACTGAGTTTGTAGTAAGAATTGGTTTAAGTAGGGTTGAGCTAAGTGGATATGGTAGCGAGAATTAGTTTAAACGAAGTTGAGCCAAACGGACATCGTAACGAGAAGTAACTGAAGCAAATTGATATTCGTTCAACGGGGGTTGAGCTAAACTAAGACTGTTATGGGAATTAATTCGAATGGTGTTGATCTAAATTGACAAACACAAGTTCCAATCATCCTAGTTTGAAGTACATGCATTCTTCTACACCAGTTGCTCTCTCCCTTAATTTATTAAAGCCCGCTTCTAGTCGAACTTATCAACCAACATAAGCCTTAGAAAGTGCAAGATTTAACTCTACCATTAGACAATTAGACCTTATGTACCGAAAATTGTAACTTGCAATTCGTTAGTTTATGATGTGGTTGTCTAGGCAAAGTTTGATTAGAATGGAATTGCAGCGAGAGTTGGCTCAAACAGGAACCTATTAAAATGTAATTATAGCAAAGATTAATTCTTTGGGGTTTGATTTGAAATGAGGTTGGCGTGAAGATTGGTTAAGTTGGCTATTGAGGTTGCAATGACTTAAGTCAATACGTTATAGTTCTATCAGTTGATTTATAACAAGAGAAGTTTAGATATGTGTGATATTTATGAGAGGCAGGTGATACAAATTTTCACAACAAGTTCCACACATAATTTGTGTGTGATTTTTAGCACTTAATGGAAGTGGATAGTAGAGATGATATATATAGAAAAAAGCTGTAGTTTTCAGTAGAAGGTATCACCCAATGAACTGTTAATTTGTAAGTGATTAGTAGAAGGAAATTACTATATTGTTCATTTTCAGTGGAGTGTTTAGAGTTGTGATTGATTAAGGAAAAACTATGTAATTGAGACTCTCAAAATAAAAAGAGAGTAATTGTTATGTTAACTTTGTATAATAGCTTAATATACCACTGGGATAGGCTGTCTATTAGGGTTGTATTATGAAATAACAGTTGTAAGAGCCTTAATCTCAATAGCACATGAGAGAGAATCGAATGCCATTACCAAAGACATAAGTAATTATAGCAAACCATACTCAAAGCTAGGATCACATATGTGATGAATGACTTCGGCTGCAATATGAACAAATGGGTAAAAGTTGATTTAATCTGAATTTGATTGGATGGGAATGAAATGTAAGAAGAACATACTTGGTTATAACTTGGTCAAATGAGAATTGGCTCAACATGAGTTATAACAAAGATTGGATCCAAACAAGATTTAGTTGAATCGAGATTATGACCCAAGTCGATCTTAGGATGGAAATGAAAATTGGCCAAGTTGAGGTTTACTTCACATGGGATTGCAATTAGAAGTTATAGAGGTTAAGACGAAAATCGTTTAACAAGGATAGAATTAAACTGAAATTGCTATGAATAGTTAGTTCAAGTAAGGTTGAACTAAAATGAGACGGTAGCAAAAAGTGGGCTAATCCAGACCGAGTTAAATTGATTACTATAACAAAAATTAACACATGTAGAGCTGAAATGAATAAGAAATGCAACAAAGTTGATCTGTTACAGCTGAATGTGATTGAGATTGCAAGGAAAATTAATCCATTTAGAGCTAGATTAAACTGAGATTGCTATTGAAAATTTGCTAAATCAAGGTTGAGTTGTGTTGATACTGCAACTAAAATTAACCCTTTAATGTTGAATTAACTTAATGATGTAGTAGAAATTGGCCCAAGTTAAGATTGAGTGGAGTAGGGATTGTGATAGAAATTGATCCTTTTAGGGTTGAAAGTAAGAGAGAGAGAGGACCACCAGTGGTGGTGGCCGAAGTGGGCTGTCAGTGGTAGCACGGCAGCACAAGAGTAAGGTGAATGGTGAACCACGGGTCAAGGCCATACAAGCATAGGCAAGTTGAGGTGCGGGCAAGCAGAAAATGGGTGAGCGAGGTCGAGCGAGCAGAGCTGCCGTGATGCCAGACACTATAGGTGGTAGTGGAGGCGTTGATGGCATGACGTGTAGTCCACGTTGATGAAGAGAGGAAAGTGACGGTCAACTCCTAAATGGGTGGTCAACAGCATAGATTGGTGAAGAAAGGAAAGCGGCGGTCAACGCCTAAATGGATGGTCAACAGCATGGATTGGTGAAGAGAGGAAAGCAGCGGTCAACGCCTAAATGGGTTGGTAAATAGCATAAATTAGTGAAGAGAGGAAAGTGGCGGTCAATGCCTAAATGGGTGGCCAACAAATTATAGCTAGTCAAACCAAACTCTAAGAAGGCAAGCAAAAAATAGTGGTCTAGGCCAAACTTTTGGTCAACAAATTATGGCCGGATAAACTCAACACTAAGAAGGCAAATCAAAAATAGCAGTTAAACATGGTTGGTCAAACCTGGAAAGTCAAACATGGTCGATCAAACCTGGCAGGTCAAACATGGTCGGTCAAACTTGGAAGGTCAAATATGGTTGGTCAAACCTAAAAGGTTAATCCTGGAAGGTCAAACATGGGCGATCAAAACTAAAAGGTCAACATGGGCGGTCAAACTTGGAAGGTCAAACATGGGCGATCAAACATGGAAGGTCAAATATGGGTGATCAAACATGATCGGTCAAACATGGGGCGGCCGAACCTGGTAGGTCAACCATGGGTGTGTTAGGAACAGTGTCATGAAATCTATATTTATTTTAAAATAATATTTTAATTAATAAATAAATTGAAGTTCCAGTCGTTTCCTAGTTAAATTTGTATAAGCGAACATTTATACTGCATGTGATTTTCCTTTTGGTAACATCCATGAGATGGGTGTAGTCCTCGTATTATAATTTACATGTTTGTTTTAAGTGATTTATGAGATTAATCCACAGATAGACTTGGAACAAATGGTATGGAATGTGGTTTGAAAGAGTCGTAGCCAAAGACAAGTTTGGACTACTTGTATGCTAAGACTATAACGTAACACTTTAGATGACTTGTCTTGGTCATGTGAATGGTGATCCAGAAGTGTTATGTTGGTGTGTTTAATAAGATTGGCACACTGAGTTGGACCATGTGAGTTGCTTGTTTTTAGACTACTATTGGAGATGAGTGATTCATGTTGTACTATTTGAATAACGACTCTAAATCCTGAAAGTATTCTGGACTTGTGTATGAAGCGTTAGTTACTTTGGTGTACTATAAGTAAGGTCTAAACATATGATTGAATTCCCACGTACACTGGGTAGCGGCGTGAAGTGTGACAAGAATCAGGTTTTTAATAGGGAATCTATAGTCTCTTATGAGGTACAGATGTCCCCTTAGTTGATTCACAAATATTTGAATAGTTTGAAATCTTTGGCCAAAGTATTCCAAGTGTTTGACATTTGGAATTTATACTCTGAATATGTTCAAGTATAAATAAATTATTCAGTGAAAGGTGAGTCGGTAACTAATGAAGAAGCTGTGAGAAGGATAATAGTAGTAGTTATACTTATTCTTTGTCATGGACATTTAGTGGATGGGTTGTTATCATCAATACAGTCTATAAGGGAGATATCGAATAAATAGCTTAAGTCTGGAGTGCAGTAAGATTTATTGAGTGGAATTAAGTCTCATTAAATGGTAATTAAATTATTTCACGAGATTATTAATTTAACCCATTTGGAGCTAGATTTAAATTGTCCCTGAGTTCCCTGCGCCATTAGAAAAATATTAAAGAATTCATGAGATAAATTATTTATTCATAAGATGGGTAAATTTAATTTTGCCAAACATTATTCATGAGATGAATAAAAGTTAAAAATTATAAAATAAAATAATTATAAAAAAATTAAAATACATGAATTTTTACATGTGGAAAACAAAGCAAAATAAATTTATAAAAAAAATAATAATCGCAAAAATTCCAAGGCATGATCTGTGTGATTTGGATCTAACGAACCACTTGTCGCCCTTTGGGTCGTCCCCCTAGGCGATCCGTGCCCACGTAAGCAAACAAATCATCGCGTGCCACGTGGCACGTGGTGATAGGCGAGAGCACGCGTGTGGTGAGCATTGAAACCACGCTTTTTGCTGGCTTTTTATGTTAAAATGACGCTCTTAGTTTTAAATTCGGCGAATCCCACATCGATTTAATTGCTTGTTTTCGCTCCGGTACTCTCCTATAAATAGAGGTATCTATTCCAAAGGTTTGGTATTCAATTGAAATTAAATTTTTTGGTTTCGAAAAATTGTTTCGGAGACCTAATTAGAGAGAAAAATTTCCTTAAAATTTTTTTTTCCTATTTTGATATTCTTCTGAGCCCACCCTCCAGGCAGCTCGAGGTCATTGCAAAAAAGATTGCGGGGTCTCGATTTTGGTATTCTTCTAAAGATTATTATTCTTTCTAGTATTCTATATTGGAGCAATTCTAGGTACATTTTCATTCCTTCACTTTTAGTTTTCGCTTTTCTATTTATTTATGGTATTTGTTATTATGACTGTTTAAGTTTATGTATTGTAATGAATGTATTAGAGTAAAAGGCCTGTAGATCTAAATTAACAATTTAGATATGTAGATTTAAGTTATGAATTTAAATCTGTAGATTTAAAATTCGGAATTTTAAATCTACCCTATGTTTCGAATTATAAATTCTAAACCCCTTCTTCTACATAAACTTTATAAAATTAAGGAGAATTTTTAAAATTTGTCCCAATAGCTGGTATTATAGCAAAGGGATTTATAGAGATAACCCTATTCTTGGGAGCTCTCGTACATGAGGTGTCACGAAGCGCTACTCTCCGACCGGGGGGCTTAGATAGGGAGAAGAGTCTCCTACTCTAAGTGCTCTAATTGGTGCCTTCTGTTGTGACCGTAGTTGAGAATTTTGAACCCAATAGTCGACATTAAAGTTACTTTTTCCCAACAGGGTGGTCAAACCTGATAGGTCAAATATGGGCGGTCAAACCTTTAGTATTCTTAGCTTATTTTACTTCTATTTCTTTTTCTTTTCTTAGGTATCCTGTAACTTTAAATGGGCATAATTTTTGACTTGTCAGGAGTTAGAGTACGCATTACATATTAAAATGAATCTCTCAAAGAGTTCTAGGTATTCATACAAATTTTTTGAACATTTTATGACATGATGTATCCAAAAAAGGTTTTGGGCATGCCAGAAGCATACAAGGCGCACAGCTTGCCTTGCTAATTAGAACAGACATAACTTTAAATCTGTGAAGAGTTATGGGCCCACTTTTATACTAAAATGAAGCTCGAAGAGCTCTAGGTACTCATATAAATTTTTTGAAGGTTCGATGATAGAAAGCACCCGAAAAGGCTTTGGGCGAGCAAGACACAAGCAAGACGTATAGCATACCTTACAGCTTAAAACGGACATATCTTTTAGTCTGTAAAGAGTTATGGATCTAATTTTATATTAACATAAATCTATTGAGGATTTCTAAGTACTCGTTAAAATTTTTGAAGGTCTGATGACAGAAAGCACACGAAAAAGGCTTTGGGCGAGCTAGATGCAGGTAAGGCGTATAGCGTACCCTATAGATTAAAACGGACATATCTTTTAATCCGTAAAGAGTTACGGATCAATTTTATATCAAAAATAAGGTCTTGAGGAGCTCTAAATACTTATACAAAGTTCCTAAATGTTTGGTGGCAGAAAGCACCCAAAAAAGGCTTTGGGCTAGCTAAGAACAGGAAAGGCGTGTAACGCACCTTATAGTTTAAAACGGATATATCTTTTAATTCGTAAAGAGTTATGGATCGAATTTTATATCATAAAAAAGCTCTTGAGGATCTCTAAGTACTCATATAAAGTTTTTGAAGGTTTGATAGCAGATAGCACCCAAAAAGGGCTTTCGGCAAGCTAGACACAGGTAAAGCGTATAACGTAACTTATAGCTTAAAACGGGCATATCTTTTAATCCGTAAAGAGTTAAGGATCAGATTTTGTATCAAAATAAAGATCCTGAGGAGAAAGCACCCAAAAAGGCTTTGGGCGAGTTAAGAGCAGGTAAGGCGTGTAACTTACCTTATAGCTTAAAACAGACATATCTTTTAATCCGTAAAGAGTTACGGATCAAATTTTATATCCAAATGAAACTCTTGAGGAGCTATAGGTTCTTATTATGATTTTTTTGAATATTTACCTAGAGAGAAAACTAAAAGGGGGCATAAAGTGTGCAGCTATATTTAAGCTTGTTGAAACAAATTTTCTGTATAAATTTTTAGTTCGGATGGGCCTTTATAGAGAGGGTCAAGGAACCCGAGAAATACCAAAAATTACCTTGCTTGGCCCATATGACGTTTGAGCCTTACAAGGAACATCGACCAGGCGTGAGCTTGTAACCCTTCCCATAGACGGCACCAATTATGTTTTCGACGAAATTGGTCAGTGAGCTTATTCATCGAGTAGGAGTTCGATATGAGATGGGTTTCATACGGATGAGCTGGACTTAAGCTCTAGCTGCACGCCCGCCTTGATATTCCCTGCAAGATTCAAACAGACAATTACAGGGAGCCGCGGGGGACCCTTCCGACGCTCATGTTAGTATTTATCTCATAAAATAATATTAAAAGTAGGTAATAAATACATATAAAAGATATAAAATACTTAGCATTACTAATGTAGAAGGTTGAGTAGTTATTACTCCAGAGAGATGAACGTGAAGGAAGATAGGAGGTTGAGGCATACAGTGGCTCATGTGTTTTTCTACGTCTATCAAAATTTAATATAAACCCTATCTATTAAACACACCTAAATTGAAGTGTAGAGCGAGAGGGTGTCAAACCACAGGGACTAAGAGTGCGTGAATTTACTCTATGATTTAAATTGATTTGAATAAAATTGAGAGGTTTTTGTATTAATTAACCTGAGGAAATAACAATTAAACTAAAGTAATCTACTTCTAATTGAAAAAGTGTATTAAATTGGAACCTAGGGTTTCGAATCCATCGTTAGCCAATTACTTTTGCGTTAACTTTTAACTTGGGATTATTAATTATTACACGGGTAGTAGTTTAGGCTACAAGCTTCAACCTACTAAGATAATGTTGTTCGTATTGCGTATGGACCCTATCTAGCTAAAGCATAAGGAAAATAGGCTATACCTAACGTATTGTTAATTATTACGTATTGACCCTATCTAACTAAAGCATAGGGAAGATAGACTTTAATTAACAATTCGGTTAATACTATTGCTTGATTTATTAATCCTAAGGCTACAAGCACAAAGAATTAATTTATAAATATTAATATCAACAATTAAAGGTTGCAAACTCAATAATCATATCAATTGAATAAACAATAAAAACATAATACTTCAAGTATTTATCTCAACCAAACAATTCATGTAAACAATCAAATTAACCTGAATTAAAAGTAAACAAAAGTAAAGGCTAAAATTTCATCTAACCCTAGAGAGCAAGTTAGCTCTCCATCAAGGATGATCCGGTGAAGAAGAAGCTGAATAAACTCATGTTGATCTCCACGCTAATTTTCCTCTCGTTCCAATTTAACAAAAAATTAAAATAAAGAAAAGAAAGAAACAGGAAAAAAAGAACTGGATAAGGGAGAGAGAGAGAAGAGCGCTGCGGTGGTTAAGAGTCCCTGAACTTCGAACCCCCCTCTTCCTTTTAAATCGAAACTAACCCTAAGTCGGTGCCGTTGGGCCATGCTGGTGCGAGTCGGGCTAGTGTTGGACCGGAGGTGAGGATGGTGCTGTTGTCGCTAGGCCTGCGCTGCATTTGGGTAGGAGGGCTGGAACAGTGCTCGATCTGGGCTTGTGGTGGTGGCGAGGTGGATCTGCGTGTTCTGGGCCTGTTTGGGCCAGGCTGTTGTTGGTTGTTGTGGGCCGGGGTTACTGTAGCGGCCTAGCTTGGGTTGAAGATGATGAATAGTGCCAACTTAGGTACTGTAGCGGTGCGGGTCCAGCTTTTACGTTCTTGTCTCGAATCTCGATTGGCTTGATTTAATTGTTTACGCATCGAATTTGACATATTTGCACCAAAATTTGACAATTTTTGAAACTTTAATTTCAAACCTGCTAAACATAAATATTGCCAAACTGAGTGTAAAACTATAATTAATCAGGTATAAAATAATTAAAATATTAATTAAAAGACACGTAAATATGAGACGCATCAACACCCCCACACCTAACCTTTGCTAGTCCTCGAGCAAAGTAAATGATTCAACATATAGACTAACGTGACCAACTACTCCAACTATTCCAACTTTTACCAAGTTTTCCGAGATTAACACCTATATTACAATTCAAGATAAGATTAAATCATTTAGAGCATTCTCCAATTCCATGAATTTAGATGATTAAACTTCAAAAACTCGTCATAGAATTTCATTAACCTTGTATCAACTAATAGGAATTACTCAAGCAACGCACAAGTGAAAGTGAATAGGATTTCATGCCACAGAATCTCCTCAAATTCTCGCTTTCAACCAAGTATATAAAGGTTTTGTGTGCCCGTACCATTGAATCACCTAAACACATGCCTATACATAGAGAAATTTTAAGTGGCATGTAAGCGACCACTTTACAACATTTTGACCTTGATATAGCACAAAAGAAACTTTATCATGAATGTACATCAATTTTTAATTTTTCTTTTTCTTTTGCTTTTTTTTTTTCTTTTGGAGGAAACCCCTTTTTTTTCTTTTCTTTTTTTCCTTTTTCTTTTTGATTCCTCTTTCTTTTCTATCCATTTTTGGACTTCTTTTTTTTTTTTTTAAATAACACGTACTTCATCATTACAATTGACATTGACCAACCAGTACTTTACATAATATCTAAGGCAAGGATTAGGATAAGCCAATAGGGCAGGCTTGCAAAACTCAAGATATATAAGGTTGTATGCTCAAATTCTTCAGATTTTCTGCAACATGAAAGTTCTGTGCTCAGTGAATATGTGAGCAGCATGAGTAGAACCCATTAATATCAACAACAATCAACAACACTCATTAACAAGTATGAAGTAGAATCATTTAATTTTATGGAATTAAGAGAAGGAAATAAATAACTAATCCCATTGTCATCATAATATGTGTCGATCAAGGAAAACTTAGGTAAACGGTTATAATGCACCCTCAAAATGCACAAAAAGATATTCAAAATTTTAAAAATTTGACCAAAAATAAGCACATGCAAATGAGCCTCACCCCCACACCTAAATCATGCATTATCCTCAATGCAACAACATCAATCATTAAAGCACAAAGGATAGGTGGGATGGAGCAATACAACCAAACAAGCCTTGAAGCAACTAATTAGTTCAAAAACGAAATTAAAAACAAGAAATAACAAACCTAGGTTGCCTCCTAGGAGCGTTAAGTTTTACGCCTTTAGCCGGGCGCAATAGGTGTAGCGAAGATCAAGTATCAGTCATTGTATCCATCAAAGAGACAACTTCAATAAGCTGTCCATCAGCAATGCCATCCAACTCAATTACATGTTTAAGCCTTTGACCATTTACAGTGAACGCAAGATCATCTTTAGGGTGGTATATCTCAATAGCGCCCGAGGGGTATACCTGCTTAACCACAAAAGGACCATCCCACCTAGACCTCAACTTACCACGAAAAAGACGCAATTTAGAATTAAAAAGCCAAACTTTTTGATTAGGAACAAATGTTTTCCTCAAAATATGTTTATCATGAAAAGCCTTGGTTTTAGCTTTATAAATCTTTGCATTCTCATAAGCTTCATTCCTCAACTCCTCAAGCTCACTCAATTGGAGCTTTAGGTTAGATCTAGCTTGGTCTAAGTGAAAATTCAAAGCTCTAGTGGCCCAATAAGCACGGTGTTCTAGCTCAACTGGTAAATGACATGCTTTACCAAAGACCAACCTATAGGGTGACATACCAAGTGGGGTCTTATAGGCAGTGCGATAAGCCCAAAGAGCATCATTCAGCCTAAGGGATCAATCTTTCCTATCAGGTTAAACCGTTTTCTCAAGTATAGACTTGATCTCACGGTTTCAAAGCTCTACTTGACCACTAGTTTGGGGATGATAGGGGGCGGCAATCTTATGATGCATTGAGTACTTCCTAAGAAGTGCCTCAAATGACCTATGAATGAAATGACTGCCACCATCACTAATGAGTGCTCTAGGGGTACCAAAGCGGTTAAAAATGTGGTCCTTGACAAATTGCATGACCACTTTGTGGTCATTGGTCCTAGTAGGTATAGCCTCAACCCATTTAGACACATAGTCAACCCCTAAAAGTTTGTAAACAAATCCAAAAGATGGGGGAAATGGTCCCATAAAGTTAATACCCCAAACATCAAATATTTCCACAATTAAAATGGGGTTCAAAGGCATCATATCTCGACGCGTCATTGCGCCTGTGCGTTGACAATGCCCACATGCAAGACAAAACTTCTGAGCATCCTTGAACAGAGTAGGCCAATAAAAACCACACTGTAGAACTTTTGCAGCAGTCCTACGACCTCCAAAGTGTCCTCCACATGCATATGAGTGACAAAAGGATAACATGCTATGATACTCACACTCTGGAACACATCTACGAATTATTTGGTCCGCGCAATGTTTAAACAAGTCAGGGTCATCCCAGTAAAAGTGCTTTACTTGAGAGTAAAACCTATCCTTTTCTTGCTTGGACCAAGTAGATGGAATCACACCTGTATCGAGGAAGTTAACAATATCTGCGAACCAAGGGCCACGTGAATGGGAGACAACAAAATGTTGCTCATCGGGAAAAGAGTCATGTATTGAAATAGATGGATCATGATGCTCAATGAAAATCCTAGGGAGATGGTCAGCTACCACATTCTCTGCACCTTTCTTATCTCTAATCTCAATGTCAAACTCTTGAAGTAGAAGAATCCACCTAATGAGCCTAGGTTTCGTTTCTTTCTTTGAGAGCAAATATTTCAATGCAGCATGGCCAGAATAGATAATGACTTTTGATCTCAAAATATAGGAACGAAACTTTTCAGGAGCAAACACAACAACTAGCAACTCCTTTTCAGTGGTGGTGTAATGGCGTTGGGCATCATTAAGAGTTTTACTAGCCTAATAAATGACATGAGGCACTTTGTTCACTCTTTGACCTAGGACAGCACCTATAGCAAAATCAGAAGCGTCACACATAATTTCAAAAGGAAGAGAGTAATCTGGGGGCTGCATAATGGGGGCCGAAACAAGTAATGACCTTAGTTTTTGAAAAACTTCTAGGCAAGACTCATCAAACTCAAATGATGGCTCCTTAGCTAGTATGGCTAACTTCCCAAAGTCCTTAATGAATCTCCTTTAGAAACCTGCATGACCTAGAAAGGATCTAACGTGCTTCATGTTTGAGGGAGGGGGTAAGTTTGCAATTAGATCTACATTAGCCTTATCAACCTCAATACCCTTCTTAGACACTCTATGACCCAATAAAATCCCCTCTTGAACCATAAAGTGACTCTTTTCCCAACTCAAAACAAGATTGGTCTCTTCACATCTTTTTAGCACAAGTCTTAAATTCTGCAAACATTCATCAAACAAAGGTCCAAAAATAGAGAAATCATCCATAAAAACTTCAAGAAATCTGTCTACCATGTCAGAAAAGATAGACATCATGCATCTTTGAAATGTAGCGGGCGCGTTACATAAACCAAATGGCATCCTACGGTAGGCAAATGTGCCAAAGGGGCATGTAAAGGTCTTTTTCTCCTGATCCTCTGGGTAGACTGCTACCTGGTTATATCCTGAATATCCATCAAGAAAACAGTAAAAGCTCTTACCAGCTAACTTCTCCAAAATCTGGTCAATGAATGGTAGAGGGAAATGGTCCTTCCTAGTGGCAGAGTTAAGCTTCCGATAGTCAATACATACTTTCCAGCCCGTGGTCTCTCTAGTGGGCACTAACTCTCCATCACTACTCCTAACCACAGCAACGCCTGACTTCTTTGGGACTACCTGAACAGGACTAACCCACCTACTATCAGAAATTGGGTAAATGATACCCGCATCAAGCAACTTCACAATCTCTTTCTTTACCACTTCTTTCATGTTAGGGTTCAACCTCCTTTGCATCTCTCTAGTGGGTCTAGCATTCTCATCAAGAAAAATCCTATGCATACAAATGGAAGGGTCTATACCCTTCAAATCGGCCACAGACCACCCAATGGCACTCTTATGATCACTAAGCACTATCATTAATGCATCCTCCTATTCCCTAGACAACTGAGAAGAGATAATCACTGGTAAAGTCTCATCGGATCCTAAGAAAGCATACTTAAGAGTAGATGGCAACGACTTAAGTTCAAGTTTGGGTGGTGAAACTATGGAAGGCAAGGCAGGGGAATCCGAAAGTGTAGGTAAAGCTCCTACTTTTGACAGCCAATGACAAGTCTCTAAAGGGGCACATATCTCAAGCAAATCATTCATCTCTCTAATGTCATTTTCAATCTCAAAATCATCAGAACAATTGTATACTAGTGCTCGCTCAAGGGAATCACTAACTAGGATAGAAGGGAGTGTTTGGTCTATCAAATCATCAATAATATCCACCCAGAAACACTCTGACTCATCCTCACTAGTGGGTGACAATGAAGCCTTAAAAATATTCAACCTAATAGTCATATTGGCAAAGCTAACATCCATTACCCCGGATCTACAATTAATGGTAGCATTGGTCGTCGCTAAGAAAGGTCGACCTAGAATGACAGGGACATGGTTTTTTGAATGACTAGAAGGTTCCATATCAAGCACGAGGAAATCAGCAGGAAACAAACAAGATATGGTGGGGACACCAGGGTCTTTGTACTTAACTGGTGTGTCACACTTCAGAATAGAGCTCACTTGCTTGGCTAAGAACACTTTTTTAGGCAGATGTGCTCTAGATCGCCTCTTTTGGTTCAGAAGGTCCTTAATAAACTTTGCATAGGCCGGGATCTATTTAATCACATCAAGAAGGGGAATGTTTATCTTTACTTGCCTAAATGTCTCCAAAATATCTTCCCACTTCTTGTCCTTCCCATTTGGATGTGGCGCAATTAAAGCTTGGGGGAAGGGTACTCTAGGTCCATATGACGAGGGAAGATCAGAGGCTTTAGCAGTGGAAGAAGGGTGCATGACCTCATCAGTCTCCTTTTCTCTCTCCGTGCTCTTCTTTTCTTCCTCACCACTCAGGGTACTTCACGTTCAGCGCTCACCCCATTGTCAACCTCCTTCCCATTTCTCAATACTGTAATGGATTTTGCTTGTTCTTGCCGGGAAGGATAGTTGTCTTGTCTTACACAGTTTCTAGGGTTCTCTACAGCCTAGCTAGGGAGTCTTCCCTCATTTCTCCTACTCAGAGTGTTGGCTAGTTGACCTATTTGGGTTTCTAGCTTTGCAATCAATTGTGTATGGGAGTGGAGGAGTTGGGAATTAGCTTCCAAACCTTTCAGCGCACTCAAAACCTTCTCTTCAAAATTCGAATTAGAGCTCAAATTGGGAGGTTGAGAGTAGTTGGAAGCATACCCTTGCAGTTGAAAACCGACGGGCCGGGGCATACCAGGTTGTTGAGGTCATGGGTTCTGTTGTTGTGGCATAAACTGTCCTTCTCCTCCTTGCCTCCAGGAGAAGTTAGGATGGTTTCTCCAGCCCGGATTGTACGTGTTAGAGTATGGGTCATTTCGTGGGAATCCTTGGGCTGCATTGACTTGTTCCTCCGACCACTCCACATAAGGTGAAGCAGAGGGGCAGTCATGTGTAGAATGAGAGACACTAGAACATGAAGAGCAAGCACTATGCATATTTGAAACATGAGACATATTAGGTGTAGTAGAGGGGGCCAGTGTCATCTTAAATAGGGAAGTTAACTGCTCTACGGAGGGAAGAGAGTCTACTTTCTTATCTAAGATGGAGGTGTGAGCAATCTCATTTACTCCTCTATCTAACCTAGTAGCATTAAGACGTGCATGTGCGGCAGATTGTGGTGAATTCTCATTCAAAAGTTCAAACAGTTCCCACGCCTCGTCCTCATTCTTTCTAAGGAACTGACCACCACACGAGGCATCTACAGTTTGTTGACCCTTCTCGTTTAACCCATAATAAAAGTTTTGGACTAGTTACCATTTAGGGATAGCATGATGCGGACAAGCTCGTAAGAGTTCCCTAAACCTATCCCAACTCTCGTGAAACTCTTCAATAGGAAGTTGGGCAAACTTGTTAATGGCTCTCCTAGCGGTGTTAGTCTTGCTAATGAGATAGAATTTCTTAAGAAATTCTTGTTGCATTTGAGTCCAAGTACTAATAGTCCCACCAGGTAAGGTGCCTAACCAATATTTAGCCTTTTCCTTTAAAGTGAAAGGAAAGAGGCGAAGCAAGATGGCGTCATCACTGACGTTAGGAATCCAAAAGGTTGAGCAAACCTCCATGAAACTGTCCAAGTGTGTGTACGAGTTCTCATTACCTAAGCCGTGGAATGAAGGAAGCATTTGTATAATATGTGGCTTAAGCTCGAACTGATGGGCTACGGGTGGCAACCTAATGCAGGAGGGTGAAGCGTATGTGGTGGGAGTAAATTACTCCATAAGTGGGCGTGGTTGTTGTTCGCCAGCCATTACGGTTTGTGCTCGGTTTTGGGCTCTAAGGTCTTTTAAAGTTCTTTCAATTTCAGTCGAATATGGTAAGATCAAGAGACAAAGAGCGACGACCGTGCATAAACAATTAACCACACGAAGAAAATAAATTAAAAATTTAAATAAGCAAAACAAATAAAACAGACAAAGCAAGCACTAAAAAAAAAAATAAATAAATAACAAGCTATCCTAAAATCTATTTATGCACAAAAATCACTTAATAAAAAGAAAATAAAATATTTTTTTTTGTTTTTATTGTTATTTTTTTATTTTTTGAAAGAGAATAACAATTAAAAGAGAATTAAAAATTAAAAATCCTAAATTAAAAATTAATTGAATATTAAGAAACTAGGTTGAAAATAAAAACAATTTAATTTAAAATTAAAGAAAAAAGTTAACAAGTTAAAAATCAAACAAAATCACAAAAATAAAATCACGAAAGTTGCTTAGTCCCCGGCAACGGCGCCAAAATCTTGATGTGTTTTTCTACGTCTATCAAAATTTAATATAAACCCTATCTATTAAACACGCCTAAATTGAAGTGTAAAGCGAGAGGGTGTCGAACTACTGGGACTAAGAGTGCGTGAATTTACTCTATGACTTAAATTGATTTGAATAAAATTGAGAGGTTTTTGTATTAATTAATCTAAGGAAACAACAATTAAACTAAAGTAATCTACTTCTAATTGAAAAAGTGTATTAAATTGGAACCTAGGGTTTCAAATCCATCGTTAGCCAATTACTTTTGCGTTAACTTTTAACTTGGGGTTATTAATTGTTACACGGGTAGTAGTTTAGGCTACAAGCTTCAACCTACTAAGATAATGTTGTTAGTATTGCGTATTGACCCTATCTAGCTAAAGCATAAGAAAAATAGGCCATACCTAACGTATTGTTAATTATTACATATTGACCCTATCTGACTAAAGCATAGGGAAAATAGACTTTAATTAACAATTCGGTTAATACTATTGCTTGATTCATTAATCCTAAGGCTACAAGCACAAAGAATTAATTTATAAATATCAATATCAACAATTAAAGGTTACAAACTCAATAATCATATCAATTGAATAAACAATAAAAACATAATACTTCAAGTATTTATCTCAACCAAACAATTCATGTAAACAATTAAATTAACCTGAATTAAAAGTAAACAAAAGTAAAGGTTAAGATTTCATCTAACCCTAGAGAGCAAGTTAGCTCTCCATCAAGGATGATCTGGTGAAGAAGAAGTTGAACAAACTCATGTTGATCTCCACGATAATTTCGCTCTTGTTCCAATTTAATGAAAAATAAAAAAAAGAAAAGAAAGAAATAGGAAAAGAAGAACCAGACGAGGGAGAGAGAGAGAAGAGCGCTGCGGCGGTCGAGAGCCCCTAAACCCCAAACCCCCCTCTTCCTTTTAAATTGAAACTAACCCTAAGTCGGTGCCGTTGGGCCATGCTGGTGCGGGTCGGGTTGGTGTTGGGCCGGAGGTGAGGATGGTGCTGTTGTCGCTGGGCCTGCACTGCATTCGGGTAGGAGGGCCGAAACAGTGCTCGATCTGGGCTTGTGGTGGTGGCGAGGTGGATATGCATGTGCTGGGCCTGTTTGGGTTGGGCTGTTGTTGGTTGTTGTGGGCCGGGGTTACTGTAGCGGCGCAGCTTGGGTTGAAGATGATGAATAGTGCCGGCTCGAGTACTGTAGCGGTGCGGGTCAAGCTTTTACGTTCTTGTCTCGAATCTCGATTGGCTTGATTTAATTGTTTACGCATCGAATTTGACTTATTTGCACCAAAATTTGACAATTTCTGAAACTTTAATTTCAAACCTGCTAAACATAAAAATTGCCAAAATGAGTGTATAACTATAATTAATCGGGTACAAAATAATTAAAATATTAATTAAAAGATACGTAAATATGAGACGCATCAGTGCCCTACCTTAAACGAGGCTAGGCTTAAGAGAGAGAGAGTCATGAAGAGGGTAGGAGAGAGGGTGAGAGAGACAGAGGGAGTTGAGGGAAAGAATGGGGTCTTCCCCCCCTTTATAGAGGGCTCACACCAGTGGGGTGTCCATTGTGCTGCTGGGCGCCCATAATGTGGGCAACCACAAGTCAGGCAATCGGGCTGGTCGCCCACAGGTTGAGCAACCAGTTATGGGCGATCACTGGTCACCCCTAACTTGGGCAACCTGGTGGTCGCTTGGTCCTGGGCGGTCGCTGGTCGCCCATAATATGGGCGACGGGTACTTGGGCGACCAACTGGTCGCCCATACTATGGGCGGACTGGTGGTGGCCTGGACCTTAGGCGATTAGTTGATTGCCCGGTCTTTTGGGCGTCTAGTTCGGTTTCCAGCTACGAGTGCCCAAATGTTTGGCTTTTGGGGTGCTTGTTTTATGCTGTGGGTATTTAAGTGAGTGTATATTGGGCTAGTATTAATGGCATTTAAAATATCTAGCTGATAGTTTAAAATATCGGGGTAGCATTATGACTAGTATCAAATCAGCATAGTTAGATTATTTAGCAACTACTTTGCAAGGAAACTGCTTGCAGTGGTTAAAACAATGGAAAAAAATTCGAGGTTGGAAAAACAGAAGGGAAAAATAAAAACTAGGTTACTTAACAATTTTAATTCTTGAGAACAAATATTAGGAGAATTTGTCAATATAATCAAGAAACGATTTTGTGGATATATTGGGAAAAAAACCTATACAGGAAGATACAAGATATACCCTCGCAAAACATGAACTTTGTAACATATGTGAGTATGGAAAATATGTAGAAATATTTACAAGTACTAAATATTATCTAGATTAATTTTTTCACAAACTCCCACACCCATGGGATAAAATGGGCTTAGTAAACTATCAAATTTTTATGGAAGAGAAAGACCTTACAACAAGTACTCTATAATATAGAATTGAATTTGTCATTCGAATGATTGCACAATAATGTGTTGAAGTAAAAGCTAAGAAGTAGGTAAAAAACCAAATTACTAATTCAGCATATGTAGAACGATATTACATGAAGAATGAAAAATAGGGCGTAAAACCTATAAATCATCCTCAAAATGAAGAAAAAGAAATTTTAAATGGAAGTCTTGAAAAAAAAAAAGAAGAAAATTTCAAAAGAAAAAGAAATACGTAAGAAGAAGAAATAATAAAAAGAAGAGTTATTTACGTCAAAGTTCCTTGTACTTTGCCTATTACGTCAATTTAGTCATTGTACTTTTACTTGTGCCAATTTAGTCCTTGTACAATTGATATTGTGTAAATTTGGTCCTTAGAATAAAATCTATGTTGAGTTTTTAATGAAATTTTTAATGGGTTGGGCATAGTTTGGGTTAAATTAAGTTAAGGCGTGGATTTGTAGTGGATTATTTGCATCTAATATGAATGAAGCATTAAAATTACGCCACTAACTTAACTTTAATTTGACCAAATGACTAAACTGACATAATATAAATGGTAGAGGGACTAAATTGACACAATTTAAAGTACAAGTATTAAATTGACATAATAAAAAAAGTACAGGGACATTTTGTGTAAATCACCTTAAAAAATCCAACAAATAAGTTAAAAAGAAATGTAGATTTTTTATTTATAATGAAGAGGGTCATTTGGCACCTTCATTTCCTCATAAATCAAAAGAAACTAAGAAAATGATAATATTATTTTAACAAGAAGGTTTAGAAATAATGTAAGGAGAAGACATCTTTGACAAAGACGAGGTTTTTTATGAAGTAAAAAGTCTAAGTTTAGAATCATTTGACAAAGGAATACCAAACCCAATAGAAGAATTGAAAGAAATAATTTTTATGGCAGACAATGGCGAGAAGTTAGAAGAACCATTTTCAGACTAAAAGAGAAATATAACTTTAGGAAAAATTCAAAAGAAAAAAATATCCTTCTCAAGAGAAAAAATAGAAAACTTTGAAAATAACAAAATGTAAAACTCGAAGAGATATAAAAAAGTCAATTTTTAATTTCTAGACTGAAAAAAAAATTTGAACAATACTCAGGAAACGTCAAAGCAAGGCTTAATGCTGAGGGAATGATAAGAAATCTCCTTATTTTACAAAGAAAAAATAGATAGGTCAAAAACTAGATACCCTAAGGTAAAATACATACATGTAGGACTAATCCAAATCGAAATAAGTAGGGATCAATGCTCCACTAACAGCTATTATCTTTCGTAAAAGATTCATTGATCTTATGAAAGCTGTAATAAGATCGCAACAACAACAACAACAACAACAGTCCCAGTGCCTCATGGCTCCCACAAAAAGCAGGGTCTGGGGAGGGTGGATGTACGCAGCCTTACCCCTTCCGAGTGGAAAGGAGGCTATTTCCGAGGACCCACAACCTGAAGTGCGTGTACGCCTGCAAGTAAAATAATCAATTTATCACCAATGAATTTAGCAAAAATGATGCAAGCATTTAAGTATGTATGTATGGGAGAGCATCATAGTTGGGGTTAGAGCGTACTAGAGAGTAGAGAGATGGGGGGGGAGAGAGACAGAGGGAGGATAGGGTGAAAGAGGGGGAGGGAGAGAGAGAGTGGTAGAGTGTGGCGTACTGGAGAAGAGAAGAAAAGAGTGGAGTGTAGAGTAGCTATACCCCACGGTACTAGGACCTAGGAGTCCTAAGCGAGCCTGCCACAGTTTACCGATACCGAATGCACCTACACAGCTATAAAAGTTATCCCTATACTATTCCTCTACTAAGCTCAAACTAGGGCCATCACTTCTTTTCAGTTGAGGTAGGCGAGATCCTGTCGGATTGTCTACGTGTAATTCTTCATTATCTTCTTGTCTCAAGTGGAGGATTAGCTATCCCTATACATAGATGTACGCATCTCCTGACAGGAGACGATGAATCTCTAGTCAACTTTAGACCCCTCTGGTCAATTTTCAATTGGCCGGCGTCTTCCTCAATTCGCATCTGTCGAGTAGTCTCCAACCAATCCTAGTAGCGCTTGTCGCCAAACCATGCCGGAACACGGTCAGGCCTTCTCTGTTATCAGAGCGAGCCTACTATAGCACGAATCTCCTACTCAGCTACATCTGGTACACCTATACTAATCCTCCACTGAGTTTTGTCTAAGGCCAACTCTTCATTCAGGTTAAGACATGCTAGGTCCCATCGGATCATCTCCATCCAGCTCTTCTTAGGCCGGCCTCTCCCTCTCTTTCCATCTATAATATGGAGTTGCTCACATCTCCTGACAGGGGCATCGGTGGATCTCCTCCTAACATGCTCAAACCACCGCAGCCGTTGCTCCCTCAACTTATCCTCTATCAGGGCGATACCTACTTTACTTATTATGACGTCATTTCTAATCCTGTCCTTCCTTGTGTGTCCACATATCCATCTTAGCATCCTCATCTCCACCACTTTTAGCTTCTACGTGTGATGACACTTTACTGGCTAGCACTCTGCCCCGTAAGTCATAGCGGGTCTCACTACCGTCCTGTAGTACTTACCCTTGAGCTTTAACGGGAACTTCCTATCGCATAGTATTGCAGAGCCCAACCTCCATTTATGCCATCCCATTTTAATCCTGTTATTGACATCTGCGTCCACTTCTCCATCCTGTTGGATAATGGAACCCAAGTATCTAAAGCACTCTTTCTGCGGTATACTCTCTGATCCAATCTTAACGATTTCCGCGCTTTGTAAGGTAGAGGTGCTGAACTTGAATTCCATATACTTTGTCTTAGATCTACTGAGTCTTAGACCTTTCGATTCTAGGGTCCTCCTCCAGCGGTCTGGTTTCTTATTTACCTCCTCCGTATATTCTCCCACTTGGCCTATATCGTCAGCGAAAAGCATGCACCAAGGCACGTCCTCTTGGATGCGCCTACTAAGCTCATCCATAACCAAAATAAACAGAAAGGGACTGAGAGCTGATCCTTGGTGTACCCCCGCTGTAATCAGGAAAGCGTCTGCCTCCCCTTCCGTTGTGCGCACAATGGTTTGGGCATCTTTGTACATGTCCTTGATAACTCGTATACAGGGCTCGTGGATGCCTTTCCCCTCCAAGACCCTCCATAGGACCTCTTTCGGTACTCTATCATATGCCTTCTCTATATATATGAAAACCATGTGAAGGTCCTTACGTTTATCTCTATAGCACTCTATAGCCCTCCGCAGGAGGTGAATGGCTTCTGCCGTTGACCTGCCGTGCTTAAATCCAAACTGGGTCCCTGAGACCTCTACTTGTTGTCGAAGCCTTCTTTCAATGACCCGCTCCCAGAGCTTCAGAGTGTGGCTCATCAGTTTAATTCCTCTGTAGTTGGCACAATTCTGTATGTCGCCCTTGTTCTTATAGATAGGAACTAGTGAACTCTTTCGCCACTCATCCGGCATTTTTTCCCCTTGGATAATTCGGTTAAATAATTTGGTCAACCATGTGATGCCCACTTCTCCCGCTCATTTCCATGCCTCAAAGGGTATTCCATCTGGTCCGACTGCTTTGCCCCTGCCCATCTTCTTTAATGCTTCCCTCACTTCCTCGGGTCTTACTCTGGTACAGTAGTAGTGGGTCTCGGGCTCCACCAGTGCTTGCAATCCCTCTAGGGATACAACTGTATCTCCCTTTGAATAACTCGTGGAAGTAGGATTTCCACCTAGCTTTCGTAAATGGAATAGTTTGGTTTAAATTAGACTAAGTTTCTTTATCTCAATTACTGATCTTTTAATAGAAGATGCAGTTAAAATTAGAATTCATGTCCAAAACCTTGGTATGCGTCATAAAGTAGAAGACCTGTCAATTTGATGGATAACAATCCATAAACTAACAAATATTACAAAAAAATCAGTAAAAGACTTTAATAAAAACATTACTGAAGTTTTTGAAGCAAGTCATGAAAAATATGAAAAAGCTATAAAACCAAGATTAATAGATTAGAGAAATCTCATAATACCTGAAGAATGGAGTCTAGAAAAACTGACATATGACTTGAGTAATGACGAAAGGAATTCCCAACAAGGTGATATATAATTAATAGCATCAGGAAGCAACTTTTATTTTACAGAATCAAAATCTAATCCGAAATGGACTAAAAACAATTTTTACTTACGACGAGTAGATATAGAAAAACATCAATAATTCAATATAGAACAATTATCAAATACAGAGCAAGAAGCATCATCATCGTCAAGCTCAATAAATTCAAATGACTATAAAAAGCTAGAAATACATGTCCTACCGAGAACATCCCAAAGGCAAGAACAAATAAGTTTATTACAAGTGTTTAGGGAAAAATATGACAAAATATTTTTTACCTAAAAAATAGGAAAGAAACGATATTCTTATGTTACATGATATTTTCAGTTTAAAGGGTATAAACCATATTCTTTAAATGCACTAATTGACGTAGGAGAAATGGCTAAAGTATTAATTGAAGCAGGAGAAATGGCTTCATCTTGTAGATGGAATGTTTTACCACCTAAAAAATAGGTAGAAATGAAAAATCCAATGTTAGTTAAAGGAATTGGTGGGAATGAAATCACAATTTATTTAAAAGCTAAAGACATAGCTTTATAGTTAAATAGGAAAAGATTCACAATACCTAAAATCCTTTGTTTTCCTTTCATAACAGCAAACTATATGTTAGAACAAACTTTATTTGAAAATATATTCTTGTATTATTAAACCATCATGATATAAGTTTCACCCTTTATGGAGAAACAATTAAAGTACTCTTATTAGATCAACCCTAATATAAATGCACTTTTGGGTTTGCAATAGAAGAAAATATCAATGATGAAGGAAAATAAACCTCAAAATCAAATATGTACTTTACAAGAAACACATTGGTTATACAAATAATTAGTTGAAAATTTTATTGATAACCCACTAAAACTATGGGATAATAGTCCACGATATTGCGCCCTTAAACTAAGGGATCCAAATGTCATTATAAGGGTAAAACCGATGATCTACACTAAACAAGATGTAGAAGAATTCAAAAAACAACTAAAAAAATTATTAGAAAAAGGATTAAGTGAAGATACAACAAGTCAACATTCTACTCCTGCATTTATGGTAAGAAACCATGCAGAAATAAAAAGAGGCAAAGCTCGAATGGTTATAAATTATAAAAGATTAAATGAACATCTAGAATTTGACGGATATTTTATCCCAAGAAAAAAAGTCCTAATCAACCCAACAAAACGAGCTAAAATCTTTTCAAAACTTAATTGTAAATCATGATATTGGCAATTAAAACTTACAGAGAAATCAAAACCATTAAAAGCTTTTAGCACTATAAAAGGACATTACCAATAGAGGGTAATGCCATTTGGTCTAAACACTGCACTACAAATTTTTCAAAGATGGATAGATAATATATTTAAAGAAATTAAGGAATTACTACATAGAATATATAGATGATATATTAGTTTTCTCAAAAACAACATCAAAAATACTTACAAATTGTAAGTAAAAAACTTTAAAAACATGGAATTTTCTTATCACCCCAAAAATTGAGGTAGAAAAAGATTAAATTGACTTCTTAGGTGTAAAACTTACAAAAATAGGAATTCAAGTCTAAGAACATATTATAAGTAAAATGAGAGATTTTCTTGAGCAAATTATAGGCAAAAACCAACTTCAAAGTCTACTAAAAATGTTAAATTATAGAAGAAATTTTATAAAGAAATTAGCTTATATTGAAACACCTTTAATGGAAAAACTTAAAAAAAAGAATTGAGTTTAAAGACTCAAGAAGATAAAAATCTTCTCAAAAAGCTTAAATAGAAAATCATTAAACTTCCAAATGTCTATTTTCCTCAACTAGAAGATTAAATTGATTTTAGAAACTGATGCCTCAAAAATTTGCTGGGGATGTGCACTAAAAGTCATACCAACTGAGTTACTCATTGAGCAAGAAAAAAGAAATAGCATAGAAACGGCAAGAACAGTAGCAAGGAAAAAACCACTCCCAAAAAAGCTACAAGAAAAAGAACGAATTTGTGGATATAATTCAGAAAAATTTAAATATAACAAAATCAAATATATTATCTTCGAAAAAGAACTTATGGCAATTAAAAATGCAATAAAATGATTTCATTTTTATTTAGGACAAGAAAATTTTCTTTTGAGAACTGATAATCAAGTAGTAAAAGATTTCTTAATAAATAAGAGTGCCATAACTGATGGAAGAAGGCCAAAATGGTACGATTTTACTCAATATTCTTTTGAAATTGAGTATTTGAAAGGAACTAACAATATTCTTGCAGATTTTCTAAGCAGATAAACATGTCCTAAGGAGAATGGGTTGACATGAAGCCAAAAAAGACAGGGGGAAATGCTCAAAAGAATGCTAACTGGGGAGACTCCTATTATCAATTTTCCCAATCTGAGCAGGAACTAGAAAGTTCGAGCCCAAGGGCAGACCAACAGCCTACTTATGTTCAAGCAAACCAGCCTATCTCTTATGCCCAAATGGTGGCACAATTTGTGAATACTTCTGTAAACTATCCAAATTACCCAAACAACCTAAGAAGACCTAGAGTTTATCTACATTGGCCAAAATGCGTTGAAAATATTAGTAACTTTTCAGGGGCGGACTTCAAAAAATATATTAGTATTGAAGTAAGGCAACTATTAGTCAGCAAAGAAAACCCTCTTTCCCTCAAACTTCTTCTAGAACTAGAACAAATGTTTCCAGAACAGTTATTTGATTTCCATATAACTCAGATATTCCAAATTCTATTAACATTCATTTTAATTGGGTTTGGAAGATGCATTTGGTGGATCGAAAAGCCGACTTCCGACGAAACACGAATAATCCAGCACATGCTATTGTCTTAACTCTGTTTGAAGCAACGGAGTAGGGAGAATGTTTAAAAAATATTAGTGTGAATCTCGTCAAACAAATGACATGGGATCAAGAATACTCATATCAACGAATAAAATTATTTTTATAGTTTACAGATACTCTCAAAGAAGAGCTTGACATGCCCCAATTTCAGATCATCAAAAGAAGGTATTTATTTGAAAAGGCACTTGTTTCCCATAATAATATTTAAAGAACAAATTAAAGTTGTGGACGAAGATCGTCAAGCCAAAATTAAACAAGCCTTGCTTCGAAGCATTACGAACATCAATGTATTAGACAGTTGTCTTAGACTATCCTACATGATCAACCATGAACACAGGGCAGATTGAAGATATTGAATGGGGATTGGTAAACTGAATCATCCTTCATAGCATGGCATCAGATCGATGGATTGAACTTCCAATGATGATTAAAACTATGCTCTGCAAAATATCAAAAGATACAATTATTCAAAGTATTTTTACTTTCAAGAATTACAGTACACAAGGTTAGAGATTAGAAGGAAAATTCTTTTAACCATAGATACTTTTAGACACTCATGAAAGTGAATTTGAAAGAGAACTGCTATACTAGGCAAAAGATTTAATTAATAAATCTCATCCAAAATAACTCTGGACTGATTCATTTATAAGTTTATCAATAGTAGCCCAAGAATATTTATCTAAAACTAGTTCAAATTAATAGATGGACGATGTATCTTCATCACTAAAAAGGAGATGGAATTTGAAAACAATTACTATGAAGAGGCTCAAGATTTATTAAAAAGGATAGTAAATCGTGATTATAGTTTAGATATCCCTATCAACTTAGCAATGGATATTGAGGAATTAATAGGGACGATGAAGCAACATTATTCTCCTTTATCTTGAAAGTGAACAATCACTAGATGAAGAACCAGAACAAAATATCGACAATATTTATGAAGGATAAGGTGATAAGGGCATATCTCCAAAAATTCGAAAAAGCCTGAAAAATCATTTCCTTTTGACATAGCATTTTTAAAAAGACAGATTCTCCTTACAGTGGTGGTGTCTCCTACCCATGCAGTCATTGCCCAAGGATTAGGAGTTTGATTCTTGATGAGGACATACTCATGACTTACTTGCTCATGGGAGCTTGTAGACTGTTCTCATGGGCCGGGGTTAGTTGGGGTAGCCCAATCCCTCGTCACCAAAAAAAAAAAAAGAATAACACGTATCCACTTTATAAAAGTGACTTTTTTAAAATAAGGCAGCCAAAAAAGTTAGGGGCCTCCTTTATTTTTAAAGCCACGTGTCCAATTGTATAGGAAGAGAGTATAATGTACAGTAAGAGAATATAATTGATATGTGTACAGTACCATGTAAAGTTTTTCTATAAATAGGGCTCAGAGGACTCTTTAGTTTCCTAAGTTGTACATCATTCTCCTCTTTTCTTCTTGTATAATATTTCCTTTTTGTGGTTTTGTATAATTGGTATCAAAGCCTTGTTAATCTTGGTAGCAAAGTAAGTTATCTTCTATCTTTATCTTTGTTATTAGCATTATTATAGTATTATTACTCTGGTTCATTATCAGTCATCAAAAAGCATATATACTTGCTTATCCTTAAGCCTATATAAACCTTGAATAATGCCTTTTCTTAAATATCATTATTAATTACAAAAGTCTACTTTGTGGCATTCATCAAGGACTTTAGGTCTTATGGTACGTTTGGTTCAGCTTATTTATTTCAATAAGATCTGTCCATTTAACATAAGTATCTTTCTACAATTGAGTGTTTGGTTGTGCAATGCAGAAAGACCTGTTCTACATAATAAAGTGTTTGAATACATGTTTAAAAAAGAAAATTATCTATACTAATCACATAAATAACTCAATAATATAAATCAATTAATAATAGTAGGCATGAGAGAATTATAATAATAATTGGTCATGATAGCGGAGATTGGTGAGCATAGCAACCCATGGGCATAAAAGGGATGGTGGTAGGTGGCATGGTGATAACAAGTTTTTTCATATTTTTAAAGCATTAATATAGTTTTTTTCAAAGCATTAATATGAAATAAGTTGTAAAAAAGATCCAGTTTTATATATTTTTCTACTTAGTTCAAAAACAACTTTTTCATCTTTTTAGTTAAGTTATGGAAAAGATATAAAAAGATCTTTTATGTCAACCAAACGCAAACCTCATAGTCAACTAGATCTTTTTCATAGCTTGAAGCTGTTAAAAAGCTTAACCAAATGCAACCTTAGGCACCTTGGATTAAGTAAGTAGTTTTACGCACTATTGGCAATCTATAATGACAGATAACCCTTGAGAATATGTTTAGGAAAAATATTAGGAATAAATGAAAACTTTAATCATATGATACAAATATCTTTATTTGAGAAACAAAAGATAAATAAAACTGCACCTATATTAAATAGTATGATAAATGCTATAAATAGTTGGTTTTCGGATGTTAAGATATCACAAAGGAAACAAGAAGAAAAAATTAACAATCTCCAAAAAGGAATAGACTCTATTAAAAAAAACCTTGCAAAAGGGTTAGAATAAAAGTTTGAACAAGCAAGTTCAAAATATGTGCCCAGAAAAGCGTTCTTCTATGGAAACATAGAATATCTTTACATGAATTAAGAATATAAGATAAACGAATATCTTCACATGAACGAAGAATATAAGATAAAAGAATATCATAATATGTTAGAAATCTTTGAATATTGGAGATTATTTATAAAAATCCAAGTTTAAGTATTAATCATAAATATATTTCTTATGCAACTTATAAGTATGAATATTATCGGTATTATTGAAAAAAAAAGGAATTTTATGTATAATAAGTTTGGCAAGGATAGGTAATGAGGCAAGTACAGAGTAGGTTTTTTTTTTTTTGGGGGGGGGGGGGGGGGGGGAGTAATGCGTACCCGTGGGTAATAGGGCAGGAATGAATATTAATTTATACCCGGGTGGGGCAGATATAGGGATCCATTTCATACCTGTGATGGGTATGGGGCGAGTAATGAGTATGGACTTTTTAGGCAAGCACGGGTATGGGAGAAGGACCCCTCATACCCACTCCGCCCCACCCCATTGCCATTACTAATAATAGGAGAAAGAACGTTGATCAAAAACACTACTATAAATGGAGAAACAAGCGCAACTTGAAGCAATTCCCTTCTGTTGAATACTAGTATATTTTTCTTGTATTTTACATATACTCTTGTATTTTGTATTTAGAATATTTCTTGCATTCAGCATATGACGTATTCCTTACGATCTAGCATTTACTAGTCTAATTAGTGAAAATATGCCTCCCCTTTGCTCTCCCATTGTAACCGGCCATTTATGGCCATCATCACCATTATTGTATTTTACCAAAGAGGGCACCAACACGCCGTCGCCGGATCCCATTAGAACTCCGAAGTTAAGCGTGCTTGGGCGAAAGTAGTACCAGGATGGGTGACCTCCTGGGAAGTCCTCACCCTAAGGTTGGGGGCACTGGAAAACAACCTCTCTTCAGGTTAACACCTTGAAGGGGGAAGGCTGCGTACATCCGCCCCCCCCAGACCCTGCGTAGGCGGGAGCCCTTGAGGCACTGGGTATGTTCCTGTTCCTTATCACCATTATTGTATTTTCATTTACTTAGTTATATTATATAGGATTCTAGTATTAAGTTAGGCTCTTCATTTTCCATTGTATTTTCTATTTCAGTAGTTGTTTTTGGTTCTTATAAATCATCCAAAATTTTGGATCAAAGGAAATATTTACCCAAGTCTCAATATTCTATCCAAGTCTTATGAATTTTGGATCCAAATCTCATTCTATTTTGTTGGTTCTTGTCTTTGTTTAATTCAAGATGTTCTTGAATTATTTTATTTTATGTTTTATCTAAAGTGTTATTCAAGATGTTCTTGAATTATTTTATTTTTGATTTTATATTTTTAAAATGGAATGAGAGCAAAACTCAATCAGTTGATCATTTTGGGGCAGCATTTTTCTCTTTCCTAAAGGTGTTGTGCAAGAATTAAAGCAAATTTTTTCAGCCTTCCTATGGTGCGGTACCGATAAAAAGTCTCGGGCGTGAGTTTGTTGGCCTAAAAATGAGGGGGGTATTGGTATTAAACAGATCCAAAATTGGAATATCGCTCAGTTGTTGCGTATCCTTTGGTCTATTCAAGATAAAAAAGACTCTTCATGGCTTCGATGGATACATGTGATTTATATGAAGGGGCGTGATTTTTGGCAATTGGGTGGCTCGGTGAATGACTCGGCTTTTTGGAGAATGTTGCTGCAATGTCGAGATATGCTTTTGGATGTGCTCAGGAGGCTTTCTGGATGCTGCAGTTGTGTGTGAGCCGTGGCTGTTTTCAGTGCACCGAAGCTTACAACCTCTTTCGAGACAAGAAGGAGAAAACTCATTGGGGGTGCTCCATTTGGGGTAAATTTTCTTTCCCTAAACATAGTTTTATTTTATGACTGGTGATGTCGGATGGTATGTTGACTGAGGATAGATTGCAGAAGCAGGGTGTTATGCTTGCTAGTCCGTGTGCTTTGTGTCATAATGAGAGGGAATCGACTGAGCACTTATTTGTTGAATGTGTGTGGGTTAATTGTGTTTGGTGAGAGATTTGTCGATGGAGTGGGATTCTCTTCTCTGCGAATCTCAATCAGTACTTTGACTGGTTTGGCAAGAAGGTTAGAAGTCGTCTTCCAGAATAGTCTGTGAAACGGGCTTGTTTGGCAGCAACGGTTTACACAATCTGGGCTACGAGGAATGCAACAATCTTTCAAGAACAAGTTAGGGATCCGGCTTGGGTTATTTGTGAAATTCAAAAACTAGTTTGGTATCTATAAATTTTGTGAGTTAGTGTTATGTATTTCGTGTTGAGTTTGGTTTTATGTTGAGTTTTTAGTTTGGGCTTTGGGCCTGTATATATTTTGATATAGATTGTATATATAACTTTTGATATAATGAGAATTTTCGCGCTTGTCTTTTGGCAAAAAAAAAACTCGATCAGTTGAGTTTTTCTCCTATTTGTTTTCCAGTATTAATCAAATCTTCTATCAAGTGTTTTGCTAGTTTCGTAACCTCGTAACAAAGGAGGCTACCGAATCATTTCTTTTGACTTCTATAGTTTGTTTTGCTTCTTAACCTCATAGTAAATTGCTTCTGTTACTCTGCAACTTTTCTTTCTAGATTTCTTTTGCTTTTGTCGTCCCATTGTTCCAATTTCTTGTGTGAGTTTCAATCTTGATTTTTCAGTTCGTTAAACAATGCCATCTTTACAGTTTGGTATCAACTCTAATTTGTCTTCTCTTAATTTTATTTGATAAAATTTCGTATTTGTTTTTAATCATTTTTTTTAATGGCAGATACAAATGTTGCTCAACCACTTAAAGGCAAGTTGGTTTTAGTATTTGGGGGTTGATTTATTTTGTTAAAATTTCAGATGGTAATTCCTTTGATAAAGGTTCCGTTGTTTCCATGATAGGGAGAGTCGTTGATATTCACTCCTTGTTTTATCTTTATCTAGGGATAAATTTGTTACAAATGTTTTCCATGCCAATGTGGGGATTTTAATTTTTGGGTTTGTTTTGGTCGTTTGTATCTATAGCTTTGGTATTAAAATTTGTCTTAAATTTAGTTCTTGACGTTCGGCTTTGTTTAATTACCCAAGATTTATTATGGAAATCTATTGGTATTTTCTATATCTGAGACTTTGGATCAAAATTTTAGTCTTCATTTGATGATTTGTTCCACTTAAATTATTGTTTGTTATTTGAGCCAGGTGTTTCGGGGTTCAAATTTTCAGCCCACTATATGGAGTATGTGTTAAACAATGTCTAACAATGTCATGTGCTTTGGGGTTTGTTTCGAGGTTGTGTTTCAATCCTCATTTTCAATCCTCTTCGCTAGGATCAAAATTTGTGGTTATTTTTGAGGGGTGTATGTGTTACACAATGTGTAACACTGCCTTTAATCAAGATTTAGTAGTGGTTTCTGTGATAGGAGTAGTTGATACACTTTCCCAATTTTGTCTTCATTCTTCGAGTCATTTCGGGGGTGAATTTTTGTTACAAGTTATCACTAGTTTTCTGGATTGGGTGGGTTGTCCAACCACTAGAAGTCTAAGTATTGGCTTCAAGTCTTTTTTTTTTGTGTTTTTTTTGGGTGGGGCACATATTGTGTGGCACTCAAAGAAACAGTTGGTTGTTTCACGTTTTTTATCTGAAATAGAGTATCGTTCTATATCAATCACTACTAGTAAATTGGTTTGGTTGCGCCATTTGTTATAAGATCTTGCAGTTCCAGTCACTAACCCTGTTATTTTGTTTTGTATGAAAGTGGTTATTGATAAAGGAGATAGCAACCTTTTATGTTCGTTCTACAGGGTAGTTGACTAACATATTCATAAAGGCACTGGCATTTTTATTTTTTTCCCAATCACTTTTCTCAAGTTGGGCATTGTAAATTTACATGCTCCAATTTGAGAGGTAATATTGAATACTAGTATATTTTTCTTGTATGTTACACGTACTCTTATAATTTTATACTTAGAATATTTCTAACATTTAACATATCACATATTTCCTAGGATTTAGCATTTACTAGTGTAATTAGTGAAAATATGCCTCTCCTTTGCCCTCTCATTTTAACCGGCCCTTTATGGCCGTCATCACTATCATTGTATTTTCATTTACTTAATTATTTTACATATGATTCTATTATTAAGTTAAGCTTTTCATTTTCCATTGTATTTTCTATTTAAGTAGTTGTTTTTGGTTCTTGTAAATCATTCAAAGTTTTGGTTCAAAAGAAACATTACCTAAGTTTCAATATGTCTATCCAAGTCTTGTGAATTTTGGATCCAAATCTCATTCTATTTTATTAGTTTTTGTCTTTGTTTAATTCAAGATGTTCTTTAATTATTTTATTTTGTGTTTTGTTTAAAGTGTTATTTAAGATGTTCTTAAACTATTTTATTATCAATTTTATATTTTTGACACCTTCAGCATTCTTACATTCAACACCCCCCCCCCCCCCCCCCCCCAAAAAAAAAACAACAAAGAAGTAACATAAGAACATAATGTAGTAAGCATCCAGTGAACATATTAAACCCGAACAATGACTATCCCATATTCAGAAATCTGAAACACACACTCGAACTTAAAATATCACCCACCCTAAGATCTTACATAAGAATATAACGTATCATACACCCAAGACATAACTAATTACTCACTAATAGCTACCCTAATGAATGTGTAAAAACAAATTTCTTGTTAACAAAAGAAATCTATGTAGGACAACAAAGAAATATAAGAACAACAAACATAGATGGAACTTTAGACCAAGACTCTCAAAGCGCCCACATTGTCAATCAGTAATGTGGGTAAATGAAAGAACAGGTGATAGCACACAATAGAACCCAACGTTCAATAATGGGTACGGTAATTACTATTACTTATATCAACAACTGCACAGACTAGAGCAAATTTGTGTGAAGTGCTATTGTGAGACTTGAGGTAACCAATTAAATTATTATAATTATAAGCAAATTATTATAACCAATTAAATATATTACGTTCCACATTAACAATTCATGCATGTTGAAAATTATACACCTAACAATCTGAACCGGTTTCACAACAAATGAAGGGAATTACTTATTGACAAACTTGGGAAGAACCCATGTCTTGTTGGCATCACAATTAATGGTGAAAAATTACCACGGTACGAGTTATCCAAAATCACCTCAAATATTGACTTATTACATAACTTACATTTGTGATAAATTACTCACTAATAAATGACATGTAAACATAGAAACCTTGGTGGTAGCTAATGCAAGATTAATGTTGTTAATCAACCCAGAGCTTGCAGATATAAAGGAATTCCAAAGATGATAAATTAACTTCTTAAACTACTACAACACAATTTAGACAACAAAAAACCAATAACAAAGCAAATTGACAAGCAGATAATGAAGAAGTCCAATGAAGAATAAAGTGGTTGCAAAGATAGATATCAGTGTCATCTAGTTAGAGATATAATTTCATACAACAAACATAAGACTGGAGCAATAGTCATGGATGCCAATTGTCAGCGCTTCCTTAGACATAGATTTTTTTAGTTACGAAAAATAGTTCACGACAACAACTTACAATGGTGCTTTAACGTTGCATACATGTTAAATATTTCAGAGTGTGCTAATATTAAAAGGATCGATGCTACAAATGGTTACACATACAAAGCTTTCCAAATATGTAAGTAAAAGGTCAAATTAGAAAATGGGATATTCCATTGCAACAAATGCAAGAACATTAACATGCAAATAAAACAAAGGTAATACAATCCAAAGAATGAAACCATAGCATTAAACATCAAAATTTGTTACTTTGCTAATTTACAAAATCCACCTTACAAGTTCCTGATGAAGATCAAAATGGAGGACTACAACAAATCAAATATGACATTTGCGATATTTGGCCAACATGGAGAAATTTTGACCAAAAATAGTGTCGAACACCTCTACCAGATCTCATCACAAATATACCACTTAATTGGAATAAACATATTACCAAAACATACGACTAAGCACAATTTGCAAAGAAATAGGTCCATGGAAATTACTTGATTGCCTCATACTTAGAGGAATTCGTAGAAACAAAGTGAACTTTCGTCATTGAAACTCCACGGTCTCCCAAGCCAAAGGAAAACCCACGGTTACACTAATAAAAAAAGTTTGTTGGGAGGAAGAATGCTACTACACAATTAACCAACCTCCCCAACATGGGCAACCATTCCCTAAAGCAATATCAGCCCACTACATGTACACAAGTCAATAAATTACAAGATGATTGAACAAAAGCGAATTGTGTTACAACATCTAGAAAGAAATTTTAACTACATATTCTCTTCATTGCAGGTAACCAAAGCAAAGCAATTGCAAGAACCATAACCTTGACTTTTCTTTTTACAGACCTAGTAGAATGATAATTTTGAAGTTTAGAATTAAATTATGTAGCTATTGTAAAGTTCAAAAAAATATCTTTTTAGCCAAAACATAGGTAAATTTAGGTTATATTTGGAAAGACCTTTTTGATAGTTTTTCATGTAGTTTTTAGCGCTTTTACTGGTCAAACAGATAAACAACGTGCCTGGTAAAAATGTTTTCTGATAACGTTTAGTTGCTTGACTTGTTAAAACACTAAACACTGAGTTTGGTAACAATTTTCTTAGTTAGCTTTTCACTAGCTTTTGGCATTTAGGCATAAATCTTTGGGTCAAAAAACTAACATTTTTAAAAGCTTTGTAAAGTAGCTTTTCACTTTTAAAAGTTAGCTGATGAGAAATTATACTTTTGTATAATTATCCTCAATATATGCATACGTAACAAGTCTGTAGTTTTAATTTAAATTTTATTTATTTTAAATATTTAATTAGTAAAAAGATTAATTGATAAAAGATGTATATTTATATTTTTTATTTTCTATTTTATAGAAATATTTAATATTATCATGTCTAGTTAGCTTAAACCTAAGTTTATTAATTAGTAGAAAAATATTCACATAAGTTTATTAATTAGTAGAAAAATATTCATTTTTTTATTTTATACAAAATGATTTAGTAATAGTCAACAACCATGAACTATTAGCTAAATGCCAACAATCATTAACATCCAACAAGTAATAACTATCGACTAATTCCTAACAGTTGACACCGAGAGTAGCTTTATTCAAAATGAGTGACATTATTGTTTAGTTGGTAAGAAATTATTTGGTAACTCGGGTCATTATAGACCTACATGAAAAAGAAAAAAATTTATAAGAAACAACAACAGATCTAATGCCTCAAGGGTTTCCGCCTAAGCGGTGCCTATGGGAGTGAATGTACGCAGTCTTACCCCTTCAGGGTGTAGCTTTGCTGAGAGGCTATTTTCGAGGACCTCCAACCTTATAAAGTTGGCAACACGAGGACTTCCCAAGAGGTCACCCTTTCTGGAACTACTCTCGCTTGAGGACGTTTAACTTTGAAGTTCTAATAAAATTTGGTGTATTAATACCTAGTAAATTAACCTAAAAAATTTTATAAGAAACTAAAAAGAAAAGCGAAATCCACATAAATGTACGGTAATATCGGTAATTTCTCCTAGTTTTTTTTTTTTTTTTTAGCACGTAATTTCTCCTAGTTGGTTGATCTGCAAAGCAACTATTTCTCTCTCCGTTGCTCTCCGAATCAAACCTCCATGTCGGAGACCACCTCATCAAGCGCCACTACAGAAACCGCCGCCGTCGCGATGCCCGGAAACTCCTTCCGCCCGTCGCCGGTGGATGATGATGATGATGCCGGAGACTCCTCTCTCTCCAGCGTTACGCAAGCCGTACCGTTCTCGTCCGGAAACCCTAGGATCGAGGAAACCAGGGGCGTTATGCATTTGTTCCGCTCCGACGTCGTTTCTTCCTCCACTCCCCCGCTTCCTGTATGCCCTTTGCGCTTTTTTCCTCTCTCTTCTAATGTTATAAGAGTATAAAATCATTCTTGGGCATTCTCTCATCGCTTAAGCTTTTAGAACAGTTGGTTTTTTTACATGATATTAGAGCTAAGAGGTCATGAGTTTGAATCTCAATAGCCTTGCTTTTAATATTAACATAATTTGAGTACAAGATATGAGGTAGACTTGTAATATATCTAGCCTTTAAGGCCAATGAGAATTTGCGAGATATAAAATCACTTGGGCTGTCACCCATAAACCTAAGTTTTTGGAATAGGTGGTTCCTTTACATGGTATTAGAGGCAAGAGGTCACGAGTTCAAATCCTAATAGCTTCACTCTCAATAGTATTCAAGCGCAAGATATTAAGTGAACCTATGCAGTGTTCATATTTCAAGCCCAATGGGCATTTGTGTGATGGCACATGTTAGAGAATAAAAGTATTCTTGGTCCGTCATCCACCAGCTTAAGCTTTTGAGACAGTTGGTTCGTTTGTATCGTATCAAAGCCTTTTTGACTGATAGGTGACAAGTTCAAGTCTCGATGGCCCCCACTTTCAGTATTAATATAATTTAAGTACAAGGTATGATGTGGACCTCTGAAATATCTATGCTTCAAGCCCAATGGACATTTGCGTGATATAAAGTCATTTCTGAGCCGTTCGCCCATTGGCTTAAACTACTGGGGCAATTGGTTCCTTTACAGCCCCCTCTCTTTCTTCTTGCTTAGTTAATATTTTGTTGGGATGCTTAATTTGAAAGATAGAATTTGTGTGTAATTTTGCCCCACAATATAAGACTCAACGAAAATTAAAATGGAAAATGAGAAGAAACTTGCTCTGTCTCTTGGCTAAGTTGTTGATTTCTTTGAGATTATGGTCGGTTTTACTGATGTTCGGTGAAGATCAGTATGGTAAATCTTGAATAGCCATCTTTATGACTAACTCCATTGCTGTAAGAAGATTATAATCTGTTTCAGTATCATTATTTGATCTGAACCCTTTTTTTATTCTAATCAAACAGGTAGATTAGCCCAGTGAAGCAATGAAGAAGTATCAAAAAGCTTAAGATTGAGGTGGATGACCAATATGATTTGCGCTTGAAGCGTAGATAATCTACGTGCTCAATTATAAGTCACAATTTGTGCTTGAATCATATCAATATTAAAACAAGGAATTGTTGGAATTCGAACTCTAGACCTCTTCTTGTCAACGAGGATTTGATGTCATGTTAAGGAACTAACTATCCCAAAAGTTGAAGCTGTTAGGTGAAAACCTAAGAATGGCTATATATTCTAGCCATCTCGGGGGAAGGGTGTAGATTTCCCATGGATAGGTAACAAGGTTTCTGATTCTTGCTAAATAATATTTATAGCAATGTGAATTCTACATATTTTCAATTACTGGATGCTCAAATCCGTGTTGTACTTTTGTGATAACTATCTGGAATGAATCTTAGATGGTGGTGATGGGATTCAATGATGAGATTGTTGAGGTGATGCACTAGTGAAATTGAATGGGAGCTGATATGTGAAGCTTCTAATGAAGTTTTTGCTGGAAATTGGAGGGAAACTGTGTGCTATTTTAACTAGATCAGGCCATTTTATGTAACCGATGACAGCATAGGCTAATGCATGATGAACTGGTACTGCAAATTGGTTATATGTTCTATCATTTACTTTTCTTTCCAAAAGGAAGATAAACTGAAAAAGAACTTTTGCATCGCATTTTGAGTTTGAATTTTATTTTACTTTTGAGTTTCTAATTGATTATAGTTGTGTTGGTAAATCTTAGGTTGGAAGGAAACCTCTTACGTGCGTTTTGGGCGTGCCAAATCACATGACATATGCTGATTTCTGCCAATTTTGTGGTTCTTTTGTCCAACATATGCTGGAAATGCGAATTGTCAGGTTGAAGCAGATTTATCCTGAGTTTCTTTCTTTTATGATAAGTTTAGTTGGATATATATTATGAATGATCTCCTGAACTTTATCCTCCTTTGGGCTGTTAAGGGTTGATGAAATGGAGGATCGCTACAGTGTTCTTGTTAGATTTGACAGTCAGGAATCTACGGATGGATTTTACAAGCATTTCAATGGACAGAGATTTTCATCACTTGAGGTATATTTTTCAGTCCGATACATTTGATGAATCATTTGAATATAGATATATGCTTTCTATAGTTTTATCTGATGTTTTCCTTCTTTGTTTTGTAGGAAGAGACCTGTAATGTGCTTTTCATAATTGATGTACAGTATACCGGCTCTGTTGAACATGCCCAGGTTTTGCTCGTGAACTCAATGGAGCAGCCTACATGTCCTGTATGTTTAGGTATGGTCTATTTAGTCTTTGAACTTGATCATATTTGCTTGGATGTAGCCCAGCCCAGCCTGGCCCGGCCCGGCCCGGCCCGGCCCGGTAGGCCCCCCCCGCCCCCCTCTTTTTTAGATACAACCAGCGGCGGATCCAGGATTTTGGTGTAGGGGGGCTTGAATAAAAAAATAATAAATTACATAATAAAAATTATTAAAAAATTTACAATCGATATTTTTTTAATAGTTCACGACTCAAAAAAAATAGAAAAAACGCATCTAATCAAATAGGAAAGTACTATAAAAATTAAAAAAATTACAGAAAATAATATTTCTATATCTTAAATTAATATAAAATAAACATATTATGAACAAAAATTATTATTAGCGATATAAACTAAAACAACACTAAGCATTTACAAACAACCCCTTCGAGGTTTATGATAGTCGACAATTCGAATTCGATTTCCTGGATCTGCAGAAAGGTCCTCTAGATTGATTTCTTGTTGACTTTGTTTAGTACTAGTAGGACAAGGATTATCATCTCCTTGCAAAGGTGATTTTCTTTTAAAGCACTTGAACGTTGTTAATTTTCTTTTAAAGTACTTGAACATTGTTAACTCTGTTATAAACAAGAATAATTGTCAACCAATTTATATACTAATAACAAATATCAAGCAAAGCAACAAAGACCATATAATTCCAAACTCGATAAAGGATTTAAACTACAAGTAATTATTCTCCAATTAAAAAGAAATTCGATATCTCTTACTAAAATTTATAAAATTAGAATTTTAATTAGAGATACATGAGATGAAAAACCTAAAAGTATTGTATATTATTATTAAATAGGACAAAAAATGAACAAAACTTACATTGAATATGGCTGATGCCTGGTGGTGGGTGCGAGAGGAGGATCTGACTAGCAGCGGAGCGGAGGTGTCGATGAACTGGTGGCCAGGCGGCGGGGGGTGGCAGGGGCGGCGTGGGGTGGGGGTGGGGGTGGGTTTGGGTTTGGGTTTTGGGGGTTGGGGTTTGGGGTTTGGGGTTTTTGGTTTTTCGTTCAGTAGGGTGGGGTGTGGGGGGAAGGTGGGATATTTTGTTATATTAAAATTAATTTTGTTTTTAATAAAAAAAAAAAAAAGGATAAAAGTAAAAAAAAAAGAAAAAAAGAAAGGGGGATGAGAGCCCTGGGATTCGAACCCAGGCTCCCTCAATTGCCTAAAGGGGACACAGCCACCAAGCTAACCTGTTACTTTGTGATTCATATATATGCCTAGTAATATTTATTTTAAAATTCAGGGGGGGCTTAAGCCCCCCCTCAGCCTAACGTGGATCCGCCACTGGATACAACTTGTAAGAATACAAAATACACATTTGTTTTGTCAAAAAAATAATTATAATTTATTGATGAATAATATAATATACAAATACATTACAACACCATCATAAATAATGGTAAATGTAGCTAATAAAATAAAATGTGCCGTAATTATTAACAAATACAACTACACCTTTTGAAATTACAAATATGTTCTATAAAAACATAGACTATAGAGAAATGAATTACAATGCGCCTTGGGGCTTTTTTGATTAAAAAAAAATTTAGAATTATTTAGTTTAAGTTGGCAGGGGTGGTAAGCTAGGACTTGACGTATCCGTAGTACGGTTGTCTTCATCCTCGCTCGATGAACCCAACTTCAGCGGGTCTTGCTCCCTGTCCGCTGCATGCAGCCAGTCCTTCAAGCACACCAACATTTGCAAGCTGGACGATGGTAGCTTCGCTCTTTTCATTCCAAGCAACCTCCCACCTGCACTAAAAGCACATTAAGATGCTACCAAAGAAACTGGACACACTAGTATATCCCGTGTCATGGTGGAAAGCATGGGATATTGGATTTGGTTGGAACACCACCATTGCAAAATGTCAAAAACGCGGACTCGCCGGTGTTGAGAAGAACTGGAGCATTGGCGAACACAAGTAATAATCTAACTCGTCACATGACGTGAGATTTTGTTTGGGCTTGAATCGGTCCAACATCTCCCACGCATATGACTTTTCTTCGAAACTACCACTATATGAGGAAGAACCATAAAATGTGGAAGAAATGTGAGGATTATCAGCCCATAATCTACGAGAATACAAGGAAAATAATTCATGTAGATCTTGATCGATTTTCGCAATAAAAGCTGCGTTATCAAAAGTTGGATTTAATTTTTCGTAAAAAAGATTTAGAAAACAATTGCAAACCCGTAAGTTTACAACGGGGATTCAAAATGGTGGCGAAACAATAAGTAAGAGGTAGTTCAAAATAATATTTAACAAATTTTACCTTCATTGCGGTAACTGAGGCCCCAACAAGGAGTTGTATTGGTTATCTGCCATCCAAGCAGCAATATCTACCAATCTAGATATTGCTTGTGGCATGGTAGGATAATAACAACCAGAAAAAAAAAAAGTCGTAGCGTCTCTAAACATGCTAAAAAATTTATATACTTTGCTAATTGCATTCCAATCTACTGCTTGTAAATTAAAAGACCTAAGATATGAACGACTATTTTGTACAAATTCAATTAATATTTCTTTATATGGTAGTACTCTTTCTAATATATCTGCTGTTGATGACCACCTATTTTGTGTATTTAATTTAAATTGTTTATATTGTATATCATGCGTGTCGCAAAGATTTTTAAATCTTTTCCTCCTAGTTCCGGATTATTTGATCGCTATAGTAACTTCTCTTAAACACTCAAGAGAAGCTTGTATTAGGTCCAAACCATCCATTACCATTAAAAGCATAACATGGCATATGCAGTGTAAATGAAAACATTTCCCATCTAACATGGGTCTCATATGCCTAATCAATTGATTTACGGATGCGTTGTTGCTTGTAGCATTGTCAAAAGTAATGCTAAAAATTCTACGATCTATACCTCACTCATGGCATGCCTGCATAATGGCATCCGTGATTATCTCAGCAGCGTGGGAATAATCTAGATGGCAAAAGTGAATTATTCTTTTTTGCATAATGAAGGAAGAATCGATCCAGTGTGCTGTTATGCACATGAAGGGCACACCGGGTTTCGACCTCCACGTGTCGGACGTCAACGAGAACATGCTCGTGTTTGTCCTAAAAATGTCTGCAAGCTCATTTTTCATTCTAAAAAATTCTTTAAATGCGTCTTGCTTGAAAGTGTTCGGAGGAACCTTTGCGGCGGTGGGGTTTAACGCGTTTTGGCAATACTGGACGAATCTAGGGTCTTCACCGATGTTAAATGGCTCTTCAGCCCCAATGACATATTTTACTAATTCTCGCCTATTGTTTTCTTGTGAAAACCTAAAGCTAGCAAGCGCACCGATCATTTGTTGTACTAAATGTTGTTGGGATCTATCTGGGTTTAGTTCGGGGTGGCTTCTCGCTAGATGTCTTTTTAAGGTGTCTGTCCCACTACCACGTGAATGACTAAAAGTTTTAGAGGGCGGTCACATAATTTATAATAGGCTTTATTAAGTGTCCGATCTAGTGTGAAGTGCTTACACACCTTACTAGTATTGTGCCTACTATTAGTGGTCTCGTCGTGGGTTTCAGTTTTGGTGCTGGTGGGTGTGGGTTCTTCTTGAAATTGTAAAGTTTGAGCACCCCTCGATTCAGGTAAATCCTAGTCGTGGCGGCACTGTTCTTGCTCCTCCCAATTTAAAGTGTCTGTGTAGGGAAGAGACAAACTGGGTTCTAAAAATGTTCGTTCCTGGGTATTAAGTTCGACAACTCTACCCGTCCTAGGAATTTTAAGCGGCCGTGAAGAGCTTGAACTAGATTTACCGGCTCCAAATGAAGAAAAATTGTGTGCCATGGTTGTATTGTTGATTATTAATTAAAATTAAAAAATGCAACTAAGAATGCAAGTTCAGTAAAAAAAATAACAAACAAATAAAATTTCGATACTGAATTTTACCGAAGCGAAAACTGAAATTTGAACTTGTACTAGATTTTACGAGTAGAACAAGTTGCAATTTCAAACTTCAAAAATTTAGAGCAAGAGAACTTTGGATTAGTAGAGAAGAGAGAATTGGATGGAGAGATTGTTGTGGTGAAATGAGAAATTTGGATAAGTATTTATAGAAAAAAAAAATTATATATATATATATATATATATTTTTTTTTTTTCGCTTTTAATATTGTAGGAGGGGAGCAACGGCTTCCCTTCACTAGCTGTTGTGGGGGGGCAGGCCTGGCCCAGCCTGGGGGCTCGGCAGGCCGGGCAGGGTGGCCACCTCTACTTGGATGTGTTATCACCTTGCCATAGTGTAATACAGCACAATGCTTTAAAAGTGTTTGGATGCAATTTGCTGTTAAAGATGCAGAGAAAATGAAATTTGAAATGCGCAGAGGGATGCTAGCAGGAAGTAAAGATTCTTTATTGGGGAAATGTCTGAACAGGAATTTGTGCATTGTTGATCTCACCCCTGCTTATGCTCTTTGAACATGCGTTCTCACCCTTGACTTACTGAAATGCTATCTCTGGCATTCTTGATCTTTGTCTGTTATAAGCACAACTATAAAACATTATATGTGGCATTCTTTACTTTCTTTTTTTTTTTTTTGGTTTTTTTTTTTTTTGGGGGGGGGGGGGGGGTTTGATGTTTATGTAGATGATTTTTTTTTTTTTTTTTGTGGTAAGTGGTGTAGGTGATTTGAACCTACAAGTGGTGTTTGTGATTTGTCCTAGGGGCCTTAACCTTGGTAATGTTTTACTTATAATGACAGGAAACTCCTAAAATACTAACGTTTCACGCTTCTGAAACGCGATTCTGTGTTTCAAAATCAGATTCACATTTCCTATGCATATCAAACTCGATGGAAACACGATCTGAACAATCATGGAATCATTTTGATAAGAAAATGCTTATTAAATGATTTATTGGTTAATTCTATCACTCGATTTTTAAAAATGATTAAATTGTGTGGACATTTATTGGAGTTAATTTCTTAGACTTATTCATTAGTGTACTTAACTTTCTTGGTTATTGTTTAATATTGACTTTGTTTTGAGATTTATGCTTCAATGGCTCAATTGATAACCCTTCATTACTTTTTCTGTGTATCTAATATATAATAGTCTAAGTGCTCGTTCAACGCTCTCAACTTTAGAAACTTTTATGACTAGCCGTTCCCACTTCCTGTTCCGCTCCCGCTTCGTTGGTGTTTAAGTGCATGATGGGCCATCAACACTAGTTATTTACTGTGTATGCAGTTACGGGAGGTTTTATCTCTGGTCCGTTTCACTCTTATTGACATTGAGCTGAGAGTTACTGTTTCCATTTCCATTAGGCATACAATTGCAGGTCCAGGGTTTATTTGATTGGTCATGTATTTACTATTGTTAGACATTGCTCTATGGTTTATGGTAGGTGTGTCCAAGTGTTTGTTGTAGGGGTCTTCACAACATCGATCTATAAGGGGTAAGTACTGAACTCTAGTCTATTTTCCAGCTGAGATGCAAGAAAATATGAATTTAGTTTCCTGAGAAAAAGAAGCATTGGTCTCACGAGTGCCTAGCATTATAAAACCTCCATTTCAGTCAATACAATCCAGGTATATGACCCCATTACTGTCGGGGTTTCGTAGGCAGCTATGACCTTTTCACACTGACCTGTGTGGGTCTCCAGGACTGTTTCTTGATGGATCTACCTCGTTGTTCTTTGATGATGGAAGTTTTCCCTTAGGACAAGCTATTCAATGTAGTTTTTGGATCGGTGAATTTTTGGTAGCTTGAGTGGTCTGCTAGGAAGCATGGATACAGATATGGATACAAGATACAATACGATACCGATACGCCAACACTTAATTTTTCAAAAACCTAGGATACGACACCTTGGGGACACGTTACTTAAAAATTTTGTATTTTCTTAGATATATACATATAATTGATGAAAAAACATGAATTATAAACTTAAAAACAAGAAATTTTTTTTTTATTTTTTTATTTTTTATAATAGCTTAAGAAAAAAGTAAAGCTTAACTAAAATAGGGCAAATTTAAGCATATAGAAGTAAAAAAAAAAATTAATAGAAGTTCAAGCCATACCGCCATCTTTGCCATCTCTCTCTCTCTCTCTCCCCCCCCTCCTGACTTAACAAAAGCTTCTTTCTCATTTTTCATCATACTTTCTCTCTTTCAAATGGTACAAAAATATTATTGTTTTTGTCAAAACAACTATAAAACATTTGAAAATGTTAGTTTATTTTAAAATTTTTAAATATAATCATATTAAAATTTGTATAATAGAATTTAACTATATGCATACAATTATATTTATAATAATGCATTATAATATTGTATTTTGAAATTTAAACCATCAAAATGTGTCAAAATGTATCGGAAACGTTTCTGAAACGTGTCGGAAATTTAAAATTCAAAAAAAGAATCGGATACTTTTTTTCACGTATCGGACACGTATTGGAAGTGTGTAGGAAATGCGTTGGAAATTCAAAATTTTAAAAAAGAAGTATCGGGTACTTTCTTCACGTATATGACACATATCGGAACGTGTAGGCGTCGGATATGTGTCGCACACCGATACTCTGGCCAAAAAAGAGTATCGGTGCTTCCTAAGTGGTCTGTATAGTTGCAGTTATTATCATGTTCTCTTGCATTCTGCACGACTCCTTCACCTGAATTTGAAGTTGCTTTCCCTTGTTGGTGGTCTGATTACTTTTGCTTGGGGCTTGTGTTAGATGTAATTAGCATTCTCCGTGCGAGAACATTTCTGCAGAGTTCTTTCATACTGATAAGAAAAGAGTTCTTTTTCTTGTCTTTCATTTCTTTTGGAATTCTATTCATTTCATTTCTATCTAAATTGTTTCAGTAACTTGTAAGGTCTGAATAAAGCAAAGAAAAAATAAAAAAAGAAAATTGAGAAGATTGAAGCATTTGTACATCCATGATCTACAGGTGTTCTTCTTATGATTTAATTTGGTTTAGACTAGGGATGTAAATGATCCGAGCCGCTCGCGAGTAGCTCGTGGGTAGCTCGAATAATACTCGACTCAAACTTGAATTAACTGAGTTCGAGTATCAAAAGATACTTGATTAATAAACGAGTACGAGTCAAGTAGTGAAGTACTCTGCTCAATACTCGATTGAATACTCGACTCGATACTCGAATTAGTATTCGACTCCTATGAAGTAGTTTTTATGTATTATTTTCTTTTGAAATGGAGGGCTTGTGACATTAATCGTAGAATGAAAGAAGGGAGCTTGAATTTTTTTTATAAAGGATGACATGTTACATTTGTGGTGGAGTGAAAGAACCTGGAGTTTCTTACAACCGGTTGGATTTGGTTTGCTCGTATTTTTTGAAACTTAGGTTTTGAAGCATATTTGGTAGTAATATATCAATGATTTATGGTTGTTTATGTTAAAATATAGTGTGAGCAATAATTGAGTAATCAAATTGAGTATAACTAATGTCCGAGTGTATGGAATAGTATTCTAATGGAGCTAATTTGTTAATCGTTCATATGCACAATAAACGAGTATTCGAGTTGAGTTGAGTACTCAAATAGTTATTCGAGTTTGGAGTTCGAGCAAAATTAACTCCTCGAATTGAGTTTGAGTACCCGAGTAGTTAATTGAGTTCGAGTCGAGTATTGAGTTACTTGGCCTCGACTCGGCTCGATTGCACTCTTGGTTTAGACCCTTGATTGTCCTAGGATGATTTCAAAAATTCCTGACAATTTACTGAAATCATGTAAGTAGGAATAATATTTTGGCAGTATCTATCCTTCAGTTTCTTCTTTATGGCTTCCATCTAATATTGCACCTGCTTGTGAAAATTCCTTCCAATATAACTGGGGTGATTGTATCCTGTTGGTAAAATGAATGATTGCACCTGTTATGGAGGGCCATTTGATTTGCATTTGGTGGGCACTCCGTGACGCATTCTCTTTCTCTGACACATGCCTCTCTCTCTCTCTCTCTCTCTCTAACACTCCCTGTCACTCTCTCTCTCTCCGGTGGGCACCGTCGGCGGCCTCGCCTACGCCACAGAGCCACCACCGCTGCCGGCGACGCAACCTTGACGGCATCACCCCAACACCGGCCAAAGCAACGTCACCACCACCATACCAACCTGCCCCTCACAACGGCCACCCATACCCCTTCGATCCCCTTCAACCACTCCGAACCACACCCTTCAACCACTCCAAACCACTCCTTCTGACCACCCACACCACCTTCGACCACCCCTGCGAAACCCCTTCCCCCCTCCTTTTGAACCACCCTAAACACCCGCCCAAACCCCCATGCTGACCCTTGAAACCCTAACCCACACCCCAGCGAACCTAAACCTTGACCGTAACTCCGTTTGCCTAGCGAAGTCAACCCAAATCTTGACCTTAACCAGCCATAGTAGCCCCTGCAGCCACGCTCCACAACTCGCAGCCAGACAACCCTAGGTAAGTATTTAGCTAGGTTAGATTGTCGACTGGGCACCACCTCTAGCTCAGATCTCTCCTTCATTTCCTTGCTCTCTCAAGTTAGATCTATCATGTACGGGACTTTGTGCTAAGGACGTGTTGTTGGGTAGTATTTGATTTCTCCAGTCTCCTTTTGGACTACGTTGATTTTGATCCTTGTTGCTATTGTTGTGATAACTATACCCCTATGTTTGGTGCGTATTTGTTTGCCTATTTGTGACTGGTGATAGTTTAGTTGAAGAACTGTAGTAGTTATGGAGCTCAAAACTTAAAGCCATCTTCAAAGGGGTTGGGGAGGGGGAGGAAGTGTCAACACATTGAGGAAAGCTTGAGATTTGGAACATTAAATGTTGGCACGTTAACAAAGAAGAGTTTTGAGGTGGCCCAAATGATGATGAAGAGAAAGATTAACATCATGTGCCTTCAAGAGACTAAATGGGTTGGCACGAAAGCCAGGAATGTGTTGGGATTTAAGTTGTGGTATGCGGGCAAAATTAGAGGTAGGAATGGAGTTGGTATTATTGTGGATAGCTACCTTAAGGACAAAGTAGTGGGAATGTCGAGGTTTGGGGATAGGATCATCGACATCAAGTTGGTTTTAGATGGGGAGATTTTGAATATCCTAGATGCCTATGCACAACAGACTAGGCTAATAGAGCAGGAGAAGGCCAACTTCTGGGAAGACTTTGACATAACGATGCAAGACATGCCCCAGAACGAACAATTAGTTATTGACTGCAATTTCAATGGGCATGTGGGTGCAGCCGCAGATGGCTATGCACCTACCATGGAGGCCTTGGTTTTGGAGACAGGAATGCTAAGGGTAAAGCCCTGCTAGGCTTTGTAGTGACTTATGAGTTCACGATTGTGGACACCGTCTTTAGAAAGCGTGATGAGCACATCATCATGTATCAAAGTGGTGGGGTGAGGACTCAGTTTGACTACATACTATTAAGGAAGAGAGCACTTAAAGACTGCTGGGATAGCAAGGTTATTCCCAGGGAAGACCTATCTACACAGCACAGGGTATTGTGTGCTGATGTCTAGGCTGAGAGAAGGGGTAAGAAAACTAGGAAACTAGAGCTGCCACGCACTCATTGGAGGGACCTGAAGGGGGACAAGTTTCAAATCTTTAAGGAAAGAGCAAAGGCTAGCTTTGGTGGGGTTTAGAAGGGGATATGAACCACATTTGGAACCAAAGATCAAAGTTTTGACAAGCGAAGTTCTAGGAGTGTCAAAGTGTGGGGCACCAAATAACAGAGAGTCCTGGTGGTGGTGCAGAGAGGTCCAATAGAAGATTAAGGTCAAAAGAGACTGTTTTAAGGAGTGGGATCGAAGTGGAGATGAGGACAAGAGACTACATTATAAACAAGTAAAGAGGGAAGTAAAGATAGTAGTCAGAAAAGCACAGTCCAAAGCTTACGAGGATTTCTACAAAAGGCTGGATGCAGAGGAGGGAGCTAAGGACCTACATACAATTGCAAAAGCAAGAGAGAGGAGGACTAGGGACCTGGATCAAATAAAGTACATAAAGGGGGAGGATGGATAAGTGTTTGTGGACAAGCGACAAATTAAAGCTAGGTGGAAAGTCTACTTCCACGATTTGTTCAACAAACAAGGGGATAGAGATGTATTCCTAGGAGAACTATTAGCATCTGAGGAGCACCAAACCCATTGTTACCCTAGGCGGATTACACCCGAGGAAGTCATGTAAGCATCGAAAAAGATGGGCAGGGGTAAAGCAATCCGCTCAAATGGAATGCCTATTGAGGCATGGAAATGCATTGGAAAAAAGGGGGGCATTAGATGGTTGACCAAACTATTCAACCAAGTTCTTCAAGGTAAGAAGATGCTTGATGAGTGAAGGAAGAGCACATTAGTCCTGATCTATAAGAACAAATGTGACATCCGGAGTTGTGCCAGCTATAGATGAATAAAACTAATGAGTCACACTCTGAAGCTATGGGAATGGGTCATAGAGAGAAGGCTACGACAACAAGCAGGGGTCTCAGAAAGCCAATTTGGATTATGCTTGGTAGATCGATGATGGAAGCAATCCATCTCTTTAGGCGGTCGATAAAGCACTATAGAGATAAACAAAAGGACCTTCACATGGTTTTCATCGATTTGGAGAAGGCATATGATAGAGTGCCAGGAGAGGTCTTATGGAGGGTTTTGGAGAGCAAAGGCATTCCCTTGTTCTATATCCGAGCCATCAAAGACATGTACGAAGACGAACTAATCAATGTGCGTAAAGCGGAAGGGGAGACATATGCTTTCCCCATTACAGTTGGGGTACATCCAGGATTAGCCTTGAGTGCCTTTTTGTTCATTCCAGTTATGGACGAGCTCACTAGGCATATCCAAAGGGACGCGCTGTGGTGCATACTTTTTGCAGATGATATAGTTCTGGTGGGAGAGTCTAGAGAAGAGGTGAATGAGAAGTTGGAAATTTGGAGAATGACCTTGGAATTGAAAGCTTACGACTCAGTAGATCCAAGATCGAGTATATGGGACTCAATATCTGTACCTCAACTAGGCCAAGTATAGAAGACGTCAAGATTGGATCAGAGTGCTTACTAAAGAATGCTTTAAATGCTTGGGTTCCATTGTTACAAGACGGTGAAGTTGACGCAGATGTTAACAACTGGATTTAGGCTGGTATAAATGGAGGATGGCCTCAGCGGTACTATGTGATAAAAAGTTCCTGTTAAAGTTAAAGGGAAAATATTATAAGACGGTAGTGAGACTAGCTATGTCGTACAGGATGGAGTGTTGGCCAGTTAAACAACATCATACACAAAAGTTGAAGGTGGCGGAGATGAGGATGTTGTAGTGGATGTGAGGACACACAAGGAAGGATAAGTTCAGAAATGACGTTATAAGGAGAAAATTGGGTGTGGCCCCAATCGACGATAAGCTGAGGGAGCAATGTTTGCGATGGTTTGGGCATTTTAGGAGGAGACCGATCACTGCCCTGGTCAGGAGATGTGTTCCATATTACAAATAGGAAGAGGGGGAGAGACTAGCCAAAGAAGAGTTGGATGGAGACGATTCGACAAGACCTCACACACCTCAACCTAAATGAGGAGATGGCCCTAGATTATGTTGAGTAGAGGGTAAGCATAGGTGTGGCCGATATAGTGGTTTAGGATAGCGGAGCACATCCAAGCTAGTACTAGCGCCCCTAGGCTTATATGTATGCATGCTTGATTGTATGCAACTTTAGCCATGTGTTGGTTGCATTTTGTTATGTCGCGTCATTTTATTGCGTATTATTGTTGTATGCTTTCTATAGGTTTGCTCTGTGTTATTCTTATGCTCTTACGCTTAGATGCTTGTATACTTTTATGCCTTTATGCTTCTCAGGTCAGGGGTCTTTAGATATAGCCTCCTTTAGGGCAGCACCCTGAAGGGGTAAGTGATCTGTTTTAAAGAGTGTTTTAAAACTGTGTACTCGCAAGCGTACAAGATCGTCGTAGCTAAATCGGGTATACGGGTCGTATCCACAGGGAATCAGAGTTAAATCGGATTTCGTTATTAACGAGGGATTAGATTTTTGGTTTTTGTTGATTGTTTAGGCAATTAACTAAAGAAAGCAGTAAATTAAAGATGTCAATTAGATTGAGGTTAGTTTAGGAAATGAATTCAGGATAGTTTTACTCGTATCTTGTCATTATATTATACTATGACAATGATTTAGGAGGCTTAGGCTACAAGCACTAAGCCTAGGCTAATATCTGAACTAGGGCTTAGGGTAATGAACTAATTAAAGGCATTAGCCTATGATATCACCCTATGTGTAGTATAGGTTATCTCATTAGCACTACTTAATTCCTTTCTTGCTTCTAATTCAATATTAAACCTGAAATAATACTTAAGTTATGGCTTGGAGAAATGAACTAGTCGAAGGGCATAACCCATCCTATTATTCTAGGTGTAGTATGGCTTATCTCAATAGCACTAACAAATTCCTTTGTCACTCCTAATTAAGTATTAATTTATATAAAAGATTGTGTTTAGGGTTGGGTACAACCTCAACCTTGACCACGCGTGAGAAACTAGTTATGTTATAGTCTAGGCTACAAGCTGGTAGATGAACGCTAATAATTGGAGATCTCATCATGGTTACATGCACACACAAAGAAAACCAAACAATAATAATAAATTCCCCACAGGGGTGTGTAAACAATATAGAACTATTTTCAAAAGTATAATATAAACTTGGGATACGGAGGGCTACCCGTTCTTCATCCCTAAACTTAAGAGTCTACTCCTCCAAAGGAGTCTTACACATCATTAAAATCAATAAAGAAAGAAACAATGGAAAAAAAAAAACTAGGAAACTAAGACTCTCCCAATTTTTGTTGATGTTGATCCAAGCTTTGATCCTTCCAACACTCCGACCACCTGCGCTTCGGCGTTTGAGTACCCCTTGGATCTCGTAGCGGGTTTGAGAAGGAGAGGAGGAGAGGAGACGCGGCCAAAAGATCCTGAAATATGAGACTCCCCCTCTTTATTTATATCCGCGGTGTAAACCTATGTCGCGAGTATAAGATTAGCTGATCGATTGGCCCAGTGATCAATCAGCCGCTAGGGAGCTGATCGATCGGCTGGCTCACTGTAGCCAGCTGATTGAGCGGCTCTGTTTTCCAATCGATCGGCAGCCCCACTATAACTGTGGATTGCTGATGGATCAGTACTTCATGCCAATTGATCGTTTAGTACCTGAAACTTTACGAGACCTATTTGGGTTACCGAAATACGACTTGATTAGTCCTTTTGCACACGTGGTCGGGTTTTTCAAAGTAGTCTTCAATTATGCTTCAATTACACTTGATTTTGCCATAAGCCAAAATGTACCTAGATTACAACAAAACACACATGTAAAAGCTGAATATGTTGTAGGAATGAGAAATACAATATGTAAATAAAATAAAATATGTAAATGTAAAGTGCATCAGTAATGCTGCGTACATCCCGCCCTTCCCAGACCCTGCATTTGCGGGAGCCCTTGAGGCATTAGGTTTGTTGTTGTATAAGCCTATCTATTTGCTTATTAGCCTTATAACTATCCTCATTGTGCAGAGAGATTAGACCAAGACACCGGTGGTATTCTTACTACAATCTGCAATCATTCTTTCCACTGTTCCTGTATCTCAAAATGGACAGATTCTTCTTGTCCTGTAAGTGATTCCGATTGTTCATTCTCTTATGTATATTAGTCTATGTGTCTCTTGAGTTCCAAGTCCTGAGTTTGCTTTTCTTACTGAACCTAAGTGGTATGTCTTAAGTATACTGATGCATTATGGAAGACCATTTTTTATTAAGGGAACCAATGATTGTACAAAGTCTTCTCCTTTATTTCATTTTATCGATTGGTTGTCCAGCACTAGTGTAATTTGCGCACGCTTTGGGAATTTTTGGTCTGTCAGTTTCCCATGAAAGAGAAAACAGTTACCTTCCCACTAGAGAAAGGACGGCAGTACTGCTGTACTGAGTTCCCACGTTTTCTTTCTCACGGATTACCTTCTCCTTATCTCAATTGCTTGGTAAAATATCCTGCTTGATTTTGTATTTTACACTGATTTTAAATATTCAAAAAGTAATTGGTAATCATTTGCAAATTGAGGTAAATAAAGTATCTTTATATCTAGTTTTTCATTAGTGTGCATAGTGGCAGGAAACGCCCAAAATACTAATGTATCACACCTAAAAATGTGATTCGACGTTTCTAAGTTAGAAACATGTCCAAAACTTGTACCGAACTCAAAAGAAATGCAATTCGACCTAAGATTAAATTGTTTTGACAAAAGAAAGAACAATTTTTTTTGTAGAATTCATAGTGATATAAGTAAAACTTTAGAGGTATGACGAGCTCATACCTCATTTTTGGTCTTCATAAATATCTGTCTTCATAAACTTCAAATATCGATAACCAATTGCACTATTTCCTTCTTTAAAAAGAAAAGAATCTTGAGAGAAGCACATAGTAGGAAGTGTGCGAGTAAGAATAATTTCTTCATCAATGAAAATAGTTCTTGAGAGATATTAGTAAAGGGTGGATAAATTTGCAAGAAATGCTAGATAAAAATATTTAGTAGTAAACCTAAGAAAGAGAAGCAATGGAGTGCGGGAGCTGGACAACTAGAGAGGGAGAAAAATAGTTAAAAATGAATGCAAGAGAGGGGAAATAAAAGGTTTTATAGAAAAAAAAGAAAAAAAATTTGCAATGAATGTTGAAAATGAAGTTTCCTTGGGCATCTAAATTATCATTCGTTAGGCTAAGCATGCCAAAGGTATTAATGCAGTATATCAAATTTATATTGGGAACCTTAAGCCAACACTATCACTCTACATGTTGTTTTTGGACATCTAAGCTGTATTAAATGCTACACCTGTTGTATTTATTGCTCATGAGCCTAGAAGCTTGGCTTCAAAATTGAAAAAAGTAATGAACTTATTTATCAATTATACCAATTCTCATTTTATTTTAACAATTAAGTTTTAAGTTTATTTTGTTTTAAAATGTTATGATTTAATAATTTATATTTAATATACTTAATATTACTTCAACCATATTTAATGTACTTAACTTCAACCCAGAATGCTCCTAACTCAGGAACTTTATGATTGCCTGCTCCCCCGTGCGCCCCCCCGCCCCTGCCCCTGGCCCCGCTCCCGCTTCGTGCAACTATGATGCATACCATGGAGATTCATTGCCAAATTTACCGAATAACCTTTGTTTGTGGTTTATATTCTTAGGAAGCCAGTGTTAAAATCTTCATTCTTGTGCTCACTTTTGAGGAATGTTCAACAAAAGTGGTCTTTATCTCTGTAAGAGTATGCTTTGATCTTGCCCTTAATGCCGCTTGCTTTTAATTTCAGGTTAGAGAACTAAGATTTCCTTTTGAAAGAATTTGAGGACCATACTTTTCAACAGAGCGTCTTTGATTGCGAGACTTTCCCCTGTAGTACATAGTTACCCCCTATCTATATATCTACTTTTCTTTCACATTTTCGTGACATGGGTATTATGCTTCTAGATAAAATGACATTTTTCCTTCAAGAAAACATGCTGCTAGCCTCCACTATCTTTCTTTGTTTCAAATAAGTAATGACTTGTGAATTGACTTCTTGCAGTCTTTCCTTCCAGGTTTGCAGATATTGCCAGCAACAGCCTGAGAAATCGACATGTTTCATCTGTCAAACTTCTGAAAATCTTTGGATTTGTATAATATGTGGTTTTGTTGGTTGTGGAAGGTAATCTTACTACTTCTGTTCTCAGACTGAAGCATTTTCCCATGTATCACTTCGCCTTGCATGTTGGTGCATACATTTAAATTACTGTTCACATTCATGAGTTACCTAGCACATAGTACGAGATACATGACAAACACTCTAAGAAATCCTTCACCCCTGGAACATGATTGCCTGCTAGTGGAAGGCTTTCCTTGAAGTGCACATGCTTTGGTCTATGTTTTATTCTTGTAACACTCTACTTTCACTTGTAACTAAAGATGAGCAGCTGGCATCCGCCATTTAAACGGATTTTCACTCTTTTAGGTTGCATAGACATAGTATACTGGTTTTTTTGAGACTTTTGGGAGTGAACACAATCTTGAGACACCAAAAAATTCCAAGCCAAAACCCATCACATATAAAACAAGTGATGACCTTCAAACAAGAGCTGAAGTGGGGACAGCATTTCTCTCCTATATGTCCATGTAGTTTCGAAAAATCCAAACATCTCCAACATAGAGGGGTAGGAATTTCTCGAACAAACCGCTGTTCTTTACTGGAGTTGAAAGGCATACTAGTCCTCTATTAAAAAGAACCATAAAATGGAACTTAGATCTTTTGAATTTGAAAGGCATACTAGTCCTCTAATTTTCGACAATTTCCTGACCAGGAAAGATATGATCCAGGTATAAAGAGGGCCATGCAATCGTGCATTGGAAAGAAACACAGCACTGCTATTCCTTGGAGTTGGAAACTCAGCGTGTATGGGATTATGCCGGGGATAATTATGTGCATCGTTTGATTCAATCAAAGACAGATGGGAAACTGGTTGAGCTGAATCTACATTGTCCACACACGGCTAACAGTTGTGGCAGCTGTGAGTGCAGTGCTGATCCTGGAATCAGTGAGGCTATTCGAAACAGTAAAGTTGAAGCTGTAAGATTTCTTTGCAGTCTATGAAAAATGTTCTATTGATTCAAGCTTGTTTTGATGGAGGGAAGACACGTTCTTTCCGGAAAATGTTTCTCCTTAAACTATAATTAGTATTTCTTCTGAGCCTTCTTTTGCTTGGTTTCGGAAATTAACTTCATTGCATAAGCTTGCATGAGGTTAGGGTTCTGCACGTTTGAGGTTGAGCTGCTGGGATGAGAAGAGTATAAGGTTTCGGGTAGGGTTGGGAGGAGTGGAGTACAGGAAGAGATGGCTTCCACTCCTTGAAAGAAAGACTTCTTCTTCCATATGGAGGAAAATGTTCTCTCTTCAAATTACTTCTGTTACTCATTTATACAAGCAAACAGCAAAAATGAGGTGGAAGAGGACTTCCTCTCAATCAAATGAAGCCTTAAGCACATGCTAGTCTTTTATCTCAATCCTAATGAACAATGTTTTTGTTCGTGTTTACAGATTGTAAATGAATATAATGAACTTCTTTCTACACAGCTTGAGAACCAAAGACTGGTAAGTCCTGCATACTAATGATTTTGGTTATACACAAGCAGATTACTTGGACCCGTCTGATTAATAACTTCATGATTCATTGATATTGTTACTTTTTACTTCTCGTTTTTTTGTTATGGTGTTTAGATATTACTTTTTTTATTCTGGTTGTTGGTGATATTATTTCTCTTTTTCCTGTAGTATTTTGAGTCTTTATTGCAAGAGGCTAAAGAAGAGACTGAGAGGGAAATAGCTGAAGCTGTGGAGAAAGCCGTGAGTCTGAAATTGCAGAAGATGCAAGCAAAGCTAGAGAGATGTGTCAAAGAGAAGAAATTTTTGAACGATGTGTGTTTCCTTGCCAGCTTTGAAGAAAATTCTGATCAAAATTTTCATTCTTGTATGCTTATTTAATAATTAGTTTTGGTTATTATCTTTGCCCGCTTTGACTGAATAAGCTTATATGCTCTGTTCTCTGTTGTAGATCAATGACCATCTCATGAAAAACCAGGATATTTGGAAAGCCAAGATACAGGAACTTCAGGAGAGGTGTGTCTATTTATCTCATATTTTCCTTTTTGCTTGTAGTTCATGGTCAGTGGTGGTGTAATAACCCTTGTGTATGCATTTGCGGCTGTTCCCCTTTCCTCGATATTGCTTTTTGGCTTTTCATGTTGTTCCTCCATGTTGCATTGTTTGTTCTTCTTTTTTCATTTTGATTAATCTTTTGCATACAGTGAATTCTCAACTGGGGATTTGCATTCATCTCAACGAGGCAATTATAATTTAAACAAAAGGCTTTACATTAAAACATCTGAACTGGTGAACAAATATGCATTCTTAAAATATAATGGTCGATGACTTACCTATCTTAAAAGGCTGTGCATATCTTCTCAAATGGGATCATGAATTTAATGCCTGTACTTGTGCGTTAGGAAGTTGAATTTGTAAGACAAAAATGATTAATATATTGAAGAAATCTTGTCTTCATCATAGCGATAATTGTGAAGCAAGCAGAGCTTTGTGGATTTTGGTTAGATTCTGAATAAAATTGCATTGATTGTTGTGTTGCCCTATGATGATCAATCTGGGTTTTGTGGGCATTGAATGATTGAAGTTCATTTAGTATTCCGACTCGCAATGTATGGCACTTGTGTCTTTTGTGTGATCTTGGTGACCGACGATTTCACTTGTGCTTATTTTGTGGTGTCATTTTGGCGAGTAATTACTGTGCAATAGTCAGCTATTGCTTATTGAGTGTATAGAATCTACATGTAGGGGGTATTAGCAAGCTTAGCTGAGCTGAGCTAAACCTAAGCTCGTCGATTCAAGGCTTAAATTTTCAACATATCGTTGACTTGAGTTTGGATCAAACCTTACTGAGCTTGGAGGTGCAGTCAAGCTTGAGTCGTCCGCCTCGGCTCCAATGAGGTTGACCTGACCTTGATGAGTCCTGAGTTGAACTTAGCTCGTCTAGGCACAATTACGCCTGGCATAGGCTCATTTAGGCAAAAAACTGAGTTAGCTCAAGATTGACTCATTTGGACTTATAAACTGCTGATCCCAAGTTTTACCAAGCGCTAGCCCGAAATAAGCTAAGTGTTTCGAGCTAAATAATGAGTTAGCTTCGATGGTTATGTGCTCGACTCAGTGGCACCTCTATCTATGTGCTTTGTGCATGCTTTTCACTAATTGGAAATGTTTCTTCAGGGAAGAACGAGCCATGAAAATGAAGGACGACAAGATAAAGGAACTTGAGGAACAGGTACCTAAGCTGGTTTTACGCCCTTCCAACTTCCGGTTTCCTGTTTGATCGGCCGAGCTTCTTTTCTGGAAATTTTGTTTTTTTGGAAAAAAAAAAAAAGTATTTTTCCAGATTTTGAGATGTTTAGCCTGAAAAGAAAAATACTTTTAAGTAGTAGCAGAAGTTGTTTTTTTGGTTTTTAAGCAAAAACAAGAAATTAGTGCTTTTCTTTAAGAAGAAGTATAAGCAAAAATTGAAACTTTTTTTGACGAAAATACCTTTACTAAAAACATTTTCTATAAAACTGTTTGGGCAAGAACTGCTTATGAAAACAACAATTCATTTTTCAGCTTGGTCAAATAGGTCCTAATTGCTTAGTGAGCTTCATCTATGCTACTTTATGTACCTAATCGATATCTCGCAAATCTTCTGATTTTCCAGCTTCGAGATTTGATGGTATGCCTCGAAGCGGGACAGGTACTCGAGCAGCTATCGGTGTCAGATGAAGTAAAGGATGGTACTGTCTTGTCAATACCAGCTGAATCCTCTGTCAGAAATGGCAATAGAGGTACAACCAAAGCAAATAACCGCAAGAAAAGGTGAAATGAATTGCTTCTTAGCGGAATTATCTTACCAGGCATGTATTATATCAAATTTCATTCTGAATTTTCAATTCAAATTGGCATTTCAACATATTAAATTTGGCATAGAATGAATTCTTCTTGAATGAAAATGATATGTACATGAAAGTCCTCTTTCACTTTATTGTTATTAGCTTACATGAATGAGGAGCAAAGTCTCTCTCCTGGTATATGAGAAAGTGAGTTCCTCAAGGATAAAGTAAATTCATTTGCCTTCGCACTTGTATCCGAATTTAGCCTCATATGAGCTAAAATGACAATTCCATATAAAGTAATGCAATTAAAGTCTAGTTTTTGAAACTAGAGGAAAAAAAAATGAGAGAACATTTTCAATTATGAATGTTTGAAGAAAATATTTTTAAGCAGGGAAATATTTTCCTGGTTATATGGGACAGTTTAATCTTGAGCCTCTGTCTAGCTTTTCTCATTTCATTGGTTTGTCTGGCTCACCTTTTTCTCTTATTGGGCAACATGTTGAAAAAGGAAAATAAATAATGAAAGTTTTAAGCTTTGTTTGTTACGAAGAGAGAATTAAATTTTGGGAATTGATTTTCATCTTTTCTTGTTTGGAAAGTATTCATTGATGGAAAAGATTTTCCGAAGGAAAAGCTTTTCAATGAGTGGAGATGACTTCCCTGCAAATTTTCAATGAGTGGAGATGACTTCCCTTGCAAAATAAGAAAGTCATCATTCTAAGCTACCCAAAAGCTTCGGGGTATCCATTGGTCCGAATTTTGATTATGTATGTTGTATCTCTACTTATGTTGTCCTAGAATAATGTATAGGATGTTGGTGAGAGATGTTTTATGTAAAACCAAAGGAGGGAACATCGTACAGTAATAGCATGTTTTCCGTTTAAAGAAACAAAGAAAAATCTCAAGTGGGTTTTGATTTTCCTTAGAAAATGGGGAAAAGGACTTCCCCTTTACCGAACAGAGCCCAAGTAGCCCTTGTTTTTTGTGTTCGTTTTCTAATTATAGCTTCTTTGTTATGTTTTTAAAACATATTATCTTTATTTTTTTAAAAAAACATGTCATCCTTATCCTGTATTAAAAATATACCGTTATTTCTTTTCTCAAACCATTCACGTATCTTTGGCCATTTCTTTCATGCTCTTGGTTCTTTTTTTCTGTCCTGGTAGGTGCATTATTGATTCTTGTGTATGTTTTACTAGTTGCCCTAATATTAGGGTTATACTAGGATATGATGCATATTATGATACACAATGTTACAGAAGCGCGTGGAACATAGCTGTGTGTTGACACATAGGGCGAGTTTGACAGTTTTATTGTGCGGCTTTTCCTGGTTTTTGGCACCTCTTTTTGGGGTGTTTCTTGGGACTTCTCTCTTCATTGTTTTCAGATATATTTCCCCTTTGATCTCATTGAATGAACACTTGAATCAGATGATAAGAGATTGAAAGAACTTCGTTTAAGAGATTAATTAAAAGTGTTGAAAGTTCTTTGGCAAAACTTCATTCTCATTCATCTCTTCTATCTCTCCTCGTACACACTTTCACTTCATCGTTTCTTGTTGTCGTTGTATCCTCGAGATTATTTCCTATGCTGAAATAAGTCTTAAGGAAAATGGTCACACGGCCTCGACACCTGAGATCTTTGGATACCCGTTCTTGCGTGATTTGCAAGTGTTTGCACCAACATGAGCTTCACCCATTGCCAATACCAGAGTGGAAATGGGTAAATATTACAATGGACTTCGTAGTTGGGCTTCCATGAACAATAAGGGGGCATAATGCAGTTTGAGTAGTCGTAGATCACTTGACTAAGTCTGCCACTTTTTACCCATAAAGATCACTTACAATCTGGACAGACTTGCCAGGTTATACGTACATGAGATTGTCTGGTTGCATGGCATCGTATTATCTACCGTTTCTGATCGTGACCCTCCCTTTATCTCACAATTTTAGCAAAGTCTACAATGGCCTCCCTTTATCTCACAATTTTAGCAAAGTCTACAACGGGCATTGAGTACAAAACTTACATTCAGCACAGCCTTCCACCCTCAAATAGATAGGCAACTTGAAAGAACAATTTAGGTGTTGGAAGATTTGCTTAGAGCACGTGTTTTGGATTTAAGTGAAAGTTGGGATGATCATTTGCCACTAGTTGAGTTTTCTTACAACAATAGTTACCACTCTAACATTGAAATGGCACCTTATGAGGCATTATATGGGAGGAAGTGAAGATCACCTGTTTACTGGGATGATATCGGGGATAGGAAGTTTTTGGGTCCAGAGATCCTATAAACTACAGTAAAGAAAATTCAGGTGATCAAAGAAAGACTTCGAACTAGTCAGAGTTGTCAGAAAAGTTATGCGGACAGTCGAAGAGGGCCGTTGAAGTTTGAAGCACGGGATCATGTCTTCTTGAAAGTGTCTCCAACTAAAGGTGTAGTGAGATTTGGCAAGAGACGGAAGTTAAACTCGAGGTACATTGGTCCCTTTGAAATCCTTGAGAAAATAGGTGAAGTAGCCTATAAAGTAGCACTATCACCTTCCTTATCTGGAGTCCTTAACGTGTGCCATGCATCCGTGTTGCAGAAGTATGTACCCGATCCAAACTATGTACTATAACATAAACCTTTGCAAATAAGAGGTGATTTCTCCTATGAAGAGTATCTTGTAAAAATCATCGAACAATGAGAGCAAGTACTAGATTCTCGAACCGTAAGCCTAGTAAAGGCTCTTTGGAGTAATCACAATGAAGCAAAAGCAACTTGGGAATGTGAAGATGAAATTCGCACTAAATATCCTTCTCTTTTTTGTAATTTAGGTACATAAGTTTCGAGGATGAAACTTCTTTTATGGGAAGAAGAATGTAAGGAGTTTAATTTCTAAGGTATAAGTATTTTCCGTATAAATTACCTAAAAGTGGTTGTTCATATTTGAGTTGAAATTTATAGCCAAATTGTTCACTCATTTCATTAGTTTCAAACCTCCCTATACATGAACAAAATAGGCGTTAAACTTTAAACAAATGGAAGCTTTTTTTTTTTGACAAAGTAGCCACCCAACAAGATTAAGGAAATTGCTATTTTAACCAAGAAAACTCTTCTTTTAACTTGGAAAATTAAGCCCTCAACTTGGACTTGGAAAATCAGTCATTTCTTTCTTTCTTTAAGCACCCCAAAGACCCAAGACCACCTTCTATAAATACCCCCTTATCATCCCCTCTCTTAAATCATCCAAAAGTAAAATTAAGAACATGAATTGAGGGAGGACAGAGGGAGAAGAGAGAACCAAAGTTTGGGCTTGGGATTTTAAGAAAGCTTTGTTTCTTCTAGTAATTAACTTATTCGTTGACTCTTCTGCCCTTTTTGTTAAAGCTTTTAAGTATTTGATATGTCAATAATTTCTTAAAATTTTCAAAAGATTTGTTTTGTACACTACATGGTGACCTTTTACCCCTCTATGTGTTTGAAAGTAAAATGGGATCAAATATGCTTGACTAAATTTTTGGAGTATGGAATTTAACATTGGCTATGTTATATTGCTTTAATTTATGGTATTTTGGAAATATGATTTGAATCATATATTCTATGATGTGCAAATATACAGATACATTTCGTATGGTTTGTTTTATGAGTTGTGCCCTACAATGATAGGAAAAAGACATCTTTGAGCTCTCAATGAGGGATTATATCACCTTTGTTAATAGTGCACTATTTGGAACGTTCATCAGAACTCGTAGTTAGCCGAGGGCCCATTTATGATAGCCAATTCTGAACCTAGTTGCAAGGATTATATGCAGCCACAACTAAGAGGCTTAAGGCATATGAGTTTAGTTGATATATTCTTAAGTTTTCCAAATAAATTTTTAGTAAGTGACCTTGGCTCTACTTTTGAAATATGTTCCATGGCCTTTAATTAATGCTTGATCCTTATTGTGCTGGTGGATTTGTTACTCGCTGATCTTCATGCTCACCCTATTATTCAACAATTTCAGATAAAGCATAGTGGGTTGGATGGAGAAGTTCAAGAAACTTACTTTCTACATGGTTGAAGTGGTTACAACCTTAGAATGACTTTCTTTTATGTTTATGAGTTAATAGTTCAGTTATATAGGATTATGTATACTTCTTGTAAGTCTTTGCTTTTTGTTCTGAGTTTTGAACTCTAAGGGATTGCACCGTGTGTTATCCATTGTATGATAAAACCTATTTAAATAAATGTTCTTAGCATTTCACCTATAATGACTATTGGTTCCCTTGTTGGCTTATGAGTCATTGGCCCATTGGTTGCTATGTTCGGGGTCGTGACAGCTAATCACTTGTTATATAATTTTGGTGTTTTGACTTCGTTTGTAATTCGTGTGGATCCTACCAATGATTCAGTTAAGGACGCTTCCAAGATTTTAATATATGATTGTGTGAAAATTTCAATCAAGGCCCTCTGTATACATCAAATTATGAAATTTTAAACATAAAACTTATTATTATTGACAATTGATATTTTAAAATTACAATTCCAAAAATCTGGGGTCCTTTAAAATTTGGACCCCTAAACAGTTGCTTGGGTTGCTTAGAGTTATGTCTAGTGACACTAGTTAAATTTGCTGTGAGGAAGAATATGAGAGACTACGTTAGAAAGTAAAGAGTATACCTTCTCAAACATCGTTTCCAACACTTTGATTCTATTTATAGGAGCAAATTAAAGCTACAATTATAACTACTCATATGAAAAGGAAAGGAAATGTGCACAAGCGTGTATATAAATAAATTCAAGAATTTTATGATGTGATTGTGAAAGCAATCAGTTCTTAAGTGTGGATATAAATAAATTCAAGAATTTTATGATGTGATTGTGAAAGCAATTAGTTCTTTTATTCTCTAAATCCTGGTTGTTGCTATGAGATCCACACCAGCACGTTTGAGGCCTTGAGCTCTTTTCAATTTGTTGAAACTCTACCAAAGACACAATTGACGGGGTCAAGGCCTTTCTTCTCCACATCCCTAGCCCCTTCATAATCATCCTTAAGGCCTACGTTTTTTTTACCATTCAAGCTAACTTTTTGTGGAGTCTTATATTTTTGCCTCGAGCTTGAGTATTTGTCCTTGTCACCCTCAAATTATTTTTCAGTCACATGCCAAGCATGTGTGTCATTAATCAAAATGATATCGTTTTCCAACTTATCTTTTATTGGGTAAACACCAATACTTGTAGCACATGTGACATTTTCCTAATCAATAGACGGTGACAATATAGTCACGAAAATTCAACCTTGACCTCGAAAAATTCAAATTCAGCCAATGTGCATATATTATTAAAAAGAGTCAGTCCTTTCAATTGAAAAGGTCAAGTTCGGAATCAGATGAATTAGTTTGAAATATTTTTAAAGCAAAAATATTAATTATGTTAAATTAAAATATTTAATTTATGCATAAAATTATTGTATTAGGCCAAAATTATATAAAAAATAACATCTACCTTTTTGTAACTCAATAATCTGTATATCATTTTTTAGTACAAATTGAATATGTTTCTTTCAACGTGTAGAATTTGCTCTTATTAAAAATGACCAAGTCTAGTTTGATGAACTGCAAATGGAAGTGGTCAAGTTTGGTATCTAAAAAGAGGAGTTCATGGGTGTTCTATATTTATTGTTCCATATTCTTTTTGACTTCTGTAATTGAAAGAAAAATGAACTAATGGTGTTGACATAGCAATTTGTCTCAAAGACATTTTGGATTCATAGCTCATCACCATTCTTCCCGAGTATTGATTTTCCTCCTTAAGCGAGTTATTGTATTCAATCCTGAAAGAAGTTTGAAAGAAAAACATGGCAGAGATACAAAAAGAATTACCAGAGGAATGTTGGGTGATGATAATCAATCACCTAGACAAGAATTCTGACTGGGAATCTCTCTCTTTAGCCTCCAAGCATTTCCTCTCCCTTATCCAACATCTCCGAACCGCCATAACCATTTTCTCTCCCTCCATTGATGTCCTCTCCAAGCAACTTCAAAGATTTTCTCATCTCAAAAGGGTCAATCTCAGCAGCTTCCCTGGTAACTTACCCGACGCGATTAATGTGATTGCTAGCTCTCAGTTGAACCTTGAAGAGTTGAATCTTTCCAGCAATAAAACTCTACCTGAAACTTCTTTAATTGAGTTGGGTTCAAAGATGCAAAATTTGAAAGTTCTTAAGTGCTCTGGATGCTCCTGCAAGATGTTGATCTGGTAAGAATTGCAAATTCTTTCCCTAGGCTTGAAGAACTTGATATATCTTACTCGTATAGAGTATGTGAAGATTCTGGTAAGATCATAGCTGTGACTGATGAAGGGATTTTGGGGTTAGCATCTAAGTTGAGGAGATTAAAAAGGATTAATCTTATGTATAATGATCTTATTTCTGACAAATCCCTTGTTTATTTATCATCAAACTGTGAGTTTTTGACTCAAGTAGTGGTGGGTTACTCTCGTAAAACCAAAGATGGTGTTTCCTGTATCATTCGTAGCTGTGGTCACCTCGAATCTCTAATGTTATGTGGATGGAGAATTGGTGCACTGGATTTTGGAGTTTTCAGTACTTGTTCTACAAGTCTTCGTGTTCTCTTTTTCGGGAACATGGATATCTCAGACAAACTTCTATATTCAATCGCACAAGCTCGCCTTCCACTGAAAGAATTCACTCTGAACTTCTGTAGGAATTACACATTTGATGGGATCTTGTCATTCATACGAGCCTATCAATCTCTTGAATTGTTAGTTCTCCAAGGGGCAGAGTATCTCAACAAAGAGTCATTAAAACAAATTTCTCCATTTTTGCTAAGATTGAAATCTTTGAAGCTTTATTCTTCTCCTGAGCTAGCAGATTTGGCGTTTTTTACACTTGTAGAGAGCTGCTCTTCTTTGATTTATCTTGAAATGGGAGCAACAAATCTGGGTACTGAACCTAATCCCACCATAATACACACATACAACTCGATGATAACATCTCTTAGATTATCATCAAACAGGCACTTAAATTCTGATTCTCTAAAGAGGATGCTTAAGATTTGCCCCAGCTTAGATACACTTGATCTATACTATTTTGAAAGAGCTGAATTAGATTTAGAAGACATAATAAAAAGTTGCAGAAAAATGAAAAAGTTGGGGTTGATTAGCTGCCCGCGTTTAACATTCAGCGATGCAGAATTCAATGAATGGACTTCAGAGCTAGAGGTTTTGGGGTCGAAGTACTCAGGGATCACAGATGAAATACTGAAAATGGTAGGAAAGGGGTGTCCTAGGCTTTTGCATTTGGATTTGGAAGAGTGTAAGAATGTGACAGAAGAAGGGGTAAGAGAGTTGATAAGATCATGTAAGAGATTGATGTACTTAAATTTGAATGCATGCCCTAAAGTCCCTTTTGATATTGTGCATTGGATAGTGTCTTCGAGGCCATCGTTAAGACGCTTAGTCTCACCATCTGCTTCACATCCCGATGACGATGAACAGAAGCTTTTCTTGGAGCAAGGTTGTATGGTCTATGAGGGTTTTGACGACAATGAATATATATGAGTTTGCTTACTATTTCAAGATGTGCTTTGATGGGGTATTGCTCTATTTTTTCAACTCATCTTCTTTGTATTAGATGTGGAGGCTGTTGATGTATTTTCAAAATAAAGTGCTTTGGCACGGATATAATGTGTGTCGACATATACGTGGTGTGTGTCGACAGAAATATTACAGAAATGCTCTTTGGATGCTGTGTGTCGACACATAGACCCTGTGTGTCCACATTCAACGCAGTTGGCCTTTTTTTGTGCTGTTTTTTCTGTCCTTTCCAAGATGGAGGACACTTAAATCTCTATTTAAAGCCCCTCCTTAATCATATTTGAATACTTGAAAAATACTTGAGAAAATCATATTATTTTCTACTTCTTCCATCTCGGAAATCTTTTTGTCTAACGCTCATTCTCACTTTGTGTTTTTGTTTCATTGTAATCCCCAACTATTTCGGTAATGCCAAAATAAGTCTTAAAGGAAGTGGTTCACTACACACCTTGAAGCCGTTACGATCATTGTACCTGTTTTATATTATTTCCCTAACATAGGCTAGCTATGCTGATTACAAATTTGATGATAGTGTGTATCATGCTTTGCATGCCTTCCATCTTCACTCAATATCTAAATACACAGTATAAGTGTTCAAAAAGAAATACACAGAGTATAATGGAATTCAGTTACATCTCACAATTAGGTAGTTGACACTTCATATAGAGTGAATTCAAAGTTTTCTATGTGATACTTGACATTCACTATGTTAGAACACGGTATAAACTTGGCTTTAAGTCATGTAGCGATACTCTGATTAAAACTGTGAGGAATAAATAACCCGAGAACTGGATCCGATTCAAGTACTATAACAAATACGAGAAGCAAAACAAGGATAAAAGAGAACAAACAAAAGAACACAATGATTTACATGGAAACCCCTCTACAATCGAGAGGGGGAAAGACCATGGGCGGAGATGGAGAACTTTTAGTGAACGAGAAACAATGGAAGAATTACAATTCACTTCCTCTCTATCTCTCTCACGTACGTACGTCGCTCACCTTTTAATTGGATACTGAAATACGCAACCCTAGCATCGTATTTATACCTGCGTGGAAATTGGACTCCCTATCGATCGGCATTTCACCGATCGATCGGCGTACCCTCTAGACACGTTATACTTCTGCGTACTTTGCCGATCGATCCAATGCTTCCACTGATCGATTGGCGTGATCCCGGCTATAGCCTTCATAAATCCAAGGAATTTAAGACACAATCTAACAAATCTCCACCTTGGCTCAAATTTCTCATAAAAGAAATTATCCACCTTCTCCACAAAACACCCCACATGGGGTTAACTCAACAAAACAGAAAGCCCTACCAAATCTGAGCAATGCGCGAATTTTCTGCTGGGTAGAACTTTAGTAAACATATCAGCGGAATTATCAGTTGTGTCAATCTTCTTTAATTCAACCTTGCCCTCTTCAATCAGATCCCAAATGAAGTGATGCTTGACATCAATATGCTTCGTTATGTCATGATGGGTCATCTAATCCTTAGCTAGATGAATTGCTGATTGACTGTCACAATAAACACCAACTGTACCCTGATCAACACCGAGTTCACTGACCAAATCCTTTAACCAAACAGCTTCCTTGAATGCTTCTGTTATTGCCATATACTCTGCTTCTGTAGTTGATTGTGCGGTAACTGACTGTAAACATGCTCTCTAACTGATAGCACTATTACCCAAACAAAAAACATAACCTGAAGTAGATCTCCTTTTATTGAAGTCTCCACCATAGTCCGAGTCAACATACCCAACTAAGCAGCTTCTACTCTTCCCAAATTCCTAACAAACATCAGAAGTGCCACGTAAATACCTGAGAATCCATTTAACAGTCTCCCAATGCTCTTTACCTAGATTCGCCATATTCCTGCTCACCTTGCTAAAAGCATATGCAATATTTGGACGTGTACACACCATAGCATACATGATGCTACCAACTGCGCCAGAGTATAGGACCTGTGACATGTACATGACGTCTTCTTCTGTTTGAGGCGAAGCCAATGCTGAAAACTTGAAATGAGCTGCCAAAGGAGTGCAAACTGAGCATCTTTCATATGAAAATGATCTAGAACCTTCTCAATATACTTCTCCTGAGACAAGTATAACTTTCCTGCTTTTCGGTCCCTTTTGTTTTCCATACCAAATATCTTCTTGGCTGCTCCTAAATCCTTCATTTCGAACTCACTCTTCAACATTGCTTTCAACTTATCAACATCCGACATATCCTTAGCTGCAATCAACATATCATCAACATATAATAGAAGATAAATGAATGAACCTGAATCTGTTTGCCTGAAATAGACACAACTATCATATTTGCTTCTAAAGAACGCATGACTGGTCATAAACTGATCAAATCTCTTGTATCATTGTCTTGGCGATTGCCTCAAACCATAAAGAGATCTTTTTAACAAATAAACATGGTCTTCATTTCCTTCAATAATAAAGCCTTCAGGCTGATGCATGTAAATGCTTTCTTCTGACTCACCATGCAGGAATGAAGTTTTCACATCAAGCTGCTATAACTCTAAATCATGCATGGCTACTAAAGTAAGTAGTGCTTGAATAGAAGTATGTCTAACAACAGGTGAAAAGATATCATGAAAGTCAAAACCATGTACCTGATTGTAGCCCTTGGCTACCAATCGAGCCTTGTACCTTGCATCTTGCACCCTAGGAATGCCTTCTTTTCTTTTGAAGACCCAATTGCAGCCAATAACTTTCTTCCCAGTTTGAGGCTTGGTAAGCTGCCAAGTATGGTTCTTCTGCAATGATTCCGTCTCTTCATGCATAGCTATTAACCTCTTTTCTGAATCAAATCTAGACATAGCTTTTGAATAAGTGGAGAGTTCACTGTCTTCCATAGTCTCAGCCACTAAAAGAGCATAAGCAACCATCTCTTCGTAACCATAACGCTGCGGTGCTCTAGTTTGTCTCTTCTGTCTCCCACTGGCTATAGTATACTGCTTTACTTGCTAAACTATTTCAGCCTCTTCATTTTCTTCAGTAACATGTACTGGAGGTGCCTATATACACTCAGTGGGTACTACCTGATGCGGAACTGTGTTATTTAACTGTATCTGATCAACATTTGGCTTCTACACCTGACTGGTGTCACAAATAGCAGAGAGCGTGTGTGGCGGATGTAGTAGTGAAGACTCTTCAAAAGTAACATCCTTACTAGTCAGAAATTTATGAGACTTTGAATCCCATAAACGAAATCCCTTCACACTTGACGTATAACCAAGAAAAATGCACTTCTTGGCCCTAGGCTCTAATTTTCCTTCATTCATATAAACAAAAGTAGGACAACCGAAAATTCTTAAACGAGAGTAATCAGCAGAGGATCCAGACCATACCTCTTCTAGAGTCTTCAACTGAAGCGATGAATGAGGTGATCGGTTCACTAAGTAACACGCCATGTTAACAACCTCTGCCCAAAATTCTCTCCCCAATCCTGCATTTGACAACATACAGCGAGGCTTCTCAAGTAATGTCTTGCTTAGTCATTCTGCCACTCTATTATGTTGAGGTCAACCTGTACAGGTCCTGTCTCTGACAATGCCTTGATACTCACAAAATTTGGTGAAATCACCCTCAACGAATTCAAGGCCGTTGTCTGTCCTCAACCTCTTAATCTGCTTCCCTATCTCTTTCTCAAGTAACGCTTTCCATTTCTTGGAGGTGTCATAAACTTCATTTTTCTGTTTCAGAAAATAAACCCAAACTTTTCTTGAGAAATCATTAGTAAACGTTAGAAGATACTTGGAACCACCTTTGAAAGCAACTCTGGACAGTCCCCACAGGTCTGAATGAATGTAATCTAATGTTCCCTTAGTCTGATGCACTGCCTACTTGAAGCTAACTCTCTTCTGCTTCCCATAAACGCAATGCTCACAGAACTCCATTAGTCCGGTTGATTGACCACACAATAAACCCCTCTTACTAAGCTCTGACAGTCTCTTATCAACCATATGGCCCAATCTCATATGTCATAACTTAGTGATATCAGAATCTGTTATAGATGATATAGAAACAGCTATTGACCCTGTCACTGTAGAACCAACTAGTTCATACAAGGTTCCTGCCTTTTTACCTTTCCTTACAATAAAAGCACCCTTACTGACCTTCAATACTCCACCTTCAGCTGTGTACTTGTACCTATGTGACTTAAGAGTATCTAAAGAGATGAAATTCATTTTCAAATCTGGGATGGGACACATGTCACTCAAAGTTCTAATAGTACCATCGAACATCTTAACTCGGATTGTTCCTAGACCCAAAACTCTGCATGCTGCATCATTACCCATTAGAACAACTCCATCCTGAATCGACTTGTATGTGGCGAACCAGTCTCTATTGGGACAAAAATGATAAGAACAACCTGAATCCATTATCCATTTATCTTTAGATCTGGACTGGGATTCAGTACCTAATACAACATCAGCATCACTCTCATCTTTAACTACACTAGCCTCTGCAGACTTATCGTTTCTTTCAGGTCTTTCCTGTTATCTTCTTTAGGTTTCCCTTGAAGCTTATAACATTACTTCTATGTGTGCCCTTTCTTGTGGCAGTAATCACATGACAGGTATCTAAACTTTGACTTAGACTTGTTTCCACCACCATCAGACCCTCTAGTCTCAGTCTACCTGATGTGTTTTTCTACGCCTATTAAAATTCAATATAAAACCCTATCTGTTAAACACATCTAAATTAAAGTGTAGGGCGAGAGGGTGTCGAACCACTAGGACTAAGAGTGCACGAATTTAATCTATGACCTAAATTGATTAAAGGAACAGTGATATCTTTGTGTTAATTAATCTAGAAAACGACAATTAAACTAAAGTAATCTACTTCTAATCGGAAAAAATGTATTAAATGGGAACCTAGGGTTTTGAATCCATTATTAGCCAATTATTTTTGCGTTAACTCTTAAATTGGGATTATTGATTGTTACACGGGTAGTGGTTTAGGCTACAAGCTTCAACCTACTAAGGTAATGCTGTTAGTATTGCGTATTGACTCTATCTAACTAAAGCATAAGGAAAATAGGCTCTACCTAACGTATTGTTAATTATCACGTATTGACCCTATCTAACTAAAGCATAGGACATATAGGCTTTAATTAACAATTTGGCTAATACTATTGCTTGATTAATTAATCCTAAGGCTATAAGCTCAAATAATTAATTTATAAATATCAATATCAACAATTAAATGTTACAAACTCAATAATCATATTAATTGAATAAACAATAAAAATATAATACTTCAAAGTATTTATCTCAACTAAGCAATTCATGTAAACAATCAAATTAACCTAAATTAAAAGTAAACAAAAGTAAAGGCTAAGATTTCGTCTAACTCTAGAGAGCAAGTTAGCTCTCCATCAAGGATGATCCGGTGAAGGAGGAGATGAACGAACTCATGTCGGTCTTCACGCTAATTTCGCTCTCGTTCCAATTTAATGAAAAAAATAAAAAAAAGAAAATTTGAAGAAGAGTGAGAGTTGAGAGAAAAAAACGCAAAGGCGGTCCCCAGCCAGAGAGAGGCGGTGAACCCGAACCAAAATCAGAGAGCCCCCAGCTTCGTTCGTCCTCCTCTTCTTACAATCGAACCAAAGGAAAACCTAGCGAGCTGGGCTGAGGACGAAGCTGAGCTTGTTCGTGCGGGGGGGCGGTTGAAGCTGGTGGGCCGGTGTTGATGACGACGTGCTGGTGTTGCTGGGCTATTTGTGGGCCTGCGCTAGGCCGGTTGCAGGTGATGGTGGTGTCATGGGCTTGCGTTGGATCGTACAGGTGGGTGATGATGATGGGTTGTTGGGTTTGGAGGTAGGGGATGATGAACAGTGCACTCAGGTATTGTAGCGGTGCGGGTCGAGCTTTTACGTTCTTGTCTCGAATCTCGATTGACTTGATTTAATTGTTTACGCATCGAATTTGACTTATTTGCACCAAAATTTGACAATTTTCGAAACTTTAATTTTAAACCTGCTAAACATAAAAATTGCCAAAATGAGTGTAGAACAATAATTAATCAGGTACAAAATAATTAAAATATGCGTAATTATGAGACGCATCACTACCGCTCACAAACAAACCACTTCCTGAGTCATTTACAGAATCTGGTAATTCCTTATCTACTATTTCCTTACTCAGCAAGTTTTTCTTAACCTCATCGATAGAGATGGTTTTTCTACCACAATAAATTATGCTTTCAACGAAGCCTTTATAAGAGTTTGAGAGTGAACATAATAATAACATGGCATGATCTTCATCCTTAGGGGCATCATCCAATTCTTTTAACTCTTGAATAATAGAGTTAAATTCATTAATATAGTTTTTCAGAGACGTACCTTCCGACATACGACAGGTGAATAACCGTCGCTTAACTGCAATTTGTTGGAGACAGACTTGACACAGAACATCTCCTGCAATTTCTCCCACAACTCCTTAGTGGTTTTTACTTCTAAAACTTCTATCAAAACGTCATCTGTAAGACACATCTAAATAGCTGTTAGAGCCTTTTCGTTTAACTCATCTCATTGTCCTTCTGATAAATTCTCTGGTTTCTTCTCTTTTCCATCCAAGGCTTTCTTCAAGCCATTCTGAGTCAAGAGACCCTTAATGCGAATCTGCCATAGACTGAAACTCTCTTGACCACCAAACTTCTCAACTTCAGATTTAACTGCAGACGTTATAGTACCAAATCGAAAAACTAGGGCTCTGATGCCAATTTGTGCGGGATAAATAACCCGAGAACTGGATCCGATTCAAATACTATAACAAATATGAGAAGCAAAATAAGGATAAAAGAGAACAAACAGAAGAACACAATGATTTACATGGAAATCCCTCTACAATCGAGAGGGTGAAAGACCATGGGCGGAGATGGAGAACTTTTATTGAACGAGAAACAATGGAAGAATTACAATTCACTTCCTCTCTATCTCTCTCACGTACGTACGCCGCTCACCTTTTAATTGGATACTGAAATACGTAACCCTATCATTGTATTTATACCCGCGTGGAAATTGAACTCTCGATCAATCGGCGTACCCTTTGGATGCATTATACTTTTACGTACTTTTCCGATCGATCCAATGCTTCCACCGATCGATCGGCGTGGTCCCGGCTATACCCTTCATAAATCCAAGGAATTTGAGACACAACCTAACAAAAACTTATTTCATCACTTATGAAATAGTCTTGAAGATACAATTAAATCTAATGTTTGTATGTTATCACACATCACTAAGCGTATGTAGAAAGATAAGATTCTAAATGTAAATTTATTGTGAATGATGGGGGTCATAATTACAGGCAACCAACGTGTCATTTTGAATACAAGTGCGAATGGGGACTTCTTCTGACTGGGTGATGACTATGCATGCCTAACGTTAGTATGCACTAATTTGGTGAATTGCCCATTGGTCAATATTGCTATTTTTCTAACCAACTTTGGTTTTTTTTAGATAATTAGCGAAATAATTGCAATCCAAAAACTGGCGTCCCGTGATAGCAAAACCCAAGACCACGCCTGGGTGGATAGAGATCAAGGCAAGAATAGAACAGAAACTAAAAAAAAAAAAAAAAAAAAAGGTAAGATCTACTGTAAGAGAAAACTTGAACAAATATGATATGCTCTAATACCAATTTGTTAAGAATTTGGACAAATCTGATATGCTATGATACCAATTTGGAAAGGAAGTAATATCTTTCTAATGCGGAACTTAACACCCAAGAACTGGATTCGGTTCAAATACTATAACAAATAAGAAAAGTAAGCAATAGGTAAAAAAGAGAACAAACAAAGAACACAAAGATTTACATAGAAAACCCTTCTTCAATCGAGAAGGGAAAAACTATGGGTGGAGATGGAGATTATTTATTGATCACAAATAATGGAAGAATTACATGGACACTTTCTCTCAATTCTGTCTTGATGATGACAGCGGCTCACTTTATTTGGATTGGATTCCAAAAACAGAAGCTCTAAAGGCCTATTTATAACAAACGGCTAGGGCACGCGTTGCGCAGCCCCCGATTGATAGGCCCATACCGATCGATCGGCTCCCTTTTTGCAGGCGTTCTTGACTTGCGATCTGCCCAATCAATCGGCTTGCCCACAACTTCCTTCATAACATAAACAAGTAATTTGAGACATATCCTAAAAAATCTCCACCTTGGCTCAAATTATACATAAAATAAATTTCTCCACCTTCTTCACAAAACACCTCTCACACAGGGTTATCTAAACAAAACAGAAAAATCTAACCGAGTTCGAGCGATGCTTGAACTTCCTGTTAGGTAGCAACTGAGTGAACATATCTGTGGGGTTATCAGTAATGCTGAGCTTCTTCTTCTCTGAATTGGGCCTTGACACATCTTTTGAAACAGCCACCTGTTGTTGAATTGTGTTACTTAGCTGAAACTGAACTCCCTCCATCTTATTCACTTGACCTAAATCATAAACAACGGATGACATCTTCTGTGGACTTAATAATGAAGACTCATCAAATGTGACATCTCTACTCATTAGGAATTGCTTAAAGTGAACTCTTTTATGCTTCCCATAAATGCCATGTTCATAAGATTTCTGTCCTGTAGTCTGACCACACAACGAGCTCCTTCCTCTGAGCTCAGACAGACCCTTATCACCTGAATGATCCAACCTCATGCGCCACGACTTTGTGATACCTTGTTCTGTCAACGATGATGATGAAGATATCTTAACTGATCCTGCAACTGTAGAACCGACAAGTTCATATAGTGTTCCTACCCTTCTGCCTTTAATCACAACCAAAGCACCCTTAACGACCTTCATAACTCCATCTTTAGTTGTGTACCTGTACCCATGTGACTCAAGACTACCTAAAGAGATGAGATTCTTCTTTAAATTAGGAATGTGACGAACATCGCTTAAAGTGCTGAGAGTGCCATTGAACATCTTATTGCGAATTGTTCCTATACCCAAAACTCTACATGTAGCATCATTGCCCATTAAAGCAACTCCACCTTGACTTGACTCGTATGTGGAAAACCAATCTCGATTACCAAAAACATGATAGGAGCAACCCAAATCCAAAATCCAACTATATCTAAAACTGGACTGAGGTTCAGATACAGATAGTATATCACCATCATTCTCATCTTCAACTACAACACTAGCTGTTGCGGATCTCAGGTTAGACGTGTTATCTGCTTCTAGTTTCCTCTTAAGCTTGTAACAGTCTCTCTTAATGTGCCCTTTCTTATGGCAGTAATTACAGGATAGATCTTGATGTCTAGGCTTAGACTTGTTTCCACTATGATCATATTCTTTAGACTCGGTTCTCCCTCTCACAAATAAACCACTACTTGAGTTCTGAACGGAGTTTGACAACTCCTTATCTACTCTTTCTTTACTCAGTAGGTTTCTCTTAATCTCATCAACTGTGGTAGTTGACCTACCACCATAAATCATGCTTTCTACGAAGCCTTTATAAGAGGTAAAGAGTGAACAATAACATTGCTTGATCTTCATTTTGAGGAGCATCATCAAGCTCCTTTAATTCTTGAATTAAAGAATTAAATTCATTAATATGATTTTTAAGTGACTTACCTTCTGATGTACGAAACATGAACAACCGACGCTTAACTGCAAGTTTGTTGGAGACGGACTTGAAACAAAACATCTCTTGCAACTTCTCCCACAACTCTTTTGCGGTCTTCACTTCCAGAATTTCTGTCAAAACGTCATCGGTAATACACATCTGAATTACTGTAAGGGCCCTTTCGTCTAACTCCCTCACAGTGCTTCGGATAAACTCTCAGGTTTCTTCTCTTTCCCGTCTAAAGCTTTCTTCAAGCCACTCTGAGTCAAGAGGCCCTTATTGCGAACCTGTCATAAACTAAAACTACCTGGACCACCAAACTTCTAAACTTCAGATTTAACTGCAGACGTCATGGTACCAAATCGAACAACTAGGGCTCTGATAACAATTGTAAGGGAAAACTTGAACAAATATGATATGCTCTGTTATGAATTTGTTAGGAATCTGGACAAATCTGATATGCTATGATACCAATTTGTAAAGGAAGTAATATCTTCTTAATGCGGAACTTAACACCGAAGAACTGGATTCAATTCAAATACTATAACACACAAGAGAAGTAAACAATAGGTAAAAAAGAGAACAAACAAAGAATACAGAGATTTACGTGGAAAACCCTTCTTCAATCGAGAAGGGAAAAACCACGGGCGGATATGGAGATTCTTTATTGATCACAAATAATGGAAGAATTACAAAGACACTTCCTCTTAACTCTCTGTTGATGATGGCGGCGGCTCACCTTATTTGGATTGGATTCCTAAAACAGAAGCCCTAAAGGTCTATTTATAACAAATGACTAGGGCATGGGTTGCGCGGCCCCCGATCGACCGGCCCATATCGATTGATCGGTTCCCTTTTTGCAAGCGTTCTTGACTTGCAATCTGCTTGATCGATCGGCCCTATGACTCGATCGATCGGCTTGCCCACGGCTTCCTTCATAACATAAATAAGTAATTTGAGACATATTGTTAGACTATACTGTATAGGTGTTGTTACTATATGTAACTGAGCCCAATGGGCCTGTTTTGTATATGATGTAAAGCCCATCATAAGTTCTATAAATATACGAGAGGGCCACATCATTATACGTGGTTCTCATTCTTTCATGGTATCAGAGCTCTCCCGAGCCCTCTCTTAAAGGCAAACCCTAGCCTCCGTTGTAATTTTTATTCTTTCAAACAAAAAAAAGGGGTTCGAAACCCTAACGAAACCCTAGCTGCTGCACCACTGCCCAGCCAGCGCCCTCTTCTCAGCCTTCCTCTCTCTCTTCCTCTGCGTTATGGCTGACTCCTCCTCTGCCATGTCTCTTGTCACCTGCGCCACCACCATGCCGCACCCTACTGGTGGTCATAACCCATCTCTTCCCACACCGTTCGACAATTCGAACATTCGACAACACATATCCTCTACCCTTGATTTGAATGATCTGTCAACCTACTTAGTCTGGTGCCGCTCCTTTATCTCTGCTTGTCAGGGTTATGCTATTGATGACCGTCCGGACGGTTCCTCTACTCCACCCATTGCTACCGATCCGACCTATCGATACTGGAGGCAGGTTGACAATCTCCTTATCTCCTGGATTCTTGGTAGTATTTCTTCTGACCATGCTAGTGCTATTTGTGGTGATGATGATGATTTAACTGCCACGTCCCTTTGGGGTTCAATTACTAAGCTTTTTACTGATTTCACTCAATCACGTCAATTGCAATATAAACGGGAATTAACTAGCATTGAAAAGGGCAATCTCTCCATGTTAGCATACCTCACCATAATTAAATCCCTGTCTGATAATCTTAAATCTATGCGTGCCTCTATCTCTGACATGGATATGGTTCTAGCCGCTGTCAATGGTCTTTCTGATGATAAAGACTTTCATGCTGTTTGCAGCTCTATTACGTCTAGAGTTTCTTTTCCCTCGTTTATTGAGGCTCAGTCCATGTCAATGAATGAAGAATCTCGTCTTAATAATGCGAACACCAAAGCCCCTACTCTCCTTCTAGCCACCAACATAACTGATGTGGTGCCATCGCCGGCTGCGCAGCCAGTGCCGTCTGTACAGCTGCAACCCACATTACCCGAGCACCCTGTTGCTTTTCCTTCTCATCATAATTCACATAAACCCGGTTCTAGAAATCAGTTTGGTAATGGTAGAGGTAATGGCCGTTGTCGTGGGGGTTGCGGTAGTGGTAAAGGTAGTGTACGTAATGGTCGTGGTTATGGAGATCCATGGATGCAGAATATGTGAGGTCCAAATTTTAGGGGTATACCATGGCCCATGCCATATTGCATGCCTCAATTTGGCTCAGCTCCTTAGGGTGGTAATGCACCTTTTTATCCACAGTTTCATCCTGTAAGTAATGCTTATACCACTGGATATGGTTTTTACCCGAGTTTTGATGCGAGTCAGTTTCCTCCACAGTCATACTCCACCCCACTCTTGAATCCTCCTAGATCATGGATAGTGGGGCTTCGTCTCACATGAAAAATAACCTAGGTATCCTCACACCCTTGTTTCCGTATACTGGTCTTGATAAAATCTTGGTTGGTAATGGGGCGTCTCTTCCTATTGCGGGTATTTGGTCATGTTTTATTTCTACCACTGCAGGCCGTTTTTTTTAAAATAAAGTCCTTCTCATTCCCGGTCTATCCAAAAATGTACTTTCTGTGCGTCAATTTTGTTATGACAATAACTGTCTTATTGAATTTGGTTGTTTTGGTTTTTTTGTCAAGGATCCTAAATTGAAGTCCACCATAATCCGCTGTGTTAACCCGAGGCCACTTTTCACTGTTCCAGGATCATCCTTTTTCCATCCATCATTTGTTGCGTCTCGAGTCTCCTCTTCTCTTTAGCACTGTCGCTTGGGCCATCCAGGAGAACCAGTTTTGAGTACTTTAGTTAAGCAAAAGTTTATTTCTTGTTCTAGTTCTTCAAAGTCCAGTTTGTGTCATGCTTGCCAACTTGGTAAGCATAACGTTTACCTTTTCAAAAGTCTGTAACTGGTACCATGCGTCCTTTTGATATTATTCATTCTGATGTATGGACATCACCTGTTATCAGTTTCAGTGGTTTTAAATATTATTTGTTATTATTGGATGATTATTCTTATTTTGTGTGGATTTATCCTATATGTGCCAAATCTGAGGTTTTTAACCTGTTTGTTCAGTTTCGTAATCTTGTGATGAATCAATTTGGTGTGGAAATCAAACATTTTCAATGTGATAATGGCATCGAATATATCATCTGTGACTTTAATGGTCTTTTTATGCAAAAGGGCATTCTTTGTAGGGTTTTCTGCCCTCACACCTCCCAACAGAATGGGAAAGCTGAACGCATGCATCGTACTATTGGTAACGTGATGCATTCCCTCTTGTTTCAGGCATGCATGCCTTTGGAATTTTGGGTTGAAGCCGTTTCTGTAGCAGCTCATATTATCAACTTTCTACCGTCCACTTCTGTTCAGAAAAAGATCCCCTTTCAATGTTTATATAAGAAGCAAGTTAATTACGATCATCTTCGGGTTTTTGGTAGTGCCTGCTATCCGAATCTGAGTGCCACCACTTCTTATAAGCTTGCTTCGCGTTCTACCTTATGTGTTTTCCTGGGCTACCCACAGAATCACAAATGTTATAAATGTTTGGATCGTTCTATTGATAAAGTCATTACTTCGAGGCATGTTGTTTTTGATGAAGCAGATTTTCCATTTGCACGATTGGGCATTTTCTCTCACGATACAATGACCAGCTTCATCAAGTCTTTTCTCCTCCACTCACGACTTCACCATTCGCGGGTCTCCAGCCGCTGCACAGCCCCCCGTGGCTCACCGTTGCCGTCTCCTCCTGTGGCGCCACCCACCACAGCCGCTGCACCACCCCCCGTGGCTCCTGTACCATCGGCTGCACCTGCAGGCCCTCCACCCATGCCACCGAACGTGGGTGCACATTCACCCTCACCAGGTTCGGCTTCCCCCACTTCCTCTATTCATCCCATGGTGACTCGTGCTCGTGCTAGTATTGTAAAACCTCTTCTCAAACCTTCTATGATTGCTCATAGTACTCTGCCCGATGTACCTTTTTCTTATAAGTAGGCACTTACTGATGATAACTGGAAGCATGCTATGCTCGACGAATTTAATGCTCCTATTCGTAATAAGACATGGGATCTTGTTCCTCCGCCCCCTCATGATAACATTGTTGGCTCCAAGTGGGTTTTTCGTATTAAACAAACATCTACAGGTCAACTTGAATGGTATAAAGCTTGGTTAGTTGCTCAGCGATTCACACAGCGGTATGGCATCGACTACAGTGAAACTTTCAGTCTTTTTGTTAAACCTGCTACTGTTCGTACTGTTTTGACTATTGCTACTTCTCGACACTGGCCTATTCATCAACTCGATGTCAAAAATGCTTTTCTTAATGGCACACTTAATAAAGAGGTCTACATGAACCAACCACCAAGTTTTGTCAGCTCTCAGTATCCTGATCATATCTGTAAGCTTAATAAGTCTCTTTACGGTCTCCAACAGGCACCTCGTGCCTAGTACACTCGTTTTGCTACCTTTTTACAACGGTTGGATTTTCGAAGCTGTAAGTCAGATTCTTCTTTATTTTTCTTACATCATGGACATGATATGGCTATATTACTGGTCTATGTTGATGATATCGTTCTCACGGTCTCTTCTCATGCGGCACTTCATGATCTACTTCGCTCTCTTCATTCTGAGTTTGATATGATCGACTTGGGCTGCCTTAATTACTTTCTTGGCATCTCGGAATCTCACCTCTCTTCAGGGTTGTTCTTGTCTCAGTCTAAATATGCACATGATCTTCTAGACTGGACCAAAATGCTTTCCTGCAAGCCTATTGCTACACCTACAGATTCCAAGTCCAAGCTTTCTCTAGAAGACGGTGAACTTATAACTGATCCTTCCTTATATAGGTCCATTGTTGGTACCCTTCAATATCTCACCTTTACTCGTCCTAACATTTCTTATGCAGTTCAGCAGTTGTGCCTGTTTATGCATGCTCCACGATCATTGCACTGGATGGCTGTTAAACGGATCCTTCGCTATATCAAGGGAACTATTGATCATGGTTTGACTATCTCCTCGACACGTTTGGACAACCCTATGGCTTATTCGGATGCTGATTGGGTTGGTTGCCCTGACACTCGCCATTCTACTTCTAGTTTCTGTGTTTTTTTTGGAGGCAACATCATCTCTAGGTCCTCTAAGCGACAGCCCACCGTCTCTCATTCTAGTGCCGAGGCCGAATATCCTGCGGTCTCCAACTCCGTGTCCGAATGTTGCTAGCTTCGATCTCTCCTTAGTGAGCTCAGTCTTCTTCTTCCACGAGCTACTTTGGTCTATTATGATAATGTTTCTGCCATGTACATATCTACCAACCCCGTCCAGCATATTCGCACAAAACATATCGAGATTGACATCTATTTTGTTCGTGAGCATGTTCAACTAGGTCTTGTTCGAGTCCTTCATATTCCTTCCTCACAGCAGATTGCCGATATCTTCACAAAGAATCTTCTGCGCGCTCTTTTTTTGCTATTTAGATCCAACCTTTGCATTTATTTACCTCCTATTTTGGTTGAGGGGGGATATTAGACTATATTGCATAGGTGTTATTACTCTATGTAACTGAACCCAATGGGCCTGCTTTGTATATGATGTAAAGTCCATTATAAGTTCTATAAATATACTAGAGGGCCACAACATTATGTGTGCTTCTCATTCTTTCACATATCCTAACATCTAAGTATGCCCATATCCCGGATTATAGATCTACATCCGCTACAACATGTACAACCAGAAACCAAACAAAAAGCCACATTGGAAGAACTCATTACCAAAGTTGCCTACCAATCATATACCACCACTCAAAGAGCAATTCAAGGATATCAATACCCATGAAGATAGCACCATTCCATCCCAACAGTCAACCTTCTCAAAAACTCCTAATGTCGGAACACAAACCCACCCATACTAACATACGATTCTTCTTTTCTAACCAACACTGTAGAGGTCTTAAGAAGAACTTTAGCAACCCAAGTAGTTCTAAAAATAGATTTTTTGTCAAGAGTTTTGTAAATTAAAAGAGAAGCAGGGAGAAAGTTTCCATTGTTCAAAAGGGAAGATTTTCCTATTAAAAATTTTCCCACTTTAAATATTTTTGGTGCCCGCATGCAGATTTCGAGAAGATTATGAAGAATGCATTGAAGAACTCCTAAGATTTTGGCAGGTGTCCTTCGTGTTGCAAACGAAGGCCTTTATTTTATTTTATTGATGGACATTATTATTAGTAATTTTACATTGCCTTTCATCATTTGTTTTTCTAAATGTCACATGCATATTTCTTCGAGGTTTAAATACACTTTAATACCTCAAAGTTTAGTAAATTAATTTCTTAGTTCAAAAATTTTGTGAAATAATTTCTAATCCATCGGTTAAAGTCAAATAATATTTTAATTTGTAATCCGACATGTGGTGTTATATTTTAGGCAGAATGTCAACAACTTCCAGCGGCCCCATGCCATCTCCTCTTCCCTTGACCTCACGGGCATGACACTAGTGCCAACCCCACCTCAGACATCCAACTCCCTCGTCTAATCACCTAACCACCCCTCGGACCCTAGGCATACCTCCGATGTGCTCCCACCTTACCAATACTATGCCAACTGTTGGTGTATTTTCAAACTAAGTTAAAAAGGTAGTTTTTTTTTTTTGGCCTTTTGTGAAGGGGCATGTCTTTTTATGTGAAGATAGGAGTCTATTCTTATCAACACTTGAAAAATTATAAATGCCCCTTCCATCTTAAGGTTAGGACATTCAACATTATCTCATCGTTTTTTGTTTTTCAATCTCAGAAATTCATCCTCTTTGCATCATTTTCACTTTATATTTTGGTTTCATTTTATCGTTGAGACTACTTCAATAAGGACGAAATATGTCTTAAGAAAAGTGGTTCGTTATACGCGTTGAAGCTGTTATTATGGTACCCCTTTAATACTATTTCCTTACCGCCACCCAGGCCTAGCCCTACCCTAATATCCGACCCATCACACAACGACCATGCCCCTCATCGGCTAGAGTCCAACCCCTTACATGACATCCAGCTCTTTACCTAGTCACTTCCCTATCAACCCCTATCCCCCAGGCGCCACGCCCCCACATCCTATGCCGCGCCTCTCATTAGATTTGGTATCATGGACACCAATGGTGGAGTATGTTGGTACCAAACACATAAAATATTATATAAAACATATATAGTAGAAAGATATTACCTATAATAGTTGACCGAAGCACAGATCAAACTCTCTTTAAGATGGTTTTGCGCTCCTCTCGGATCTGATACGGTGCGGCAGGTACCGGCACGCCACCTCCAGGACATAACACCTAACTACAATATTGATAATTTCTAGGTTTGCACAACCTTAAAAGTTATAGCCTTTTCTTTAATCATTAGCCACATGTGTTCAAAGAAAAAGGCACGTCAAGCTTTTATAGGCATAAGCATTTTTAATAGGCGTAAAATCCCATGAAGCCTATTTAGAATTGGCCGTTGCTCAATGACATAACGGACGATTATAAATAATACCACAAGCATTTAACAATAACAACAACAACAAGCCCAGTGCCTCAAGGGCTCCCATAGAAGCGGGGGCGGGGGGGGGGGGGGGGGGAGGGTTGATATATGCAGCCTTCCCCCTTCAGGGTGTTAAACCCGAAGAGAGGCTGTTTCCGAGGACCCCCAACTTGAGATTCATGCCATCATCGAATCGTAACAACCTGTGAGCAAGGAAGAGGGAAGGGGGGGGGGGGGGGGGGGGGGGGGGCGGGGGGCGCAACAATGCATAAGAGCAGGACAAAGCATAAAGTGAGTATTATGAAGCATAACGCTCTAGAGGGGACTTTAAGGCCATATCATGCACGACAAGGCATGCAAATAAGCAAAAAAAAAAAAGAAGTAAGCAAGTAAACAGATAGTAAACACGACATGCACCCTTATATGTACAATACCTAGAAACACTAGTATAGTAGAATAAGCAGCGGTATGAGACCGCTACATCCACTACTTCTATGATAGTCCTCCATCTAGCTCTATCTCTATCTATCTCTATCACAGGCCATCTCCTCCTATAGGTTTAGGTGGGTGGATGAGGTCCCGCCGTAACGTTTGCCGTCATCCCTTCTTTGGCCTGCTTCTTCCCTTCCTGCCTAGCATGGTATGGAGCTAATTGCATCTCTTGATTGGGGCAGTGGTTTGTATCCTCATAATGTAACGTGCCCAAACTAGTACAACATTGTTTGGATGCTCCTATCCCGCTATATCGGATACACCTATTCTAGACCTTCACAGAGCTTTGTCTAGAGCCATCTCTTCATTTAGGTTGAGATAGGTGAGATCCTGTCGAATTATCTCTATCTAGCTCTTTTTCGGCCGTCCTCTCCCTCTCTTCCCTTCTATTATGTGGAGTTGTTCACATCTCCTGACCGGGGCAGTGGTTGGTCTCCTTCTAACATGCCTAAACCACCGCAATCGTTGCTCCCTTAACTTATCTTCTATTGGAGCGATGCCTAATTTACTTCTTATGACCTCATTTCTGATCCTGTCCCTCCTTGTGTGTCCGCAAATTCACCACAGCATCCTTATCTCCGTCACCCTCATCTTTTGTGTTTGATGACACTTTAGTGGCCAGCACTCTACCCCGTATGACATAGCTGGCCTCACTACTATCTTATAGTATTTACCCTTTAGCTTTAGCGGGAACTTCCTATCACACAAAATCGCCGAGGCCATTCTCCGTTTATGCCAACTCACTTTAATCTCGTTGTTGACATCTGCGTCCACTTCGCTGTCTTTCTGTACCATGGAACCCAAGTATTTAAAGCAAACTTTCTGGGTATGTTCTCTGATCTGATCCGTATGACTCCTGCGATTGGCATATTAGAGGTACTGAACTTAAGTTCCATATATTCTGTCTTTGATCTACTGAGCCTTAGACCTTTTGATTCTAAGGCCCTCCTCCAGAGTTCTAGTTTTTCATTCACTTCCATTCTGGACTCTCCCACCAGGACTATATCGTCCGCGAAAAGCATACACTAAGGTACATCCCCCTTGGACGTGCCTAGTGAGCTTGCCCATCACCAAAATGAACAGAAAGGGACTCAAGGCTGATCCTTGATGTACCCCTACGGTAATGGGAAGGCGTCTGTCTCCCCTTCTGTGGTGCACACACTAGTTTGAGCGTCTTCGTACATGTCCTTGATGACCTGTATGTAGGACTCGTGGATGCCTTTCCTCTCCAGGACCCTCCATAGAACCTCTCTCGGTACTCTATCATATGCCTTCTCCAAGTCAATGAAAACCATATGAAGGTCTTTTTCTCTATCTTTGTAGTACTCCATGGACCTCCTTAGGAGATGGATAGCTTCTATTGTTGATCTATCTAGCATAAATCCAAATTGGTTTTCTGAGACTCCTGCTTGATGCCGAAGCCTTCCTTCTATGACCCGCTCCCAGAGCTTTAGAGTGTGGCTCATTAGTTTGACTCCTCTGTAGTTGGCACAACTCTGAATGTCACCTTTGTTCTTATAGATAGGGACTAGTGTGCTCTTACGCCAATCATCAGGCATCTTTTTTCCCTGGAGAATTTGGTTAAATAATTTGGTCAATCATCTGATACCTGCTTCTCCAGTGCATTTAAGGTATGAAAATATCATCTTGTAATAAATTTTAAATTTAATTTTTAGTATACTTAAAATTTACCAATATATAAAATGGAATATAACTGTTGATATTAAATAGAGTTTACTAATGATTTAAAGAACGCATGTAACATTTCCACGATGGGTATCAAGTTATAAAACCATAACTAGAATTACATTTTTATTAAAATATCCAACAGAGTATGCAGAGAGCCATGTTTGGGAAATGAACTTGCATAGTGGGGTTACTGGCGATGGGGGTGAAGTGAGTGGTGGTGGTTGATTGATGGGGTCTTCTAGGTTGTCTACGGTCATGATGGATCGTGTTTGTGATGGTTATATATGAGCTCATTAAGCACATTCAAGGTGATGCGCCTTTGGTGTTAGGTAGGCAAGTCAAGAGAAGGGTGAATGAGAAGATAAAACTTTGGAGAAGTGCATTAGAATCCAAAGGATTTTGGCTCAGTAGATCAAAAATTGAGTACATGGAATTTAAGTTTTGCGCCATAACTAGATCATGCATAGAGAACGTAAAGATTGGGACAAAATACATACAAAAAAAGAGAATGCTTCAAATATTTGGATTTCATACTATAACAAGATGGCAAAGTCCATAATATACCAATAATCGGATTAAAGCAGGATGACATCAGTGGACAATCTAAGCAATATTATGTGATAAAGTGTTTCCTCTAATGCTGAAGGGAAAATAGCATAAGACGCTAGTGAGACTGGCTATATTGTATGGGGTTGAATGTTAGCTAATTGGAAGATACCACACCCATGATGATAGCAGAATTGAGGATGTTGTGGTTAATCTATGGACAAATTAGGAAGGATATAGTAAGAAATGACGTTATTCAAAACGAATTATACATGGCTCCCATTGAAGATAAAATGCAAGAGCAATGTCTTTAATGATTTGAGCATGTTAGGAAGAGATCGATTAGCACCCGTGGTAGAAAATATTAGCAACTACATAATAAACACTAAAAAAAGAGGTAGAGGCAGAAAAGAAAAACTAGCTGGAGACGATTAGACCTGACCTGACCCGCCTAAACCTTACTAAAGAAATGTCCTTAGATAGAGTTGGATGGTAGTTAAAAATACGTATGGTTGACCCAGCTGCTAGGAGAGAGAAGCACACCGAGCATAGTTGACAGGGCCCCTAGGCTTGCATGCCTTTTATTGTTGCTGCTTCATTTGACTTGTATAGTGCCTGTTTGCATTAGACATGGTTGTTTCATTTGACATGAGTAGAGTTCTTTTATGGTTAGGTACTTTTCAGAAACAATCATTTTATAAGATAATACCCTGTAGGGGTAAGGCTGCGTACATCTTATCCTTTTCAGACCCTGCTTTGGTAGGAATCTCTTGAGGCACTGGTGGTATTTTTATTTTTGAATGTTTATGTTGAGATCTGGCTTTAGTGCGTGAGAAGCATATATTTGGTAAGAAAAATGCTAAGGCTATATTGGTTACTAGGAAGTAAACGTAGGAAATTATAATTCATGAAAACTGGGTATTTGCTTTCTTGTTTTGATTGCAAGGAAATATATAGAATATAAGAAGTCAAAATTCTTTAGCAATTTTCAATTCCTTTAAAATACAGGAAGTAACTTATCTATCTATTTTAGGTAGGTTCTAATTCCTTTGTTTTTAACTAGTCGTCCTCCCTCTAGGAAGTTTTATTTGCTGATGTAGTAACCAAGTACTTTGTACCTACTTCCTACTAAGTTGCCACATGAATTAAATTTTTAGAAAATACAACTTCCCATAAAAAATTGAAGTAGAACAAAACAAGAGCCTTTCCTAACAAGCAGCCCAAAAGGGCTCATTTACTTTACCCAGAAAATAAATAGATCTAGAGTTGTTCTTTTTCCTTTGTTAGTACTTGTGTAAAGTCGTTACACAAGGTAACAACTATCAAAACAAAATTGTTGCTATAATTTGAGGCTTTTTCAACACCATACTATCATCTTTTTCTCGGATAATTAGCGATGCGGTCACATTACATAACGACAACTTGTACAAACGAGGCATAGTTAACCCACATAAAAGCAGGAATCAAAAAACAAATACAAAAAGAGACAAGACAAACAAGAAAATGATCACTATTTGTAATTGCGACCTTAGAGGACTAACTTTTTTTTTTTTAAAACTACCAACAAAAATGGCCACCGGCGGTGACTAAAAGTTACTAATGACAATAACAACTCTTTGAGTCAAGACTCTGACCGGCAACGAAAGTTTTAAATGTCATAGACATAATGCAAAACTGCGAATAACTTAGCAGGAACATTACAAATTTCTATTATGCAATTAATACACCCAAAAGGTAATACCGAAAGAACATGTTTTCTTTTACAAAGTTGGGGAACACAAGTGCCTTTATGTGACTATAAGGAGTTGCTATTCTATGTGCTAATGTTTAATGTTATGATCAAGCCAAGATCACCAAAATATTTTCTGATATTGAAGTCCTTTCTTACCCTTTTCTTGAAAATGGTCGGACAAGAATGTGGTAGTTAGAATTATATATTAATTGCGAGACGCCACAAATGGTGGCGATGGTACTAATGGCGGCGCTGGCATTGTTTGCACAACATCCGGGGCTAATGGGGCTGACCACAACGGCGGAAAATTGTCATCTTCTGTTGGTGGTGGTGGTGGTGGTGCCGACGCCGTTGTGGTGCCATCCTGTGTTGGTTGGGTAGACCACCACCACGGCGGAAAATCATCTTTTGTGGTTGGTGGGGGTGGCGATGGCACTAGAGGTGGTGATGGCATGGTTGATGTGACTTCTGGTGCTGGTGGGGCTGACCACCACCAAGGCGGAAAATCACTAACTTGTGCCGCTGGTGGTGGTGGTGAAGGCACTAGCGGTGGTGGTGGCACTATGGATGTGACAACTGGTGCTGGTGGGGTTGACCACCACCACCATGGCGGAAAATTACCAACTACTGCAGCTGGTGGTGGTGGTGATGGCACTAGGGGTGGTGGCGGCATTGTTGACGCAGCAACTGGTGCTGGTGGAGTTGACCTCCACCACGGATTTGGTGGAAACAGCCATGGTAATATTGGTGGTAGTGTAGCCACCGGTGGAGGAGAAATCACTGGTGATGATGGTGGTGGTGGCGAAGGAACAAGTGGCGGGGGCGGTGGTGGGATCACAACAAAAGGAGGTGAAAAAGGGAGAAATACTGGTGCTGGTAGTGGTGGTGATGGTACTAAAAGTGGCGGAGGCGAAGGCAGTGGCAACACTGGTGGGGGAGGAAGTACAGCCGGAGGTAGAGGTGGGGATGGCACCAAAGGGGGAGGAACCATAGGAGGTGAAGAAAAAGGAGGCGACCACGACGGTGGTGAAGTAGGAAGAAAGGGGTTATCAGGAGATGGGAATGTAGGAAAAGGCCATTTTCCACAAGTATCAAAAAGGTATTGAAACAACGGGTCACAGTTATGTCTAACTTTGTGGGTCGGACGTTTTTTACGGTGGGTCTGTCGATTATGACCACTGTGGCCGGTGGTCCGTCCTCTCCAGCTTCTTCTCTTCTGGGATGACTTGGAATTGCTAATTTGGTGGTGATGGTTAGGAGGCAAGATGAATTCTGCTAATGCATGAGTGATCAAAAGAAATGCAAGTAAAATTAGTGTTATGCTGCAGGTTTTCATTTCTACTGTGTGGTATTGTACATTTTGTGAGTCTCTGTTTGCTTTTTGTGCTTTCTTATGTATTGGTTCTTGGCATGTAAAATCATTTATTATCATATATAGTGTGCATGCAGAACAGTATTTTATATATTTATTTAATTGTCCTTACAAATTTAACCTAATAATGTAGAATACTTTCTGATCCAAAAAAAAAAAAAAAACGTAGAATACTGGAGTCAATGATGTCATTCGGATTCGATCCCACTGGGGACAAATTATTCCCTTTTAAGGGGATTTCCACCGGGCCTAACCATCAATAAAAAATACATATATTCAACTTAAATGTTTAATATATATATATATATATATATATATAGATAAGATATACATGCATATTTATTCAATTTATTTATTCATATACTTCATATATAGTAATATCAGACTTTTCGAAGTTTAAAATAAGTTTGATCTTTAGCACCTTCTCTAGTAATTAAGAGTTACTTAACTTTGCCTGATGAACCCACTTTATATATATTATAGTACAAATCGTTATGTGAGTCATTTATATTGTGTATGTAGGGGTGCACACGGTCCGGTTTGGTGGTTTATGGTTACCAAACCGGACCAAACAGCAAAAATACGGTTTGATAATTTTACAATTCAAAATCAAACTTTTTTTTATCTCACAAACCAGACCGGATCGAACCATACTGTAATTATGGTTCGGTCCGGCCTGATTTACTATAATAGAAAAATTGTTATTAACACTAATATGAACATAATTTGATCAATATTAAAATCACCATTAACTACAAAAATACCCCAAAATACGAAAACTTTATTTTTCTCTTCCTAATTCATAGTATAAAACATGTTTATACTATATACTACATAAACAAACAAACAATACATAAAATGGCTCTCTTAAATTCTTGTTAAGTTGTTAATCAAATATCTAGTGGTTTAGTCACAAATTAAGTTAAATTGAATTAATGAGCGGATTTTACTTGCATTTAATATTATTCTGTCGTTAAAAAATATATCATTACCTTAATTTAAATTTGAACAAATGACTAAATTGACACAATATGAATTCTAATGGGACTAAATTAACATAACTAAAACTATAACGATTAAGTTGACATAATCAGAAAAGTACAAAAACTTTTAGTGTAAATAACCCTAATTTTTTTTTATCGGGTTATCAATTAAAATTTTGCCACTAACATAACTTGTTGTGATTTTAGTGATGGAAATAATCATTCAATTCTTTAGTTTATGATTTAAGTTTGGTTTTAAACCAACCCTAAACCGTAAATCCTAATAACCAAGGTTTTAAAAACCAAACCATAATTTTTTAAAATATAAACCAAATCAACCAAACCAAACCGTAATTTACAGTTTGGTGAAATTTAGATTATGGTTTAAACTGTTTTTTACGCACCCCCTATGTGTATATACTTTTCTATTATTCTTCCAACTATATATAATGATATGTGCTATAGCAACATTCACATACCACGATATTTGCTATAGGATTAGAATAAATGGACTTTGTCCTCCACCCACCCCCCCCCCCCCCCCCCCCCCCCCCCCCAAAAAAAAAAAAAAGAGGACGAAAATTGTACTAAAAATAAACTTTTTTGACGCGTAAGGTCAAAGGGAATATTTGCCTTGCATGACATGATATTAATCTAATTGACATTACTACTTGAATTAATGTCATAATTACTACTGCAATTGAAGGTTTTTAATGATTAAGTTTTGAGAAATTTACTAGAAAACTTAAGAATTAAATGGTAAAGTAGTTGGGCCATATCAAGGAGCCAACAAATTTGTAAAAAGAACTACTCAAATATTAGGACTAAAATGAACAACTCTAATAGCATCACTTATTTATAAGCGACTTGCACACACTGAGTGGACAAACCAACGCAACCTTTGTGTCGACTTCTCGGATTATGACATATGACATTTTAGGAAAACTAATAGTATATTATACTTAGTTTTTGATTACAAATTTCTTTGAATTTTGTTTATGTTATTCATCATGAATCACTTAATTATCTGGATAATAATACGTACTATTTGAATAATACGCCCCTAGATTTGAGCTATTCAATATATCAACACTTTATCCTTGCATTTCACCTGGAGAATCTAGTTAAGTATTAATTTGATATGAATATTGCTCATATATGTATATATTTGTTTTGTATTGAAAAAGAGCAGTGGCGCTGAAATATTGGTGTGATCTATTTACTATACAAGAAAAAGTCAACTGTTCTGCTCATTTATTATCAGTATTCAGTAGTGGGCAGGGATGGGGAGAAGGAAGAAGAAAATTTACCCATTTAAGCCTCATTTGGTTATTCAAAATAACCACAGATTTTACGGAAAGCGGAAATTGGGCCTTTTGATTGGTTCCCAAAAAATTGACGGAATATAAGAAGTGAAAATTCTTTAGCAACTTTTAATTTTTCTAAAACATTGAAGTTCTAATTCTTTTTTTTTTTTTTTTTTTTTTTTTTTTTTTTTTACACATCCCTCTCCAGGAAGTTCTTTTTCCTAACCTAACAACAAAACACTTTGTATCTACTTATAGGAAAGTTGCCACGAAAATTAAATTCTTATAAAATACAAGTTCTCATAGAATTTAATTCATATGTTATCCAAACAAAGCTTAATTAGTTAACCATTCATTTTTCAACATGAAAAAAAATACGAACTTATTATTTATTGTTACTGTAAATGTTGGATCACTTGGTGTTTATATAGTTACGTCCTTAATATAGAATTTCAGTATACTAGTGCTATATTTTTATTTTAGTCGGTAAGAAAGTATAATGCCCTAATAAGGGTTACAAACATGATCACTTGAGGGAATGATAAGCCTCAAATCCAAGACTTCATGCTTGAAGAATGGATAACTTATGTTAAAGGATCAATTATCCAAAAAACTTAAGTTGATGGATGACAATTTGGGAATGATTTTATAGTCTAATATAGCCTCTTACGAAAATGCTCATTGGGCTAGCTTGAAGTGTAGATAATGCACATACCCTACCATACGTATTTTGTGCTTGAAATAGATTAAGATTTAGAGTGATGGGTATTCGAACTTGAAAAATATAAGACAACAAGGCTCTAATATCATACCAAACTACAAATTGTCCTAAAATATTAAGTTGATGGGTGTTTTATACTCTGACACTGTAAGCACTACACCAAATTCAACAGCTCTATTGTAATACTATATGCCGAAAGACCAATTATCACAAAAGTTTAAACTAATGGACGGAAATTCAGGATTGTTTTGTACTCTAGTATGTCCCTTATGCGAATGCCCATTGGACTTGAAGCGCAAATAATCCCCAAACCCTTCGTAAATTGTGCTTGAGATATTAATATTTAGATTTGGGTACTAGCAATTGGGATTCGAACTCATGAGCCGTGTCCTTTCTATTTATTAACAAAGAGTATGATATTATGTCAAATAAAAAATTATCCTAAAAAGTTAAATTGATGGGTGAAAGTTAGAAATGATTTTACACTTTAACAACATAAATACTGCACCAAATTCAACGGCTCTAATCTAAGGGTGCGTTTGGTTCAGCTTATTTTAGCTTATCTTTCTTCAGCTTATCTGTTTCAATAAGATCTGTATGTTTTTACAGTAAAGTGTTTGGTTGTGCAGTGCAGAAAGATCTTTTTTACAAAATAAAATACTTCAATACAAGTTAAAAAAGTAAATCACTACTATAATCACAAAAATGACTTAACAATATAATTATCTAACTATCGTAGGTCAGAGAGAATCATGATAATAGTTGGCCATAATAGTGGATGGTATTGAGTGTAGTGACCCATGATCATAAAAGGTGTGGTGATTGATGGGAGTGGTGATAATAAGTAAAAGTAGGTCATGGTGGTGAAGATTTAATGTTAATATAATATTTTTAAAGCATTTCTCTCAAATAAGCTGTGAAAAAGATCCAGTTTGGCATCTTTTTCTGCTTAGTTATAAAATACATTTTTCATCTTTTTATACAAGCTATGAAAAAGATATAAAAAGATCATTTCTATTAACCAAACGCAAGCCTTGCAGTAATAAAGAGCTTTTTTACAGTTTTAAACTATTAAAAAGCTAAACCAAATACAGCCTAATACTATATGGCAGATATAGTGGTATGCTTGTGTGTGGTGTTAGATAGGGCCTAATGGAGGGCTAGCATAGGGGTATTAGATGATCCGGTTAGAGTAGGGTAGTCTTTGTCTCTACCTTATCTTTGGCTATACCTTTTCTATCCCTATCTCATTCTCGTTTCTCTTTCTTTATCTCTTCTACCTCTACCTCTATCCTTTCTTTTGGCCATACTCATGCATTTTTGATGCTTCTCCTGTGCCAGGTCTTTGGCTGATGGATGCAGACCAACTTTTTAGGTAGGGGGTTATCGGAAACAGCCTCTCTTCAGGTTAGCCCCCTGAAGGGGGGAGGCTGCGTACATCTACCCTCCCCAGACCCTGCTTTTGGCGGGAGCCCTTGGAGACACTGGGTTTGTTGTTGTTGTTGTTGCTTGTGTGTGGTGTTAATTCAATGCTCAACGGCAACAACAGAGTGGCTGGCTATGGAGTGGTGACTTCCGCCGTCTCACTTCATTGTGTCTCTGATATCGATGGCCAGTCATCTTTTGTATGGTGGGTTGAAGGGCAGACTGCATGGCTGGCTGGCTATGCATTTAATAGAACGAACATATTATTTTATTCATTTAATTGACCATTTTTATTAAACATTTATGATTTAAAATAGAACTTGTACATTTTAATAGTATATCAGATACGTCAATGGTATGTTTTATCTTCAAATTTATCTTTTCTTTTTTTGTGTTCATTGAATAATTATATGCGTAAGGAAATTGAAATTATGCCAAACCTTATTTAGTGGGATTCCTTTAAGGCACTTGGATCATTGTTGTATTTAAAATTATGACAACAATACGAATATATATGATTAAAGAGTACAAGAATATATAATGCCTACAAGCTATTCACAAACTATAAGGATGTTGCCATAATCTACAATGATACAAATTCTTAAACTTCATGTATTATTTTTTCTTAAAAAGAAAAAAAAAAAAAAAAAAAAAAACTCTACTGGACGCAATTTGAGCGAGCGGGAGAGAAAGTTATTGGCAAATTGCAAGGAGAAAGTAACATGAAGAACAAGAACTTGACCAAAAGTCATTCTCTTGAACAAAATGAATATCAGGCTCATATATTTTGTCTACATATTGGACTGAAAGCACCTTGCGTTGATGTTTTGCCAATAAACGAAGGTGGCATGAGACTAAGAGAAGCAATGATCATGCAGGAGATTATGAACCCAACAAGTTTTAGTTAGTGATAATATGAACACCACTATGATATATAGCCTTAGCACTAGAATTAGAGACTATGCATTGGTAATTAAAAGACCATGAGATTAAAGTAGATTCCAAAAAACGTGGTAACACATGTGCATCAATGATTATTTGGACAATTGGTCCAATCTATACCATTTTTATAAGGGTGAGAGGAGGCGTATTAGAAGAATCTTCTAGAGAAGGCCCTACCTTGCACATCAACTAAAGTAATGTTACCTAGCCTTGGGCTAAGCAGTTGAGTCCATTGCATTTCCTAGGATAGAATGATGGTCAAGCTATCCAATTTGCTGTCATATTGATCTCTTTGAGGCAATGATTAAAACTAATGTCACTTCGAGCTCGCTTGGTCCTATTGATATCCTAGATGATTTTCTAGATGTGCCACGATGTATTTTAACTCCCCTTGATCACCTCAACTATAATATCACTATTGCCTTTTACTTGAATGTTTCTAAATTCCAGTTTCATTGTCCTAAGAAGACCATCTTTTGTCACTATAACTTCAGCTACATGAATGGATATGTTTCCCAAACATTTAGCCCCTATTGTTATGAAGCATCCCACACTGTGCCTAATAATATACCCTGCCGCTACCGACCTTCCATTTCTCAAACCATTGAAATTGACCTTCACACTACCCAAATTCATACTATGCCATCTTATGCACTCCCATCTGTTTCTTCTGATGGGCCTACTTGTCATACATAATTGCTTCCCATGACATTGATCCTCCCTCTAAGTTTAACAACAACAATAACAACAAACCCAGTTCCTCCAAGGGCTCCTGTATAAGCAGGGTCTGGGGGGTAGATATAAGCAGCCTTCCCCTTTCAGGGGGCTACCCTAAAGAGAGGCTGTTTTCGAGGACCCCCAACCTGAGAAAATGGTCCACAGCAGAGTGCAAAAGACCTGCCAGTAGGAGAGCATCTAGGCATGAGAAGGGCAAAAACACACGACGCACCAAACGATAGACTGAAAACAAGCCACATCAGACACAAATCATCAGATAAGATACAGATATGGATAGAGATAGAGAATATAGATAGAGATGGAGATAGAGATAGAGATAAAGATAATTAAACACGAAGCAAGTATCATCTCATGAGAGCCAGAAAACACAGCTTACGTGCGCCAAGAGGACCTAGCACCAGTAAGCTGGACTACCCTATTCCAACCGGAGCATCTAATACCTCTATGCTAGCCCTCCATTGGGCTCTATCTAAGGCCATCTCCTCCCGAAGGTTTAGGTGGGTGAGGTCTTGTCGGATCATCTCAAGTCATCTCTTCTTTGGTATGCCTCTGCCTCTTCTACCTAGTGCAATAAGGGGCTGTTCGCATCTCCACACTGGAGCGTTGTCTGGTCTCCTTCTAACATGTCCGAACCACCTCAGACGTTGCTCCCTCAATTTATCTTCAACAGAGGCTACGCCCAAATTGCCTCTTATGATGTCGTTTCTGATCCTGTCCTTCCTTATGTGTCCGCACATCCACCTCAGCATTCGCATCTCCGTGACCTTCATCTTCTCTGTGTGCTGCTGTTTCATCGCCCTGCACTCCGCCCCATACGTCATGGCTGGCCTCACAACCGTCTTATAGTATCTTCCCTTTAGCTTCAAGGGGAACTTTCTGTCACAAAGTACTGCAGAGGCCATCCTCCACTTATGCCATCTCGCATTAATTTGGTTGCTGATATCCTCATCCACTTCGCCGTTGTGCTGTATCATGGACCCCAAGTACCTGAATCTCTCCTTCTTCGATATGGCCTCAGATCTAATCTTGACTTCTTCCCGGGTAGGTGTGGTAGAGGGATCGAACTTGAGTTCTATGTGCTCAGTCTTGGCTCTGCTTAGTCGTAAACCCTTCAACTCTAGAACCCCTCTCCACAGTTCCAGCTTTTCATTTATCTCTTCCCGCGACTCCCCCACCAGTACTATGTCATCTGCAAAAAGCATGCACCATGGTACACATCCCTGGATATGCCTAGTGAGCTCGTCCATGACGAGTATGAACAGGTAGGGGCTCAGAGTAGACCCTTGGTATAGCCCTACTGTTATCGGGAAAGCATCTATCTCCCCATTCACTGTAAGCACCATGGTCTGTGCCTCCTCATACATTTCTCTAATGGCGCATATCTATGGTACGGGGATGCCTTTCCTATCCAAAACTCTCCAAAGGACCTCCCTTGGCACCCTATCATATGCCTTCTCTAAATCAATGAAAACCATATGAAGGTCCTTCTGTCTCTCCCTATATTGCTCTATCGTCTGCCTTAGGATATGGATGGCTTCTATTATTGATCTCCCGAGCATAAATCTGAACTGGTTCTCGGACACCTCTGTCTGTATCCTTATCCTCCTCTCTATGACCTGTTCCCACAACTTCATAGTGTGGCACATTAGTTTGATACCCTGATAGTTGGTGCAATTCTGAATGTCGCCTTTGTTCTTATATATCGGAATCAATGTGCTCTTCCTCCATTCCTCAGGCATCTTGTCCCCCAGGAGAATTTGGTTAAATAGTTGAGTCAGCCAACTAAATCCCTTCTGTCCAAGACATTTCCATACTTCTATGGGTCAGCCATCTGGGCCAACTGCTTTACCCCTTCCCATGGATCTTAGGGCTTCCTTGACTTCCTCGGGACTAATTTTCCTACAGTCACAACAGTTTTGATGCTCCTCAGATGTTTGGAAATCACCTAGGGATATCTCTATCCCTCCTTGTTCATTGAATAGCTCGTGGAAGTACGTTTTCCACCTAACCTTCATTAGATGCCTATCCACGAGTACATATCCATCTTCCCCTCTTATGCATTGTACTCTATCCAAGTCCCTAGTCTTCCTTTCTCTAGCTTTGGCGATTCTCTATAAGTCCCTCGCACCCTCCTTGGTCTCCATCCTTTTGTAGAAATCCTCGTAGGCACTTAATTATCCTTCTCTGACTGCTCGCTTCGCTTCTTTCCTAGCTTGAAGATACCGCTGTCGCTTGTCCTCATCTCTGCTATTATCCCACTCTTTGAAACAGACTCGTTTCGCCTCAATCGTCTCTTGGACCTCCTCGCCCCACCACCAGGACTCTCTGATGTTTGGTGCCCTTTCCTTTGACGTGCCGAGAACTTCCCGTGCCAGTCCTCTCATCTTTTGAGCCAGTGTTCCACAACTGGTTTGTATCTCCCTCGAAGTCCTCCTCGACCTCGGCCTCTACTCTTTTCTTATATACCTTAAACTTCTCCCCCTTCAACTTCCTCCAACAGGTATACGTATGCGCCGGTTTGCCGATTCTTTTGGCCTTCTTCTTAGCCTTTATATCTGCCCACAGCACCCTATGTTGTGTAGACAGGTCTTCTCCTGGGGTAGCCTTGCAATCCCTGCCGTCTCTTTGCATCCATTTTCTTAATAATATGTAGTCAATTTGTGTTTTTGTCCCACCGCTTGGTACGTGATGATGTGTTGCTCACGCTTTGTGAAGAAGGTGTTGGCCACCGTTAGGTCATATGTGACTGCGAAGTCTAGTAGGGCTTTTCCCTCTGTATTCCTGGTTCCAAAACTGAATCCTCCGTGGTGAGAAGCGTAGCCGTCCTCTGTCATGCCAACGTGCCCATTGAAGTCCCCGCCAATCATCACTTGTTCGGTTTGGGGTATGCCTTGCATCATTGTGTCTAGATCCTCCCAGAATGCTGCCTTCTGCACTGATTATGTTCAATACTTCTCCATCTAGGACCATTTTGATACTTATGATCCTATCACCAGCTCTCGATACTCCGACTACTTTATCCTTGAGGCTGCTTTCCACAATGATCCCAACTCCATTCCTGCCTCTGACCTTGCCCGCATACCAGAGCTTGTGCCCCAGCACCTCCCTGGCTTCCACAATGATCCTCCCTCTAAGTTGTCAATCTCAAAACGAAATTTTAGCTGCTATAATAGACTTAATCAAGTACTTACTTTTATTCTAAAACACCTTCTCATTTCTATCCCTCCAGATTTGCCTAAATAAGGGTAACAAACTTCAAAAGCTCAGTCTGGAAAACCCCATCCCTGCTACCTCTCCTCTTCTCTAACTCCTCTAAAGAGAAGTCCCCACAAAAAATCCCTCTAACCCACCTGCTACTTGTACCGATCTTCCAAATCCTCTTAGAGATCAAGAAAACAAAAAACAAGTGGTCGATCATCTCTGAGTAAGCATTACACTTAGGACATGAAACTGGGAAGCTAAGCGATCTGCCGATAGGAGGCCATTATGAGCAATTTTCCATAAGCACACCTAAATTATCTAATGAATGTCAACTTTCCAAATCCATTTAAATATCCAACCATTATTTATCTTCCAGTCTAAGCCGTGGGCCATCAAAGTAGCTAATTTGACACTAAATTCACTCGATTCCATGACCCCAACAGAAACTGTCCTCAATATCAATATTAGGAATTGGAACTCCAAGAACTTGGGAAATATGTTACTCAAAGCCTCACTAGCTCATTCTCCCTTTTTGATGAAATCTGAAACCCTCTTGACAGGGTCTAAAAAGGCCTCATTGTGGTTCACCCTTAACCCTATTCTATTGGGCGTAGCCCACCTGTTGTGTAAATGAAATAGACTTTCCATTCCCAATTACCCACTTGATCCCTCTACTAAGTAGCTCACACGCTCCATAACTACTCTCCAAATTAGAGAATTCGTCTCCGTAGGCAGGTAATCCAAGCAACTTGCACCTTCAACATATTTGGTTGTTACCAGACGTATTAATATGTAATTTGGCTTTAGACAACGAACTAGTCTAATGTAAGCTTAGAATTAATTATATATGTTACTTCATGGATCGGATTTCCCATTTCCTTCTATAATGCATAAATCATCCTATGTATTTATCCAAGGCTTATGAGCTTTCAATGCCCAGGGTGTTACAAATCCTTGGAAAACTATTCCCCCAACACTGTGAGAGAAAACAATTAAGAATTTATTAAAATTTACAAACTGATCAGTGTCCAAGTAGTACCTTTCTAGGGTCTACTTTACATTCGTACACAATTCAGCCAGAGCATCATAGAAGATAATACAATTGTAAATAAGAGATATGAGACACTTGGAGCCTCCATGGCTATTTTAATTCCAATACCCGATTTGGGACATCTTACTCCTTTTAGAGGTCTCTAATAAAAATATCAATACATAAAATGACTAAGTAAGGAGATAAGGGATCACCTTGGCAAAAGCCTTTACTGGAGAGAATAAGAACGACCAAGGAGTCCTTAACAAGAATAGAGAAAGATGTTGTCATGACAAACTACATTATCCACCCAATCTAGATCTTTGAGAACCTGCGTCTTTCCTATGCAGCTTTTAAGAAATATTCTATTCCATAATAGGTTTTCTCTATGTCCAGCTTGATCCTACCCACCTTGTTATCCCATTTTTCACTTAAGTGAACACGTCATTTTATGGGAAACAAGAATTTTGTCAAGAGTGTACGTTCCTACTATGAAAGCACCTTGGAGCTACGAAATGACTTTAGCCAAAACTAGTTTAACTTGTTACCTAGAACTTAAGTAATAGCCTTATAAATCTCATTATAAAGGCTAAAAGGTCCAAATTAATTCTTGTTTTGATGCGTCTCAAGCTTTAGAATAATAGTTATGAAAGTTTTATTAACCTCCTTGTGTGACTTACTGTGTAACGCCCCCCAAATGTCATACCAAATAGGCTTAAATAAAAAAGGGCGCTACACGGACGTGCCATAATGAATCTTCTCATCATAGTACGAAGCCCAAATTCTTCCATTCATAATTCCTCAATTTCCATAAAAATTCCTACAATATATAATATATTGAATCCCAAAATAACATATACTAACGAATAAAGCTAATAGTATGAAAAGTCGAGATTACAATCTATTCAAATAGTGCATAAAATCCCTCTATATAATTTATTTAATGTCTAAACCTCGAAACCAAAATAATGCTCGAAACAATATGTCGCTCTGCCTTCCTTGTTCCTCTAGGATTTCCATAGGCTACTAATTTAAAAAATTTAAGGAAAAAGGAGTGAGCAAACAACAAGCTCAGCAAGTATGCGACACACCATACCCGAACTAGGCATATTATTTAAAACGCAAAAAAAAATATCCAGAAAATCAATAAATCTTCAACGATAATTTTTTTGAGAGGAACAAAACATCACCTTGTATTATAATACATTCCATAAAATTTCATTTGTTTGGCTCACAGATCCATCGGAGATTTTGGTTGGTATTATACCCCACAATAGGGCCATATATCAACTTTTGCATAATTCACCTTGAATTCATCGGCAACACACGCTTTTTTACAATGCCTTCAATTTGTCAGCGACACAAGCTCTTTTAGAATGCATTCAATTCATCGGCGACACACACTCTTCTAGAATGCATTCAATCAGTTGGCGACACACGCTGTTTTAGAAAGCATTCAATCCATCGGCAACACAAGCTCTTTTAGAACGCACTCTTTTGGAATTCATTGGTCACACAGGCTCTTTTGGAATTCAATTCATCGACCACACAAGTCCTTTTAGAATTCATTAAATTTGTTAAATTTGATATAACGTCAACAAATTCATGATAATTTCATCCATATTATCACCAAGTATAAATTCTTTCAACAATTCACATACTCTATTATCAAATCGATGTATAAATCACTATAATTTCAAATTATAAGAGTAGTATACACACAATCAATCGAACACGTAATTCTTTCAAAAATTCACATATTCCGTCATCGTATCAATGTATTAATCAATTAATTTCAAATCGTAAAAATAGTAATCACAGAATCAATCAAACATATATGCCTCATCCTATTTTAACAAACTAATATACCGTTCAAAACATAATCTCATACATAAATCTTGTAAAGCAATCTTTATATTTCACAAACAAATAGGGAAAGTGGCATATTTACTTTCAATATCTTCCAATTCTTTGTCCGAACTTCTATAATGAATTAGTTTCGAAAACTTATCAAGGAAGAGTAGTCAGGATTGACAATTGACGCTAGAGAGAGAGAGAGAGAGAGAGAGAGATTGGGAGATCAGAAGAGGGGAGGAGAAACTAGGGTTTACACCGTTCTCCTCTCTTATATATATTAATTTATATAACCCTAATACTATTAATGGACCCTTTCTAAATTAGCCTATTATTTTATATATAATCCAGTTGAAATAATAGTGAATTCTAATTATATTATAATACTTAGCCCAATTTAATTAAACCGATTTTTACATATTATAATGTCTAGCCAAATTTATTTACCCCAAGTTTCATATATTATGTTACCTAGTCCAATTTAATTAGATTGGATTTTACATATTATAATGCCTAGCCCAATTTAATTAAACCGGGTATTACATCCTTACCCCCTTAAATAAAAGTTTCGTTCTCGAAACTTACATCCTCAATTTAATTAGACAGGGTATTACATCCTCAACCCCTTAAATAAAAGTTTTATTCTCGAAACTTACATTCTTAATTTAGTTAGACAGGATATTAACCTAGGCTCTCATCTCAACACTTAAATTTCTCAATAAGTAATAACCTAGACTTTCATATTAACATCCAAATGTCTCAATAATTAATAACCTATCACTTATCCTTAACAGCAATAATTAATAACTCATCACAATACTCAAATCTCTTAATAATTAGTAGCATGTAACTCATCTTAACAGGGTTCACTTATCAGGCATGAATGCAACCGGATCCCATTAGAACTCCGAAGTTAAGCGTGCTTGGGCGAGAGTAGTACTAGGATGGGTGACCTCCTGGGAAGTCCTTGTGTTGCTAACCCTATAAGGTTGGAGGTTCTCGAAAACAACTTCTCGGCAGGGTTACGCCTTGAAGGGGTAGGCTGCTTACATCCACCCCTCCTAGACCCCCCTTATGTGGGAGCCCTTGAGGTACCGGGTTTGTTATTTGTTTGTTTGTACGTAACTCATCTTAACACCCAAATCTCTATATTATTATTGCCCAGTTTCACATCAATGCCTTCCTACCCTTAATCCTAGATTCTAAGACACCATCTTTTAATTACCAAATCACACAAAAGTAAAGGAAAAATTATAAGGACCATATATTTTAATTATAACAATTAAATTATGAAAATGACTATGTTAAGGAACAATTGTACATGAGTATGTAAATAACAAGTAATGTATATTTACAAAGGAGTAAATTGTAAAAATTAATGTAAATATATAAGAAATAACAATTAAAAAAAATGCAACTAATTCAAAAAATAATAATAATTTTAGTTTTTTTACATGTTTCAAAATGTACGCGATGTCCGTGAATCGCTCAGTAAAAGGCTTGTTTCCTTAAATTGAAAGTAGCAACCGCAATTTTGGCATTCTTTTATTGATTAAAGTTAAATAATCCTAATAAATTGGGGGGGGGGGGGGGGGGGGGGGGGGGGGGGGGGTGGAGGACACAAAACTTTTAAAATAACAATCAATTATGCCATATAGATATAATATTCTACTGGGTTTATCTTGTGCGATGCACGGATAGTGTTGCTTTGTAATATATATTACAGTTATGGATTCATTGAGGGAATGTATTGAATTCATTGAATTAATATTTGAAATACATGAACGGCATGACATTCCACCAATTGCAAAACAAAATTGGTGTTGTGGTTTCCTTTATGGCTCGTTCTCATTAATCTTGTTCAGTTCCCTGCAATGGATGTATATTTTGATTAGTAGTTTTTATTTTCATTTTGTATAAAATTATTTGGTCAAGTACCTTAATTTTTTTACTAACTTGTGATCATATTGTATGTTGTTTGTGCTTCGTATGGTGTTAGTCTATTTGATGGTAGTCGTTTAGGTTGTAGTAACATTTTTCTTCCTAACTAACTTATGTGATTAACTTTATGGTTGTAGTAACAATCTTCTTCCTAACAGACTTATGTAATTTTTATCATATGATAAATATAAATGTTATATTTCATACTGTACACAACAAAAAAAAAATGAGTATGTTATTTATTTATATTTTGTAATTTTTAAGTAATTGCTAAAGAAATTGGGCAGACCCATGTGTTGACATGAGTTTGAACCACCGAGACTAGTAGCACGTTCGACCCGGTTTTATTTGAGCCATCCTACGGTACGTGTGCTCGGGCTAAAACTGGTTGGATGCTTTTCTTTTATCAAAATATTTTGGCCCAAAAATTATCAAAATACAACAAAGAATAATTATGTACATCCTTAATATCAACAAAATTATATAAGAAGAACGATATTTACCACTTACTCATGATGAAACACTCTTCCCAAATTAGACAAAATCCAGCAGGAAACCTGTTTCCAAAATTCATTCTCCCAAAGCGAGATGTATCTTGCGGATTCAAAATGGACACACGCTGAAGTGGATTAGTTCCATATTTGCTTAACCTTTTGGGTCTTATTATGAGATTTATAGGGCTTGAGATTTAGATTAGTTACAACTTATAAAGTAGCAACTCTTCAATTATAGTTTTAGACTGAAATAATTAAATTTTTATTTCTATTTGCTTGCTTTCAGTTATAGTTATGGAATTATAAGAGTTTGACATTAATATATAGGAATGACATCGACATTAATATATAGGAATTACAAAAAAAGAAATTAACTCATGATCATAAATATTTTTTTTCTTTTTCCTTTTTCTTGTATTAGAATATTGGCAGGCTTTTTGACTTTTAGGAATTGAAAAAATATACTCATGATCATAAATATTATAAATATTTCTTTTTTTGTATTTCTTATATTATATGTACTCATCAATTTGTAGATTACGTAAGTCAAATTTGCTTATGCTCCTCTTAAGAATGCTTGATATACATAAATATTATTCAACTAAATTCTAAAATTGTAGGACTCTATAACTAAAGAATGATATATTATATATAATATATGTTTTAATAGTATACATATTTTCAAATATTGGTATTATTATAATACCCTATCTAATTAAATTGAGGATGTAAATTTCAAGGATAAAACTTTTATTTAGGGGGTAAGGATGTAATACTAGGTCTAATTAAATTGGACTGGGTATTATAATATATGAAATCCGATTTAATTAAATTGGGTTAGGTATTATAATACAATTAGAATTTACTATTATTTTAACTGGGCTACAAATAAATAAAATAATAGGCTAATTTTGAAATGGCCCATTAGTAATATTAGGGCTATAAGCATATAAATGGAAGAGAAGAAGATTTAAACCTTAGTTTCTCCTTCCCTCATCCGATTCTCTCTCTCTTCTCTATAAGTCTCTCTCTCACTCTCTCGCATCAATTGTTAATCCCATATTAGGTTTTCAAAGCTAATTTATAATAGAGATTCGGATATCGAATTAGAACATAGGGAAGGTAAGTATACCACTTCCCTTACTTGTTTGTGAAATATGAAAATTATTTTATATGATTTGATGTATAAGACTTATATGTGAGTGACTTATTATTTTGTTTAAGTAGGGTTGGCCATATGTGTTTGATTGATTATATGATTACTACTCTTACGATTTGAAATTATATTGATTTATACATTGATTCGATGATAGAATGTTTGATTTTCAAAAAAATTATTGTGAACTTGTGATTTGAATTGAAATGTTTTTATGGAAATAGCTCACAAATAACTATGTGACCCTCGGGGGTCTATCGACGAAAGAATGTGAAAAATATGAAAGTTGATCTGTGACCTTGTCGCAGGAATAATACCGGCACATAGTCTCCGATTTATCTGTCACATCTTCAGAACTGACAAATACTACGTTGACCCTGATGGGTCTATCCACGTAGAATCGATTCGAATGTGAGAAATGTGAATGTCGATCTGTGACCCCTTCGTGAGAATAATATCGGCCGTAGTCTCCGAGTAATCTGTGAGTTTTACCAAAGAGCTTTTGTGAAATAAATTAAAGTATAAAGTGGTGACTAGTGCTTCTTGAAACATGAAATTTTGAAGAAAAATTCTGTTTTAAATAATATGCTTGATATGGGTAGGATGTGAGGTGTACTTGCTGAGCGTGTTGTTTGCTCATCCTTTTTATTTCACTTTTCATATTAGTAGCTTGTGGTAGTTCTAGAGGAACGAGGAAGGCAGATGATGCGTAGCATCTTATCGAATTAGTATAATAAAGCGATATATTCTGAATTAGTTTTGGATTTTGTATAAATTGGGCCCTTGGCCCTCATTTGTGAGTAATGATCAAAAGTAAACTTCTCATCTTACCTCTACTTCTCATCTCCTTCTTCTATTTTTCTCTCTCATCCAACTCTAACTCACCCCAAACCCTAACCCTAGGGTCGTTACACCAATTCGGTGTAACATTTGGTATCAGATTTAGGAACGAGCTGCGTACTGGCTTCAATGGCGGACGGTACTCGCAGCGTGTCGGACGTGCGCCGCCTTGAGGGCCGCCTGGACGAGTCGGAGAGCCGGAACGACCAGCGATTTCACGACATTGATGCTCGATTTGAGTCGATTCAAACAGAAATGTCATCTATGATGGAGATCTTGCGCGATGTACAACAGACCTTGCGTCTAGGTCAACCTCTTCTCCATCGCCCGGCCGAGTCGGTTCCGCAATCGCCGCCACCACCACCTTCGGTAACGAATGTTACTCCGGCCTTTGGTATGGACTTTTTGCCCTCCTCTCCGTATCAGATTCATACACGATTCTCCAAAATCGCTTTTCCTCGTTTTTCCGGTGGCTTGCTTATCAAGAATTGGATTTGGAAGGTTGAGCAATTTTTTGAAATTGATTGTACCCCTTCATCATCACAAGTCCGAATTGCTTCTGTGCACTTAGAGGATGATGCCCTAGAATGGCATCGTGCTTATGTGAAAATCCTAACTCGACCGATTACCGATGTATCTTGGTCTGAATATTCGTTTATTGATTAGTCGATTTGGTCGTAGTTATGAGGATCCAATGGCCGATCTTATGAATTTGAGGCAAACCGGTTCAATTTCGTCTTATCAAACTCAATTTGAACTTTTAATGTCGCGACTTCCGTTAAATGAAGAACAACTAGTTTCTTGCTATGTTACCGAACTTAGTGATTCCATTAGTTACACGGTTTTGATGTTACAACCGAGTACCATACAGCAGGCTATGCGTTTATCACGATTACAGGAAGAAAATTTACGTTCAGGGGCCCGATATCTGCCTGCTGGCGCTGTCAAACCTCCCTCTTCCCGGTCCGGAGCACCATCTTTCGCTCCCTCTTCGGGATCTGCTATTCGTCTTCCGTCCGAACTGAGTTATAATTCTCGACCGTTGAAACGTGAAGGCCGTACAATTTTCGCCGCCGAAATAGAGGACCGTCGCGAACGTGGCCTTTGTTTCTTCTGTAGTGAACCTTTTGTGTCGGGACACATGAAATTCTGCAAGGTTAAAAATCCTCAATTACGCTTGTTGTTTGGGGATGTGGAGGACTCACCCGAGGACTTGACCGATAGTGAACTGGGGGATAAGACCGTCCCAGACTCTAGTGAGATGCCTCAAATCTCGTGTAATGCTTTAGCGGGCCTTTCTTCTTACAGTACCATGCGTATCACGGGATACCGTCAACGTAAGGCTATTCATATCCTCATTGACAGTGGTAGCACGCATAATTTTCTTGATCGTGCAAAAGCTCGGTGGTTAGAGTGTGTGACGGAGTCGATTACTTCTACTTCCGTGGTTATGGCTGACGGCCGCCGTTTGCTTTGCTAAGACGTTTGCCGCCGTCTTCAATGGAAAGCACAAGGCTATGAGTTTGCTTGTGATGTACTTCTTCTTGAATTAGAAGGATGTGACATGGTTCTTGGAATCCAATGGCTTGCTTTACTTGGCCCAATCTTATGGGATTTCGAGAAGCTCCAAATGTTGTTCCAATGGGCCAACAAATCTTGTGTCTTGCGTGGTCATCCTCCGGTACACGGGCATGCCGGTAAGCGTAGTTTACATACACTTCACACTTTAAATCCTTTCATTCACGCTTTATTCGTTTATCCTCTTCCTATTCGGTTACATGTGCTGGACGCCCATACGGATTCGGGTATCATTACGGACTCACATTGGGTCGCTCTGAATGGCTTGCTGCTAGAATTTGATGCTGTTTTTGAGACTCCTCGGTCTCTTCCCCCACAGCGTCCCTTGTTTGACCATCGCATTGTTCTCAAATCGGGTACTACTATGGTGAACATTCGTCCCTATCGCTATCCGTTACTTCAGAAGGATGCCATTGAAACTATGATCCAAGAAATGCTTGATTCTGGCATCATTCGTTACAGCAACAGTCCGTTCGCTTCTCCGGTCATCTTGGTCAAAAAAAGGATGGTTCGTGGCTACCATCTTTGAAGTGGCTATCACCAAGTTTACGATCAAAGATAAATTTCCGATTCCAGTAGTAGAAGAATTGCTTGACGAGTTGAATGGCTCGGTGGTTTTCTCCAAGCTAGATCTTTGAAGTGGCTATCACCAAGTTCGCGTTTGTGATACCGATGTTTATAAGACCGCCTTCCGCACTCATCAGGGACATTATGAATTTCGCGTCATGCCTTTCGGTCTTACAAATGCTCCCGCCACGTTCCAAGGACTCATGAATTCGGTATTTCAACCTTTTCTTCGAAAGTTTGTTCTTGTTTTCTTTGACGACATTTTGATTTACAGTCCGGATGTCGCCTCTCATTTGTACCACCTTCGGTTGGTGTTCGAGGTTATGCGTACTTATCAATTGTACGCAAAGGGGTCGAAATGCAATTTTTTATTGGAAGAGATCGGTTATTTGGGGCATCGTATATCGGCTAAGGGAGTTTCTACGGATCAATCCAAGGTCGAAGCTGTTCGGGATTGGCCGCTGCCTACGTCCCTCAAACAATTGCGTGGGTTTCTCGGATTGGCCGGATACTATCGCCGTTTTATCCGCGATTATGGTAAGATCAGTAAGCCCCTTACGGACCTCCTCAAACGTGATGCGTTCAGCTGGACTGTCGCGGCTGAACAGGCCTTTCTCCATTTAAAACAGGCTCTTATCCATGCCCCGGTCTTGGCTCTTCCCGATTTTTCTCGACCGTTTGTGGTTGAGACGGATGCTTCGGGAGTTGGTTTGGGAGCAGTTTTAATGCAGGATGGTCACCCAATTGCTTACCTAAGCAAAGCCCTTACCCCCGCACATCTTGGATTATCCGTTTATGAGCGTGAACTGATGGCCATGGTTTTGGCAGTGCGAAAGTGGGAGCATTATCTCTCAAATCGACACTTCATACTTCGAATTGATCAACAAAGCCTCAAATTTCTTCTCGATCAGAAAATCAATACCCCTTTGCAACGGGCTCGGTTGTCAAAACTTATGGGTTTCTCCTACTCGATCGAATACAAGAAGGGTGCCGAGAACTTTGCTGCGGATGCTCTTTCCCGTCTCCCTACCTCGAACATTGAGCTGCGTACCCTGTTGACCCAAATTCAGTCGCCGTTACTGGAGGAAATTCGCGCGACCTGGGTGCTGGACCCCTCGATGCAGAAGCTGGTTCACGAATTACAGCAGGACCCTCACTCACAACCTACTTTCGCCTGGTGCAGCAACGAGCTACGCAGATTTGGCCTTTTGGTTGTGGGACCGAACACCACACTTCGTTGTCGTATTTTTGAGCTCTATCATTCATCAGTTGTGGGCGGCCATTCCGGTGTGGATGTTACCTTTCGAAAATTAAGCAGTTTTTTCTATTGGAAAGGCATGCATCGGGACGTCCATAAATTTATCTCCGAATGTACCGTGTGTCAACGTTGCAAGGCCGATAACGCTCCCTACCCGGGGTTGCTTCAACCACTACCGATTCCGGTTACTGTTTGGAGCTCTATTTTGATGGACTTTATCGATGGGCTCCCTCGATCTCATGGTCGTGATTGCTTGTTCGTGGTGGTTGATCGCTTGAGCAAATATGCTCATTTTATGACACTTACGCATCCTTACTAGGCTGAAACTGTGGCTTGGGTATTCCTAGATTCCGTTTTTCGTTTACACGGGTTACCACGGGATATTGTATCGGACCGTGATTCTGTTTTCCTTAGTCTTTTTTGGAAAGAATTATTTCGGTTTTTGGATGTTGACTTGAATATGTCCTCGGGTTACCATCCCCAAACAGACGGCCAGACAGAGGTCGTCAATCGTAGTCTCGAGACATATTTACGGTGCTTCTGTTGTGATATGCCTTCTTCTTGGTCCTTGTATGTTCCGTTAGCCGAGTGGTGGTACAACACGTCCTTTCGCTCCGCTATCCAATCAACGCCATATGAGATTCTGTACGGGCAACCGCCGCCCCTACACATTCCGTATATTCCGGGTGACACCGAGGTCCAGGTCGTGGACCGTACACTCTCAGCGCGTGAGGAGGCGGTCCAACTCCTCAAGCATCACCTTTCTCGAGCTCAGGACAGGATGCAGCTTTTCGCTGACACGCACCCCTCGGAGCAACAGTTTGCCGCGGGTGACTTGGTGTTTTTGAAATTACATCCCTATCGTCAATCTTCGGTTCAGGGTCGTTCAAATCACAAACTGGCTGCCAAGTTTTTTGGTCCATACCGTGTCATTGCACGTGTGGGCCCAGTCGCTTACACGAGTCTGAGACCTTACTTTTGCGATTACTCGACGCTTGATTTTCCCTCTTCTGTTAAAATTCACTCTACCTTTCATGTTTCGCAGCTGCGACGGCATGTGGGCACAGTCTCGGATGGGCACCCGAGCGTTCTGCCGCACTTACCGGGTCATCAATGGACTCCTGAGGCTGTTTTGGATCGACGATTGACGAGGCGTAGGAATAAAGCTGTTACGCAATTTCTCGTCAAGTGGAAGGATCATGGGGTTGAAGACGCTACTTGGGAGGACAGCTATGAGTTTCAACTTCGTTATCCCGCCTTTCTTCCTTGAGGACAAGGAAGCTCTCGTCGGGGGGGTAATGATGCGTAGCATCTTATCGAATTAGTATAATAAAGCGATATATTCTGAATTAGTGTTGGATTTTGTATAAATTGGGCCCTTGGCCCTCATTTGTGAGTAATGATCAAAAGTAAACTTCTCATCTTACCTCTACTTCTCATCTCCTTCTTCTATTTCTCTCTCTCACCCAACTCTAACTCACCCCTAACCCTAACCCTAGGGTCGTTACACCAATTCGGTGTAACAGCAGAGCGACATCTTGTTTCGAGTATTATTTTGGTTTCAAGGTTTATACATTAAACAAATTATATAGTGGGATAGATTATAATCTCGACTTTAATACAATTGGTTTTAAATTGCTACGGTTAAAATTATTTGGAATTCGATCTATTATATATATGGGAACTTTTATGGAAATGTAGAAATTATGAATTGGAAGTTTTCGGGCTTCGTACTTTGATGAGGGGATTCATTATACGGCCGTGTAGCCCTCCTTTTGATTTAAGCCTATTCCGTATAATATTTGGGGGCGTTACAATTATAATTCTATTTCGTTCGATATTTTTTGGGTATATTCTAATTTGTAAATTATTTAATATTTCTTTAAAATGTATTTTAATCCATATGTTTACCTGATTTTTTTGAACTTAAAAGTTTGATCGTCTCATTAATTAATATAAATATTAGACAAAATTTGTTATACGTGTTTTGAAATACTTCAATAATGATTATATAGAATTTTTATATTTTTAATTTTGTACAATAATATATTTGGTAGGAATTTGAAAAATTGGTTGTTTTATTAAAATAAATTTAAATCCATACCTATATTTTAAATATATTTTATTTGCAATGTAAAAGTTCACTTTTTTTTTTTTTTTTTTTTAATGATGGTAAAACCATGGGGAGGGGGGAGGGGATAAACTCCTTAAATCCTCAATAAAGAGGAGACCACTTTTGAGCTTTGTGGGATTCGATCCCGGGTCACTTCGTTGGCAACCGACGATCACGACCACTCAGCTATGTCCCTAAGGGACATGTAAAAGTTCACTATGCGCATGAAATTTAAAAAGGAGATGTAGTAGGAATAAATTGGAAACATAATTTGGAATGATTCAATAATGTTTTTATATAAACACTAAATATAATTTTGTACAATAATATGTTTTAGTATATTCCAACCTGAAAATGTTGTTTGTGTGGAAAAATGAATTTGTGAATGTTTATCTTTGTTTGGAATTTTTTTAATTCAAAATTTAATATGTACATAAACATTAAAAGGTAACATAATTGACACAATTCAATGTACATATTTTTAATTTACTCAATAGTATTTTTATTTAATTATTACATGTAACTCTATTTTTGTGCACTAATATTTTTAATATGTTTTAATTTTAAAAAAATTTTATTGTTTCATTTTATCTTAAATTATTTTTTGAACTGAATTGAAATTCATTTGCATATCTTAAACGGTCCTTTTTTTTGGCTATTCAAAAGCTCAATATATGCACATGAACCATAAAATGATTATGTGGTAAGATTAATTTTTTTTCGTAGTTTGAATTACTTTAATAGTATTTTTATGCAAATATTACAATTCTAGTTTTTCAATAATTTATAACCTAAGCTCTCATCTTAAAACCCAAATTTTTTTAGTAATTCACAACCTAAGCTCTGATATCACTTTATGTAATGCCCCCAAATATCATACCAAATAGGCTTAAATTAAAAAGGGTGCTACACAGCCGTACTATAATGAATCCCCTCATCATTGTACGAAGCCCGAATTCTTCCCATTCATAATTCCTCAATTTTCATAAAAATTCCTATAATATATAATATATTGAATCCTAAATAACATCAATACTAACGAATAAAGCTAATAGTATGAAAAGTCGAGATTACAATCTATCCAAGTAGTGTATAAAATCCCACTATATAATTTATTTAATATCCAAACCTTGAAACCAAAATAATGCTCCGAACAATATGTCGCTTTGCCTTCCTCGTTCCTTCAGGATTGCTACACGCTACTAATTTGAAAATTTAAGGAAAAAAGGAGCGAGTGAACAATAAGCTCATCAAGTACATCACATATCCTACCCGAACCAGTCATATTATTTAAAACAAAAAAAAATACCCAATGAAAACAAATAAAATCAATAAATCCTCAACGATCATTTTTTTAAGAGAAACAAAACGTCACCTTATATTATAATACATTCCATAAAATTTCATTGGTTTGGCTCACAGATCCATCTGAGATTTTGGTTGGTATTATACCCCACAATAGGGCCATATATCAACTTTTGCATAATTCATCGGCAGCACACGCTCTTTTACAATAAATTCAATTCATCAGCGACACATGCTCTTTTAGAATGCATTCAAACCTCGGTGACACACGCTCTTCTAGAATGCATTCAATTCGTCGGCGACACACGCTCTTTTAGAATGCATTCAATTCGTTAGCAACACATGCTTTTTTAGAATGCATTCAATTTGTCGACGACACATGCTCTTTTAGAACGCATTCAATTAATTGGTGACACATGCTCTTTTAGAATTCATTTAATTCATTGGCCACACAGGCTCTTTTGGAATTTAATTCATCAACCACACAAGTCATTTATTTATTAAATTTGTTAAATTCTATATAACGTCAACAAGTTCACGATAATTTCATCTACATTATCACAAGTATAAATTCTTTCAACAATTCACATACTAACGAAGAGCAAGGATTTCTTATGGTTTTGTTAGGTTCCATATTAGAAGTGATGCTGCCAAAGCAATTGCAAGCATGAATGGAAGGCAGGTTGCGAAGCTCATTATCAAGGTGGATTGGCCAAAGTCTAGCAGAAGGGTTTCTCCTCCACCCTTCCGGGCCTAGCCTCATCAAGCTTCTTTCCATGGATCTAATAATTTTGAGGACAACTATGTAGGGGATGGTGCTCCCACTTGTTTTCCGGATGGGACAGCTGTGGGTCGGTCCAGTCGCAGGATGGTCGTGGCAAATTCAAACAAATGTGTGAAGGATTGGCTTAGCAGATCAATTATTGCGCAATCTTTCGAGGAGGATACGCTTGATAGTATCCTCACGTATATCACTGAGAATAACCTTATGGGTTTGGTCCCTAGAGGTCCAAGCCCAAGCACACTCATTCTGACACGTGACTCGTTTCAAACCTTGGAGTCATATGTCCGGTCTCGAAAACAGGTGTTGCTCCATAAGTTCAAGACTATAGCTAGGTACTCAGGTCAGACTCTTAGTTTATTGCATCGAAAAGTGTGGATCGAAGTTCATGGATTGCTTGTTCAATGTTGGTCGAAGAAATGCTTCATAGATTTTGCCAATATATGGGGCAAGTTTATCCAAGTTGACTCTAGAGCGTTAGCGATGAGGTGCGTTGATGTTGCTCGGATACTTATTGAAATGTGCTCCCCTTCTCTGATTCATCAAATTGTCCAAGTTCGGTTTAATGGGGGAATTCGCCTATTTTTTGTCAAAGATGTTAATTCCAAGCTGATCCCTAATTGCCCTCCAGAGGTTATCACCCTCACCACCTCTGCTAGGATTTCCTGGGAATTGGCCTCTTCTCCTCAATTCAGTATGACCACCATAGCGTGCTCCATCAAGAATCTAGCCCTCCAGATGGCCTACAAGATCTCCAACTACCTGGCTTGGGTGGTGGTCAGATATCTTTGGGTTCTCATTCAAGATTGACCACAATTATCGTGATGAGTGAGAAGCGCAATAGGGGCTAGTTTGACATTCTTGCTGGTGGTCGGTTGATCGGTAGGTGCTTCTCAGATCTTATTTGTCTACGCTCGGTCATTTCATCTACCTTTCTATAGTCAAATTCCCAACTTCCAGTTTTGGTTTCTTAATCTCCTTTCACCCTACCGTGAATCGACATTGGCCTGGATGACTTAGCGGGGTCCTAAGACTCTTTTTCGATTCCAATTAACCAGGTTCGGGATGTCAGTACTGATAGCAACTTTAAGTCTTCTGGACCCGAGTACCCACCAGGTTTTAAGCCCCCTTCAGTAGCGATGCCGCATGTAACTGAGTCTAGGGGGAAAGGGAAGCAAAGAAGAAAGAGGGTAGCGAACCTTTAGGCTACAAGCTCCTTGTCGTCAAAGAAGAGCCGAAGAGCTCAAAAGCATAAGATGAAACAAAAAGTGAGGCGGGACTAGCAAAAATTCATGAAAGATATGTCTCCTGATAGTAGCGCAAAGAAACTGAGCAAACCTTTTGGGAGACAAAAACGAGGAAATTGACAAGGAAGGATGATAATGCCAAGGTTGTTGGTAAATATTATGTTGCAAAGCGTAGGTGGAAGCTCGGAAAAAGGCTTGGTTTAACATATGGTGGCGATGAAGCGGATATGATTGAGCTTTTTGCAAGGATGGAGTAGGGTTTTAGTTTGTCCAATCCCCTGTCAATCTCTCTCCAGCTCTGTCATAACATGCCGTCTTCTTCGAGCGCCTCTCGCCCAGTGCTTTTCTAGCCATGTTCTGCATATTTTTGATTCTGTTGTTTTTTCTTTGCTTTCCTATCTTCTTAGATGTTTTCTGGTTTGTGATTCTATTCCCTGATATTTTTCAGGTTCTCTTAGGCCTTGCTTGTTCGAGTGGCCTATTCTGTACTGCGACTCTCTCGCTAATTATAAAAAAAAAAAATCATCAAATTGATGTATAGATCACTATAATTTCAAACTATAAGAGTAGAATACACACAATCAATCAAACACATAATTCTTTCAAAAATTCACATATTCTGTCATCGTATCAACGTATTAATCAATCAATTTCAAATCGTAAGAATAGTAATCGCACAATCAATCAAACACATATGCCCCATCCTATTTTATCAAACTAATATACCATTCAAAATATAGTCTTATACATAAATCTTGTAAAGCAGTCTTTATATTCCACAAACAAGTAGGAAAAGTGGCATACTTACATTCAATATCTTCCAATTCGTTTTTCGAACTTAGTTTCGAAAACTTATCAAGGAAGAGTAGTTGGGATTGACATTTGACGCTAGAGAGAGAGAGAGAGAGAGAGAGAGAGAGAGGGAGATCGGAAGAGGGGAGGAGAAACTAGGGTTTAAACCCTTCTCCTCTCTTATACATATTAAATTATATAACCCCAATAATATTAATAGGCCCTTTCTTAATTAGGCCATTATTTTTTTTTATAACCAAGTCAAAATAATAGTGAATTCTAATTATATTATAATAATACCTAGCCCAATTTAGTTAAACCGATTTTCACATATTATAATATCTAGCCAAATTTAATTACCCTTGTTTTCACATATTATGATACCGAGTCCAATTTAATTAGACTAGGTTTCACATATTATAATGTCTAGCCCAATTTAATTAGACCGGGTATTACATACTACCTCTTTGACAAGCCTTAACAACCCCCATTATGTTATCCTTCACAATATCCCAATATTTTCTGGAAGAAATACACACTATGTTGAATCAATAGCCCAATCTATAGTGTAATAGGTAATGAGCAGCGCCAAAAAAAGTGTGAGAAAGGTCGAGACCATGATCCAGCATACCTCAAATATAATGAAGAATATGCTTGACGACTTTCCAGTGCACGTCGCGAGGATCATGCATGAAGAGACAAACTTGGTTGAATGCAAAAGAGATGCTAGCCAATTAAGGGTGAGATATTGTTAGACATTAACAGTATAGCATTAAAATGTCAAAAAAAGGAATATGAAGTTGGTCATAGAAGAAAAACATTCATGACCTGCATAAAAATAGAGAATTTTTTAGCTTTTTTTACAAAATATTCTCAAAAAACTGGAAAAGCTATTCAACAGCCTAGTTTTTCAACTGGAGAACATGGAAAACAATTTTGTATTGTGGAAGACTAAATAAAAGTGTGTAAGTTCTCTCTTAGAAACACGGGAGTCAATGGAAGCAAGATCGTCCGCAATTGACCTTAGTTCGGAAAGATAAACATCCATTATTTTGCTATCTTCTAGGTGGGTGGCAAAATGGGTTCAGAGATCAAACTCTTTAGCCATCGAGTGATCCAGAAAATGCTTGGTGAGGGCATCCCACATGGCCTTTGATGTGGTGTGCCGAGCTATAGTGTTTATAAGGGAACAAGAAAGGGTAGCAGCAATGCAGGAGCGAAAAATTGGGTTAGTGCGCACCTATGTTCTATGTTCATGGTTGGGATAGGCCCATCCATCAGTACTTGAGATTTGGGGAGGGGGACACGAATATTAGCCATCAATGTAACCGAGTAATTGATGGGCTAATAAGAACATGTTGAATTATTCCTGCCAAGTTAGGTAATCAGTTATTGTTTCTAATTTTATAGTGACAATATTAGTAATACTAGAAAAGGGAAGTAAAAATAAGGATGGGGTATTAATTTATGAGTTAAAATGAAATAAAATTAGGGTTAACAAAATTTAGGTTGGGGGGAAGGATGGCAAGGGCACCGTCCCTAGGGGTGGTAGCAAAGGGGTCGCGTCCATGAGAGGGAGCCCACGAGATGTGCAGTAGGCGCCAGTGCCCATGGATGAGAAGAGCAAGGGAAAATTAATGGAAGGGAAAGGGAAGGAGATGCCCAAGATAAGCACTGGAGTCACTATAGGCCTCCCAAGGTAGTGGTGTACCAGAGATAGCTACGACCGCATCTACTGTCCAATGGAAGGAAGAACTCGAGGTGGTGGGACCAATCTTTAGTGGGTCAGCCACCACTTGGGAGTCGGTCGCTGTTCGATGACTCGATTGGGTACTAGCATGATGGTTGTCGGTGTCCACTAGGCAAGTGGTGGCCTCTTTTTTTTGGGGGGGGGGGGGGGGGGGGGGGGGGGGTGGGGGCGGGCGGGGGTTCGGATGCGGTGCTGGTATAGGATCACTTTGGGTGTGCTGCCATTGCTTATATAAATTAAGAACAATTGAAAAGAAAGTAGAACATAGAACTTACAATACAAAAACAAAAGAGAAAAGTAGAAAAGGAAGAAAGCAAGAATTAAAAATACTCTGATACCATGTAAAAATAGAGAAATGTTATTCTTGAATGAGTAAACAGAAGTTCTATGAGGCTTTTATATAGGAAAAACTAGAGAGCTAAATTAAATGTAGTGCCCATAGGCTAGGTTGACCCTAGGGCTAAAATGGTAAATGCATTTTTTTTTTTGGTAAATCAGTGAGAAATACCATATATGATCAGAAATATATGTACAAGTCTACAAGGGGCATACCTCAAGCCAAGGCCAAAAGGGCTACATCAAATAATCAATCAAAGAAAGAAACAAAGCACGAAGTATCAATGGCCAATATGACTAAACAAAGACAACAAGCAAATGAAAGCAATTAAAGCTAACGCTCAATCTCCCACTCCTGCAGAAGCTGCAAGTGGCGATGAGCACCGCCAAGTGTAGGAGTAGTAATAAGACGGCTGCGGACCAATCTTGTGATCTCCTCAGTGACAACTGCAGAAGGCCTGGACTGGGAGCGATGAATCCTCAAGTTACGCTCATACCAGAGGATGTAAACTGTCGCGAAGAAATAAAGGCGGGCAAGGATCCGATCCACCCCGTGACCACGGAGCCTGCTAGCAGCCCACTGAACCAGCTCGCGCTGTGGAAGGGTGGGCCAGGCAAAAGAGGTGCGAGTAGCTGCAGGTAACAGAGTAGCTGCAGGTGAAGAAGAGATGGTCATGCGGCTCAGCATCTGACCTGCACAATGTGCAAGTACCCCGTAGATCCTGCACTCGATGTCTCAGCAGTCTGTCAAATGTCCATAGTCGCTCACAGGAGGCAAGCCACAAAATGAAGGAGTGCCGCGGGATGTGAAGTTGGAACCAAAGGAGATGATGGATGGAGTCCTCCTCCCTATGACTGCGAATCATCTCCCATGCCGATCTAGTGGTGAAAACCCCAGATGGGTCCCTCATCCATTATATACTGTCAGCTACCCCCGGTCGGGGCCTGAAGTCAACAGAATCCCAGATAGGAAGCAGCTCATCAATATCCCGTGGGAAATGCCACTGATCACCCTCAATAATATCTGAAACTTGAGAGCCCAAACGATGACCATTGGAATGGAGGAGGCGGAAAGTGAACCGCCACTCCAAACATCCACACGGCAGCCAGTAATCGGACCATAAAGCAGTGTCCTGGCCATCACCAATGATATGCCGAAAAGCCCCAGCACAAAGCGATCGAACACCAAGAATGCTCCTCCAAGACCATGAAATTGAACCTCTCGGCCGAATATCCCAGAAGCACTTCTCCTGGAGTTGGTTGGCATGAATCCACCGAGGCCAGAGAGAGTCACTATTAGTGAGTAGAACCCAAATATGCTTCATGAAAGAACCTTGGTTCCACTCATGCAGACGCCGAACCCCGAGACCACCCTCCCTGCGAGGATAACATAGATGCTCCCAGGAGACCTTGGCCCCACCCAGGCCCAGAGAAGCGCCCTTCCAGAGAAAGGCTGCAAGATTCGACTCAATCTTCTTAATCATTAGCTTTAGGAGAATGAAGACAGATGACCAGAAGACCTGAATAGAGAACAAGACCGATCTGATAAACTGCAAGCGCCGGGCATAAGATAAAGCGCGAGATGTCCAAAGCTAGATGCAAGCAAGGATGCAGTCTAAAAGAGGCTTACAATCAATGAACCGAAGCCTCCTCCTGATAAGCGGCACCGCCAAATACTTGACCGGGCACTGACCCAACCGGAACCCCAAAATATTAAGGAGAGTCTGCTGAAGCTCAGAATCAACCCCAGTAATGAAGACGGTGCTCTTTGCTGCATTCGAGGACAACCCTGACAGTGCAGCAAAACAATCTAAAGTCTCACGAAGAACTGACAAGCTGCCCTCATCAACCTCACTAAAAATCGTAAGGTCATCAGCAAAGCACAAGTGAGTAAGGCTGGTACTCTGGCAACGAGGATGAAAGCAAAACCTCGGATCAGAAGATGCACAGCGAAGCAAACCCCGTAAGCCCTCCATGGAAATAACAAAGAGGTAGGGCGAGAGAGGATCCCCCTGCTTGATGCCCCTGCTCGTGCCGAAAAAACCATAAAGCTCGCCGTTAATGGCGACTGAAAATCTGGCTATGGAAAGGCACTCCCTCACCCATCAAATCATGACCTCAGGTATACCCATACAGCGCATAGTAGTAAGAATGAACTCCCAGCGAACTGTCAAAATCCTTGCGAAGATCAACCTTCAGAGCACATCGAGGCGAAAGCGTCTGAAGATTATAGTCGCTTAGAAGCTCCTGAGCCAACATAATACAATCAGATATCCTTTGCCCAGGAACCAAAGCAGATTGCGAGTCATCAATGAGGTAAGGAAGAACCCCATTTAGCCTATTTGCAATGATCTTAGTGATGCACTTATAGATCACATTGCAACAGGAGATTGGGCGAAAGTCAGCGAAAGTGGAGGGATTCCCCACCTCCGGGATCAAGCTGATACGAGTGGAGTTCAGAGCGCCAAGCATGCGCCCTGACTGAAAGAAAGACCGGACAGCCCGAACAATCTCACGCCCCACCACATCCCAAGCCCTCTTAAAAAAGAGGGAGGTATAGCCATCAGGGCCAGGTGCCCTATCATCACTAGTGGAGAACAGGGCGTCTCTCACCTCAACATCAGTAACTGGAATAAATAGCGGACGAGCCTGATCCTCAGAAAGATAGGTCTGAAAGAGCTCCAAAATATCCTCACGAAGCGGCCCACTCGGCTCTGTCAATAAGTCTCAAAAGTAGGAGACTCCTGCCTCAGAAACCTCACTGTCATCCTACGTCCTCCTAGCCTGCCGTCGCGTGATACACTTATGCAAAAACCAGGTGCTCTGATCTCCCAAAGAGAGCCACTGGATACTTGACTTCTGACGATAGAAAGCCTCCTCATCCCCACACAGCCGCGAGTACTCCCGAGACAGACGACACTCCTCCTCACAAAGTAACATACTCTCGGGCCCATCATCTAAAGCCCGCTGAGCCTCCATCCAGGCATCCCTCGCCGCCACAACCCGAGCTAATATGTGGCTATAATGTCTAGCATTGAGGGCCTTTAGCTCACCCTTCAGCCTCATCAGCTTCTGAGTGAGCTGAAACATAGGCGTGCCCTCAATACTAGTCTCCCAAAGCCTCCTCACAGTAGGTAGAAACTCCTCATGGTCAGCCCAAAAGTTAAAGAACTTGAAAGGGAGCTGCGATGTGGGACGTTCTCCAAGGCCTCTAACTACAAAGAGACAAAGGTTAGAACATAACTCCCGTGGAAGGAACTCAGCAAATGAGGAAGAAAAAGTGCGAAGTCAGCCCTCGCTCACCATGCACCAGTCGAGACGCTTCAGAATGAGAGCGTCCCCATCTAACCCATTGGACCACGTGTAACGTAGCCTAGAGAACGGAAGAATTGTGAGCTTAGAATCATGAACACAGTCTCTCAAGTCATCCATGTGGCCAGGCCAAGAGTCCCGACCACCTTTCCTGTCACTCAGACTGAGGATAGCGTTAAAGTCCCCAAGGAGTATCCAAGGCTCCCCCTGAAGGCCCACGCTGGCTCCTCGAATATACCTCCATAGCTCCCGACGCGATCCCGGCTCGTTAAAGCTGTAGACAAATGTAACAGTGAAGTCCACATCACCTCGGATATCAGAAACTCGGCAGGTGAGATACTGATCTCCACCCTATACTCTCACTACACGGTAGAAAGTGGGATCCCATAAAACAATGATGCGACACCCACGGGGTTGCACCCTACTGATTAGAAACTGCCACCCCTCAGCACAGCGGGTAACAGCGGACTCAAAAACAATAGGGTTGGTCTTGGTCTCAACCAAGCCAACTAGACTCAAATGACTGGAAGAGATCCAACGATGCACAACACTGATAGTTTTGGGGTTATTAAACCCCCTCACATTCCAGCATCCTATCATGGGAAACTGGAGAACTATCGCGGACCCTCACGGCCTTTACGGCCACCACGAGTACCCTGAGCATCCTGAGCGCCCGAGTAGCCTGAACACCCTGAACAATGAGAGCAGTAGTAGAGCGCATAACACGAACAGTTGGAGCAGGTTTGGGAGGAGCATCTGACGTGGACGCCTCCCCAGATCGCCGCTCGACTAGAAGAGCGAACCGGTTCAAAGACTCGATACCTGTCTCCGCTGGCCGAATCTCAACACAAGAAAGAGGCTCATAAATCCCCAAAAGAGCATCCTGAGCCTCCTTAACCTCCATAGGAACAAGAGCCCGATTCAGATCCTCCGTCGAGCTAGCTTTCTCACCATCAGCGGATGAATCAGCAGCAGAATGAGAGGTGTGGGCCGGTGCAGGACCCAGCACGAGCCCGATAGTACCAGGACCCAAATTGGGCTGGGCTAGGGGAGGAGGCGGAGTCCTACCCCCCTCTCCACCTGGGCCGCGATTTGGCCCAGGAAGCCTGAGCCCGGTGTGGGCCACAGGCTGGTCAGGACCGCCACCAACAGGCGGCCCACCAAAGTGAGAAGGGGACACAGCCACCCCCCCACTCTCTCTCTCCCCACCAATGACTCTCCACTCCTCCATCGGTCTAGCGGCAATAGCCATGCCCCCAGCCCTGCCCCCACCAACCGCTGTGACACCCACCGGCACCGGCATCGGTGCCGGCTCCGTGAGGCCACTCGAAGTTTCAGCACCATTTTTATTTTTAGATTTTTTTTTTCTATGCCCTAGCTCTGGGGCGGCATTACAAGGAGCCTCCAAGTAGCAGGAGGTGAACAATCATGCCCAAACACCATACAAGCCGGACAGCGCTTTGGCATCCCCTCACGCGTGATACCAAGGTGGACCCGAACACCACGCACCTCAATGAGGGTCTCCCGGGTCACAGGAGCTGTGGCCCTCACCTCAACACATACCCAGATGTATCCCAAACGAGTACCATCAGCCGTGAGTTTGTTCATGAACAAAGGCCTACCAATGGTACTGCTAGCATAGCTAATCCCCGCGGGCTTCCAAAGAGACAAAGGAAGACCCGATATCCGGACCCAAATAGGAGTGGTTTGGCTATCCCTACGCACAGTTAGTTCCTCCTTCCAAAGCTGGAGGGACATGCAAATGCCCTTGAAGAACGAAGGACCACCTAACAACACGCTCTCGGCTGGCGCCCTAGTGCAAAACCGAAAGTAATAAACTTCTCCATCAGATAGGACACATTCAAGGCCCTTATTCCCTCAGAGAAAACTAGCAATATCCAGAGCACGAGAGTAGGCCAATCCTGTGCCAATGAGCCTACCCACCAAGCAACGGTCCCATAGATCGTTGATGGAATCTAAGACCTCATCAGGAACAACCCCTAAAGGCTTGCCATCAACAAGAATAGGTTCAAAATATTGCAAAGTGTTCAACTCAGTGGTTCAGACCCGGCAGCCCAAGTGGCGGTACCCGCACCACCACCCGCTGGTCCCGAACTCTCAGCCACAGCATCATGCACCCCAGGCATGGTGCATGAATAACAAGTCAAGCAAAGAAACCCTAGAAAATTAAGGTTTGGATGCCCACAAGCCATCGCCGGCCACCAAGACCGGTCGGTTGAGTCACCAAGACGTCGACCAACACCAAGTAGTCACCAAGACGCCGACCAACACCAAGTAGCAAGGATTATGAGGACTTACAATCGAACGCTCCGAAATCAAAGAGAGAGAACCCAAGGGAGATCGCGAGCGCGCGAGAGAGAAAAGAGAAGCTCCCCACCACAACACCACCGCACGAAAGGAGAAGGAGAGGAGAGCACCGGGCAGTCAACGCCGGTAAAGGGGCCACCAGAGGCACTCCCAAACATCCTACGAAACAATCACCAGACCAACAAACCCTAACTCCCTCATTTGCTTTTTCCTCCCTCATCGGTCACCGCCATGGCAAGCTAAGACCACCACCGGGAAGTGGAGACCCCAACGAACGTTCGCCGCCTGACCCCGCCCCCTACATCGCCGCCGCCGCCACGTGTTAAAATGCGTGCCCTAGTGGCGCCACCAAATCACCTCCCCAATTGTCCAAGTCGCCTCCCGTGTCTCCAGAGCAAAAGAAGTGTTTCTCCCGTGGGTGGCTTATCTTATTAACCGGTAAATGCATTTGTGAACTCTAGTCTAGGATTCTCCTCTTATAAGTTACTCTTTTCTTTGCTTTTTATTAAATATTATGAGTAAACAGCTTGCACTTTAATTATGTATCCAAGGTGGTATTTGTGTCTTCACTGATATTTGAATTTTTATTAATTGGATGTACGTGAACCAATCAATTTTGGATAGGTTACCCTAATTGTTCAGTTTAAATTATTGGGCTTCTAGATTTAGAATATTAATTATGCCTATAATTTTCAATTTTCAAAAACTAGAAAGGCAGAGATCATTTGAACCTATTTTCTGATTTTTCTTTATTGGAAAACTATGAGTGATTTTCCAATTCTAAATATATTTTCCAAATAAAAGGTCAAAAAGGAAAATAGGAAATGAAAAGTATAACCAAAAATGAAAAAAAAAATGTATTTTATTTCCACACATGGCCTTCAAGTCCACCAACTTGAGAGCAAGAGTGCACAACGTCATAGCCACTCACACGTTCACATGTCTGTGGTACCAACAAAGGACATGTCAGCGTGGGTTATGGTAAAATAAAGGAGCTTGCCAATCTTACAAGCTACAGTTTATTAGGAAATAAATTTATTGTCTAACATATTATTTTTGAGTAGGTTCTTTGAGAGGGAGAGTAGAACTCAAGCTCTAAAAGAAAGAGAACGGGACCAAGCTCTTCGCTGGAATGTGCTTGTTCTCCTCTATGACTTATCCCCCTCATATTTATAGTGTGGTGGGGAGAAAACATGTGGTGGGCATATTGGACGCATGACATTATCCTGATGGTTGACTTAGTGATGAAAGGCGACGGTCTTACGCGATGTGTGGCAACTATGGTTGTGGCAGTCGAGATGAGCAAGATCCTCTTGACAAGAAAAGATGGACCTAGGTTGGTTATACTAGGCCAAGAGGGTTCTTAGAATGGGGGTAGTGCACAGTAGTGTCTCACCCGTTGGGGTTTCTGGGTGGTATCTCGCCCATAAAAGGATCTTGGCTATGAGAGTTTTGCATCTGGCACAAGGGGGAATTTTGACCAAGGTGGGAACTCAGCCGACGAGTTTTGTCATCTTGCCCATGAGGGTATCATGCCAAACTCTCTCGCCAAGTCTATTATAACTTGGATACCTAACTGGCTATTTTTTCTTAGTAGATTCCTTAATATTTATTAACATACCAGCCCGAATTGAGGTCAATAAAAGGACTAAGTTGCCATCTTACTTGGATAGTTGTCATGTAATAAACTTTCTTGTACTAAATGTTGATGCATTTTCAAAATAAAGTATTTCGTTATGTATTTTATGTGTTTTGGCTTAAACATGGTGTGTGTCGACACACAATCTTACAGAAACAAAACTGGGCCGTGTATCAACACACAACCCTTGTGTGTTAAGACACATGGCAGTTTCGACCGTAATTTTGCACTGTTTTTTGTGACGATTGGGAAAGGTTTTTTGGGTTAAGGGTTGTGTCTCTTCCCAAACTGCACTTACTAATTTATACAAAGCCCCTCCAAATAAAGTTTAAAGCACTAAAAATTACTTGTGAACATCATATTATTCTTTACTTTTTCCATCTTGGAAATCGATCCTTTCTACACCCATTCTCTCTTTGTTTGTTGGTTATCATTATATCCCTGAGACTATTTCAATAAGTACGAAATAAGTCTTAAGGAAAGTGGTTCACTACATACCTTGAAGGTTTGATTTTACGTACCCAATGACAACAACAATCCCAATGCCTCAAGGGCTCACGCATATGCAAGGTCCGAGGGAGGGGGGAATGTATGCAACCTTACTCCTTCAGGTGCTACCTTAAAGAAAAGCTATGTCCGAGGATCCCCAACCTGAGAATCATAAAAGCATACAAGCTTAAAAGCACAAGTATAGAGACACAGAAGCATCTAACAACATACCAGCAGAAAGAAACATTGGCGTAGAGCAAGCAAATAGAAAGCATAATAAAGCATATATAAAGCACAAAACAGCTATAGGCGAGAAACAACTCACAATCATATCAAATAAATAGACCAGCAGACTTCTAAACTTGGGGCACTAGTGTTTGCTAAATTATGCTCCTCTATGCTAAACCGCTACATCAGCCTTCCATCGAGCTCTGTCTAAGGCCATCTTCTCATGTAGGTTTAGGTGGGTAAGGTCATGTTGGATCGTCTCCATCCATTTTTCTTTGGCCTGCCTCTCCCTCTCCACCCAATCGTAGTATGGAGTTGTTCGCACATCTCCTAACAGGGGCAGTGGTCGGTCTCCCCCTAACACGCCCCTCAACTTATCCTTGATCTGGGCCATGCCCAATTTGCTTTTTATGATGTTATTTCTGATCCTATCCTTTCTTGTGTGCCCACACATCCACCGCAACATCCTCATTTCCGCCATCTTCAGCTTCGGCATATGGTGCAGTTTCATTGGCCAACACTTCGCACCATATGACATTGCCGGTCTCACTGCCGTCGTATAGTATTTTCCATTTAACTTTAGCGGAAACTTTCTATCATAGAGTACCATAGAGGCCATCCTCTATTTAAGCCAGCCCACTTGGATGCGGTTGTTGACGTCATCTTCGACTTCACCATCCTATTGTACCATGGAACCCAAATATCTAAAACACTCCTTTTTTGGTATGGACTCCGATCCAATTTTGACGTCTCTTATGCTAGGCCTTGTGGAGGTACAGAACTTGAGTTTCATATACTCGGTTTTAGGTCTACTGAGTCGTAAGCCTTTCGATTCTAAGACCCTACTCCACAGTTTCAGCTTCTCATTTACCTTTTTCGAGACTCCCCACCAAAACTATGTCATCTGCGAAGAGCATGCACCAAGGCACACCCCTTGGATATGCCTAGTGAGCTCATCCATAACCAGAATGAATAAAAAGGAACTCAAGGCATATCCTTGGTGTACCCCAACTGTAATGGGGAAAGCATCTGTCTCCCCTTCCCCTGTACACACATTAGTTTGTGCATCCTCGTACATGTCATTAATCACTCAGATATAAGGGATGAGGATGCCTTTCTTCTTCAGAACCCTCCATAGGACCTCTCTTGGAGCCCTACCATATGCCTTCTTCAAATTAATGAAAACCATGTGTAGATCCTTTTGTCTATCCCTGTAGCGCTCTATCGTTCGCCTTAAGAGATGGATGGCTTCTATTGTCGATCAACAAGGCATAATTCCAAATCAGTTCTTGGTCACCTCTGTTTGTTGCCGTATTCTTCTCTCTATGACCCGCTTCTACAGCTTCAGGTTATGGCACATTAGTTTGATACCCTGATAATTGGCGCAACTCTGGATGTCGCCTTTGTTTTTATAGATTGGGATTAATGTGCTCTTCCTTCATTGGTCAAGCATCTTCTCCCCTTGAAGAATTTGTTTAAATAGTTTAGTTAACAAACTAATGCCCTTCACTCCAAAGCATTTCCATGCCTCTATGGGTATACCATCTGGGCCAACTGCTTTACCTCTATTCATCTGTTTCAAGACATCCTTGACTTCCTCAGGTCTAATACGCCTACAGTAGCAATAATTCAAGTGCTCCTCAGATGTTTGGAGTTCACCTAAGGGTATATCTGTAACCTTATGTTCATTGAACAGATCGTGGAAGTAGGCTTTCCACCTATCTTTTAATTTGTTGCTTGTCCACCCTCCCCTTTTTATGCACTTTACTCCATCAAAGTCCCTCTCTCACTTTAGCTATTTTATATAGGTCCCTAGCTCCCTCATTCGTATCTTGTCCTTTATGGAAATCCTTATAGGCTTTGGATTTTGCTTCCCTGATAGCAAATTTTTATTCTTTCTTGGCTTGCTTATATTGATGTTTCTTGTCCTCATTGCTTCTTTGAGCTCACTCCTTGAAACAGTCTCGCTTAGCCTTAATCTTCTCTTGGACCTCTTTGCGCCACCACCAGGACTCTCTGTTCTTTGATGCCCCACCCTTAAACACACCTAGAACTTCGCGTGCCAAGAATCTGGCCTTTTGGGCTAATTGGTTGCACATGTGGTTTATATCTCCTTCTACACCCCAGCCGAACTTAGACTCCACTCTTTCCTTATAGATTTATACTTGTCCCCCTTCAAGTCCCTCCAACGAGTGCATGTCTGAGCTGGTTTCCTAGTTCTTTTGCCTCTTCTCTTGACCTTTACATCAGCACACAGCACTCTGTGCTGAGTAGAGAGGTCTTCCCTTGGTGTCACCTTACGATCCCTGCAGTGTTTTGGTACCTTCTTCCTTAATAGTATGTTGTCGATCTGAATCTTTGTCCCACCGCTTTGATACGTGATAATATGCTCATCACACTTTCTGTAAAATGTTTTGGTAACTGTTAGCTCATGGGTGACCGCAAAGTCTGGGAGGGCTCTGTCCTTGTCATTTCTGGTTCCAAAACCAAACCCTCCATGGTATGTGCATAACCATTAGTGATTGTGCCAACATGCCCATTAAAATCCCTGCCAATCACCACTTGTTCGCTCTAAGGTGTGCCTTGCATTTTTCTATCTAAGTCCTCCCAGTTTGAGGTGCATAGACACTGATGACATTCCAGATCTCCCCACCCAAAACCAACTTGATGCCTATGATCTTATCGCCGACCTTGGACACTCTGACTACTTTATCCTCAAGTTTGCTATCGACAATGATGCCAACTCCATTCCTCCCTCTAATCTTGCCCCCATCCCATAGCTTATATCCCGACACCTCTCTAGCTTTCATGCCAACCCATTTAGTTTCTTGTAGGCACAAGATGTTAATATTTTTCTTCATCATCATTTGGGCCACCTTAAAACTCTTCTTTGTTAAAGTTCTGACATTTAATGTCCTATGTCACAGGTTCCCCTCCACATATTGCCTCACCCTTCCCCTTCCCAGCCCCATTTGAAGATGGCCTCAAGTTCTGAGTTCCATATCGAGTACCATTCATCAACTAACTATCACAATCAAATATAAGCAAGCACACATATACCCAGCATATCACACAACATAAGCATGTAGTTACCATCACATGCACCATAATCAATCACAATCATTAACAATCAAAATCAACTAAGTTCAAAAGGAGAAAGAGGCAATCAAAATACTATCCAACAACAGAAACCCAACATATAAACACGAAGAGGCGAGGTATGAGATAGCACTAAAATAAAGGAGAGATATAACTTGGAGGTGGTGCTTAGTCAAGGTTCTGACCTAGCTATTACTTATCTGTGGCCAGCTAGCTGCGGATTATGGCTTGTGGCTATAGGCTGCGGTGGTGGGTTAGGTTTGGGGTTGATATGGGTAGGCTGGGTTGGTTTGGGTTAGCTTTAGGTCGGTTAGGCTTAGGGTTAAGGTTGGCTAGGCGTAGGTTAGGGTTTCAGCTGGCCAATTAATATGGTTAGAATTCAAGGTGGCACAGTGTGGTTCTAAGGGTGGGTTTTGGGTTTGGCTTAGGCTAGGATAGGGTAGTATGGGTTTTGGGGGGTTCGCTGGGTTGAGCTAGGGTTTCTTAGGGTTGCAGGGGTGGGCGATGGTCTAGGGTGTTGGTGATGGGGGTGGCCTGAGGTGTTCGACGGTGGCTTGCTGGAGGTTTGGGAGGTTGTGGGTGGTGGTGGTGGAGGGGTTTCAAGGGGGGGAGGGAGAATAGAGTTAGGGTTTTGGCTAGTGAAGTCAATGGCATTGCAGTGAATGGTGATGGGGTAGCGCCGTCGCGGTCCTATCGCCGATGGTGGTCCTTTGCGGCGTCGGCAAGGGTGTCGACGGTGGAAGTGAAGGGAGATGTTAGGGCGAGAGAGAGAGCCATTTGAGAGAGAGATGTTAGAGAGATGCTTTTAATTTTGTTTTTTTTTAAATACCCATTGTATTGAATTTCTTTAATAATCTTGAGACTTATTTTTTTGTTTATGAAAATGGTTTCTTCTGTGAGAGAAATGACAACGAACTTTGTAAAACTTGATCAATTTGACGATGGAAACATTTGTGGTTGGCGAAGAAGAAGGCATTTCTTGATTACTACTTTCAATGTGGTGTATTTCCTATATATAGCCAAATCCCCTCTTACCTAAGATGAAACCTTGGCTAACCAACATTCAAGACTCAAATGGAAGAATAACCACTACATTCGTAGGGTTCATATTCTCAATGGAATGACATATGTCCTCTTTGACATCTACTCCATTATTGACTGACAAAGAACGATGGGATGCCCTCGAGATGAGGTATATGATCGAAGACATGACAAGTAAAAAATTTCTTGTTAGTTAATTTAACAATTATAATATGGTGGATGGTCGTTCTGTTATGGAACAATTTCATGAACTTAAAAATATTTTAAATCACTTTAAACAATATAATATGAACATAAACGAAACCATCATCGTGTCCTCCTTGATAGACATACTTCCTCCTTTATGAAAAGGCATAAAAAGGGGTCTTAAATATAAGAAGGAAGACTTGTCTCTTGAGGAGTTGGCCAACCATTTACGCATCAAGAAAGGGTATAGGTTGTAGGATGAGAACAAGGATCATCCTAGGCACATTGAAAATCAATGTGATCGAAGAAGGCCAATCCAGCAAAGGATAAAAGTGAATCGGACACGCATCCAAGAAGTGTGATGACAAAAGGCCAAAGCCTATTTTGAGAGTGTGACAAGCTGGATCATGTTAAAAAGGATTGTTATCGTCTTAAAAATAAAACGAGCAAAGGGATGGATCATGCCAAGAATAATAATGCGAAGGAAAACTTCATGGCATTGATTTCCAAATAACCTCGTCCAAGACAATGAGGCTTCATGGGTTCACACAGGGGCTACAAAGCATGAAAGTAAGGATAAGAGCTTTTCCAAGACATACGAAACCATAGATGATGGAATTGTATTGTTCATGAGTAATGGTGCATCCATGCAAGTCAAAGAAAAGGGTAAAGTTGAGTTGCTTTTTACCTTTGGAAAACCCTTACCTTGACTAATGTGTGTCAATGCACCCAATGTTAGGGAAAACCTTGTGTCTACTAGCATATTAAATAGGTTTGGAATTAAGTTGATCTTTGAGGCCGATACATTTGTTCTATTAAAGGGTGAGGCCTTTGCTAGAAAGGGATATTTGTTCAAAGGCATGTTCTATTTGAATGTTAATAAAATGAATAGTTTAGTGTATATGTTTGACTTCCCTTTTCTTTGGCATCATAGACTAGGTCATGTTTATTTTCATAGAAAGCATGAAATGGCTAATTTCGATTAACTCCATACCTTATTAAAGTTGATGAAAAATGTAAATCATGTATGCTTACGAAAATTACAAGATTATCATTTCCTTTGGTTCAAAGGAAAACTAGTTGACTTGATGTAAGACATAGTGATTTATGTAATTTTAAAAGCACGCCTATTTTTTTTTTGGGGGGGGGGGGGAAGATATTTTGTAACTTTTATTGATGATTCTTCAAGATATTCCTATATATATCTTTTGACTTCTAAAGATGAAGCAATGGATTAATTTAAAGCATTTAAGGCTAAAACAAAACTTCACTATCAAACATTCTTAAAATGCCTAAGGATATATCATTGTTGGAAATATTATAAACCCAAATACATTGAATCATAGAGTATTATCCATGAGGTCACAGTACCTTTTACACCACAACAAAATGGCATAGCCAAGTAGAAAAATTGGATTTTAACCAAAATGGTGAACACCTTTTTATCAAATTTTGGTCTCAGTGATGGCTTTTGGGGTGAGGCCATTCTAACAGCTTGCTGTATGTTCAATCGCATACCAAATAAGAAAAGTAAAATAACCCCATATGAGCATTGGAAACTAAAGGGCTTTCAACTTGAGTTATCTCAAGGGTTAGGAGTGTAGGTAATCGTTAAAACCCTTGAACTCGAAAGGAAAAAAATTGATTGAAAGTAGAGTTGAATGCATTTTTATTTGCTATGCGGGGCATAATAAGGCATATCAGTTTTTGGTCATTGAACCAAATGATTGTATAAGTGTGAACACAACTATTGAGTCACAAGATGCTATTTTTTTATCAAAATTATTTTTGATCAATTCCTAGATCGAAAAATTGCATTTCAATGCAAAGTGATATGCCTATGTCAAATAAAAGTCATAATGTGAGGGAAAAAATTCCTAATGATTCCCTGGGACTTAGAAGAAGTAAAGGAGCGAGAAAAGAAAAGTCCTTTGAACCAGATTTTTATATGTATCTAGCGAAAGGTACTAGAGACAATACAGATAAACAAATCAAACTTCATACTATTGTGTTATATAGTCTAATCATCTTACGTTTAATGAAGTAATGAAGTCTCATGATACCCTTTTTCTGGAAAGAGGCAACACATTGATGAGATAGATTCTATCATAGACATTAATATCTAAATTTTGGTGGATCTCCCACCGGGAAGTAAAACCATTTGTTGTTAAATGAATTTTCAAAAAGAAAATGAAGGTTGATGGAACTATTGATAAGTTCAAAGCCCGATTAGTGGTTAAAGGGTTTAACCAACATGTGATAGACTACTTTGAAACTTGCACCCCAGTGGAAAGATTATCGATCATTAGAATGTTAATTACTCTTGCTTCTATCTACAATTTCAAGATTCACCAAAAGGATGTAAAAATGGCATTCCTAAAGAGTGAGTTGGAGGAAGAGGTGTATGTGGAACAATCGTAAGGATTTTCTATTCCGGGTCAAGAGATATAAATATATAAACTAATGTGATCTACATGTGGGCTAAAGCAAGTCCCCTAAACAATGGCATCAAAAGTTTCATAAAGATGTCCTTAGCAACAGATTCAAAATAAATGAATTAGATAAATGTGTATAGTAAGTTTGATAATGATAAAGGAGTCATTATTTGTTTGTATGTCAATGACATGCTGATATTTGGTATGAATATGGAGCGAGTTGAGAGAACTGAACAATTTCTCTCTAATGACTTTGATATGAAAGACATAGTGAGGCTAATGTTATTCTTGGTATAGGAACAATAAGAGATGGTCGTCATTCACCTTGACTCAGTCTCATTACATTGAAAAGTGCTGAAAAGATTTAATTACCTTGATTCTGATCCTATATGGACTCTAATGGATCCACACATAAAGCTTGTGCACTTCAGTAGCAAATTTGGAGTATGCTAAAGTCCTAGGCTGTCTCATTTATGCTATGACTAGCATAAGGCAATATAATCTTTTCTTATATACTAGCAATCCAAGTAAACTTCATTAGCATGTGGTGCATAGAATACTGAAATATCTTACGAAAACTGTGGATTACGATATTACTTTCAATGGGTATCCTTCTACTTTAAAAGGATACTTGGATGCTAGTTGGATTTCTAACAAGGAGGATTACCCTTCCAAAGCAGGGGAATATTTCTACTTTGTGGGGGTGTTGTCTCTTGTGATTCTAAGAAACAGACATGTATAATTAATTCCACCATGGCTGTAGAGTTTATTGCTCTGGCTTCTGTTAGTAAAGAAGTAAAATGGCTGAATGATCTTTTGTTTCAGATTCCTTTTTGACCTAAGCTAATATCACCTATATCTATCCAATATGATAGTCAAGCTACGCTTTCAAAGGCATATAGCAAGGTATATAATAGGAAGTCTGGACATATCAGTTTTGGAACAGTTATATGAAAAAACTCACCAAATATATGGTGATCATTGTGGACTTTGTGAATTCAAGTCAAAATCAAGTAGATCCTTCACGAAAAGGGTTGTTGGAGACTTGATAACAAATACAAGAAAAGGGAAGGGTTTAAACTTGTCAATATTAGGCACCCATAATGGACCCTCTACCCAACGCTTGATACAATGCCAGGTCTTGAATTTAATGAGGCAAAATCTATCATCTGTGTAATTGCAAGTCAGAACTCCAACCCAGCTGTAGTGCTTGGTAACCCATGACAAAAGGAAAAAGGAGATTGAGTGTATACTCTTAATGGACCAAAGGTATGAATGTTGTGTTACAAGGCATGATCAATAGGGTCTACCTATGTGAGTACGAAGTTTGACCGCTTCAATGAGTGAGTTAATGATATGGATTTGACTCTGTAACACTCATAAAGGGTATAAGACACAAGGCCATGAAACGTGTCATTTTGAAATAGAGGTGTGTGTAGGGAGTAAGTTTTATGTGTGGGATACGTTCAATTCGTCAAATGGGATGTATGGTTCAAAATGTAGTCTACTATGTTTTTTCAATTAGTTATAGGGTATTTTTACTATGTGAGGGTTTAATCTTGAGATATCTGCATTTATGCATTAAGGCTTCTTCCATCTTTCGAGATCATTTAATTTGTACTTGAAATGTATTTTTTGAACATGATGGGAGAATGTTGATGTATTTTCAAAATAAAGTGTTTTAGTTGTATATTTGATATGTTTTAACGAACACTTGATGTATGTCAAAACACATAATTACTGAAACAGTCACTGGAAGGTGTGTGTCAATGCACACACAATCTTACAAAAACAAAAACCTGGGGCTGTGTTGACACATAGGGCTATTTTGGCTATTATTTTGCGCAGCTTTTTTTGTGATGGTTGGGAAATGTTTTTGGTTTCTTTTGAAGGGTTTTGTCTCTTCCCATAGGGAACTTATAGATCTATAAAAAGCTCCACCAAATCAAGTTTAGAACACTTGAAAATTACTTGTGAAAACCATATCATTCTAAGAAATCATTTTCTACACTAATTATTTCTTTGTGTTTTGGTTATCATTGTATCCACAAAACTATTGATAAGCACGAAATAAGTTTTAAGGAAATTGGTTGTTGATGTATTTTCAAAATAAGAATTGTTAATGAAGTGCTTGAGATTTATCCCGATGTTATTTAAGTGTTTTTTACATGTATGGGATGTGTGTCAACACACAGGGCTGTCGACACACAATCTTACAGAACGAAAATACAGAGTTGTGTATGAACACACAGAGCCCGTATGTTGACACACAATCTTATAGATACACATGGAACAGAGCTGTGTGTCGACACACAGGGACGATTTTTAGCAGTTTTCGTTCGCAGCTTTTCTCGGTTTTTGGCGTCCCTTTTTTGGGATGTTTCTTGGGACGTATTTTTCGTTGTTTTCGTATATATGTTCTCCCCTTTGATCAAATTTATGAGTACTCGAATTTTTGCAAGAAGAAAGAGAGAATATTGTAAGAACTTGTGATTAAAAAGTTCTTGGGAAAAACATCATTCTCATTCATCTCTTTTGTCTCTCCCTTTACACACTTTCACTTGGTTGTCGTTGTATCCCTGAGACTATTTCCAACGCTGAAATAAGTCTTAAGGAAAGTGACTACACAGCCTCGACACCTGAGATCTTTAGGATACCTGTTCTTGCGAGTTTTACAAGAGCTTACACCAACAATCTTAAGACTTATTTTTGTTTTGTGATCTTCATCTGATATGGCTTCATCACCGAGGGAAATGATGGCGAATTTTGTGAAGTTGGACTGTTTTGATGATGGTAATTTCCGCCATTGGCAGAGAAAGATGCACTTCCTGATCGCTACTCTGAATGTGGTGTATAATCTGAATACACCATTCCCTGCCCCCGCTACAGAGGAGGAGAAGATGCTAGCCGAGCAACGAGCCCGGTTGAAATGGGAGAATGATGATTACATGTGTAGAGGGCACATACTGGATGGGATGACGGATGCGCCCTTTGACATCTACTCTAACGTGCCTACCGTAAAGGAATTGTGGGACGCTCTAGAGGAACGCTACACGGCGGAGGACGCCACAAGTAAGAAATTTGTAGTTAGTCAGTTTAATAATTACAAGATGGTTGATGAACATTCGGTCGTGGAGCAATTCCATGAAATTGAAAGAATTTTAAATAACTTTAAACAACGCAGCATGAATATGGACGATACCTTCGTTGTGTCTTCTTTGATTGACAAACTTCCTCCTTCGTGGAGAGATATCAAGAAATATCTCAAACACGAGAAAGAGTACATGTGAATCGAAGAGTTGGCTAACCATTTACAAATTGAGGAAGGTTACAGGTTACAGGATGACCACAAGGAACGCCCCAGTGACATTGGGAAAATTAATGTTACAGAAGAAGGCCAATCAAGTAAAGGAACCAAAAGAACCGGACATTCCCAAAAGAAACGAAACGGGAAGAAGGCGAAAATGGTCTGTTGGGAGTGTCAAAATCCCGGTCATCCAAGGAGGGACTATTTTAACCTAAAGAACAAGAAAGGCAAAGGGCTTGATCATCGCAACAAAAATTCGAACGATAGGTTCGTGGCGCTGATATCGGATATCAACCTAGTCGAAAGTGATGACTCTTGGTGGGTTGACTCGGGGGCCACACAGCATGTTTGTAAAGACAAGAGTTTCTTCAAAGATTTTAGAACCCATAAACAACGGAACTGTGTTGTTTATGGGCAATGGAGCGAGTGTACCAGTTAAGGGCAAGGAAAAAGTTGACTTACTTTTTACTTCCGAGAAAACCCTTACCCTAACCGATATATGCTACGCCCTGGATGTTAAGAAGAACCTAGTGTTTGGTGGTCTACTGAATAGGTTTGGGTTCAAGTTGGTCTTCAACGCCAACAAGGTTGCTTTTTTGAGGGGGGTGCCTTTGCGGGCAAGGGATGCCTATGTAATGGAATGTTTAAATTAAGCGTTGATAATAAAATTGATAGTTCGGTTTATATGCTTTACTCTTCATATTTATGGCATCAAATATTAGGACATGTGAATTTTCATAGGATGCATGAAATGGTTAATTCGTCATTGATACCACATATTGATAAAGTGGATGATAAATACAAAATGTGCATGTTAACAAAAATAACGAAGTTACCATTTCTATCGGTTCAAAGAGAAACTAATTTACTTGATTTAGTACATAGTGATCTGCGTGACTTTAGAAGCACTCCAACCATAGGAGGGAAAAGATATTTTATAACATTCATTGATGATTCCTCAAGATTTTGCTATGTGTATCTGATCAATCATAAAGATGAGTCACTAGAGAGGTTTAAGGCATATAAAACGAAAACCGAACTATACTATGAGACCTTCCTCAAACGACTTAGATCGGACCATGGTGGAGAATACTATGATCCCAAGTATTTTGAAACCACCGGTATAGTGCATGAAATCACGGCACCCTACACGCCACAACAAAATGGCGTGGCTGAGAGGAAAAACTGGACTCTAACTGAAATGATCAATTCAATGTTGTCCTACTTTGGTCTCAGCGATTGGTTTTGGGGTGAGGCTACGTTAACGGCCTGTCATATTTTAAATCGAGTTCCAAATAAGAAAAGTAAAATAACCCTGTAAAACAGTCAACCCCCGAAGTTAAGTTATCTTAAAGTGCGGGGGGTGTAGGGCAGTCATTAAAATCCCTGAACCTAAACGTAAAAAGTTCGGTGAGAGAGGCATCGACACTATATTTGTTGGATATGCGCCACTTAGTAAGGCGTATCGATTCTATGTAACAGAGCCAAACGATTATATCAATGTTAATACCATAATAGAATCGAGAGATGTCATTTTTGATGAGAATCAGTTTACCTCTATTCCTAGGCTAAGGGATTATGTACTGGTTAAGATTGACACTCCAGGGTCATATGATGATGTTGATCATCATGAGAGGGAACAAGTCCCTGAGAATGCACTAGAACTCCGAAGGAGTAAGAGAACAAGGAAAGAAAAATCTTTTGGATCGGACTTCTACACGTTTTTGGTAGAAGGCTCGAGTAATGATATGGACCCCGTGACTCCATATTGTTGTGTAGGTTGACCCCATGACGTTTGATGAGACCAAGAGGTCTCATGATGCCTCCTTTTGGCGAGAGACATAAATGATGAGATGGACTCCATCATGGGCAACAATACCTGGGTATTGGTCGATCTTCCACGAGGTAGCAAGCCTATCGGGTGTTAATGGATCTTCAAGAAGAAGATGAAAGTCGATGGAACTATAGATAAGTTCAAAGCCCGATTGGTAGCTAAAGGGTTTACCCAAAAACATGATTTAGACTACTATCATACATATGCTCCGGTGGCAAGAATATCAACTATAAGAGTCTTGATCGCTCTCGCCTCTATTTATAAACTAGTGATTCACAAAATGGATGTCAAAACGACATTTCTGAATGGTGAACTGGAAGAGGAGGTGTCTATGACACAGCCGGAAGGTTTTGTTTTTTCGGGTCAACAGAGAAAGCTATGTAAACTCATACGCTCTCTGTATGTGCTAAAGCAAGCCCCGAAGCAATGGCACCAGAAACTTGATCAAGTTGTTCTAAACAATGAATTCATTATAAATGAATCGAATAAGTGTGTCTATAGCAAGTTTGAGAATGGCAAAGGTGTTATGATTGTTTATATGTCGATGACATGTTAATTTTCGGTATTGATTTGGAACTGGAAGAGAAAACTAAACAGTTTCTCTTGGTGAACTTTACTATGAAAGACATGGGTGAGGCTGAAGTAATCCTCAGTATAAGGATTGTAAGGAATAGTGGTGCAATATCCTTGACACGGTCTCATTACATTGAAAATGTGTTGAATAGACTCAACTTTGGTGCATGTGCACCGATGTCCACTCCAATGGACCCTAGTGTGAAACTAGTACCGAATGTGGGCACTCCTATACCACAGTTGGAGCATGCACGAGTCATTGGATGTCTCATGTATGCCATGACTAGTACTAGGCCAGATATAGCCTATGGTGTGGGAAAGCTAAGTAGATATATTAGCAGTCCGAGTAAATTACATTGGCATGCGGTGTATAGAGTACTAAAGTACCATAAGAGTACCATGAATTATGGTATTTCTTATGTAGGGTATCCTCCCACTTTGGAAGGATACTCTGATGCCAGTTGAATCTCCGATGTGGAAGATCATGCATCTACAAGTGGATGGGTATTTCTGCTTGGTGGGGCTACGGTTTCTTGGGGTTCCAAGAACCAGACTTGTATATTTGATTCTACAATGGCGGAAGAGTTATAGCTCTTGCTTCTGCGGCTAAAGAAGCCGAGTGGTTAAAGGATCTCTTGTATGAGATTCCTTTGTGGCCTAAGCCTATCTCACCGATATCTATCCACTATGATAGTCAGGCTACGCTTTCAAAAGCATACAGTAAAGTGTACAATGGAAAGTCCAACCACATTGGTGTAAGAAATAGTATTGTAAGACAACTTATTCAAGAAGGTATCATCACTGCGGACTTTGTAAGAATGACTAGCGGATCTGTTGACAAAAGGCCTAGCTGGAGACTTGGTTCTGAAAACTAGTGAAGGGATGGGGTTGAAACCTGTCATTGTTAGTCACCCATAATATGTCCTCAACTTGACGCTTGGTATGATGTCAGGTCTCGGGTTCAATGAGTGAGACTTATTATCTGTGTGACTACAAGCACTAAAAGAAATTTTTTCCATCCCTTGTGAAAAGTGCTTGGTTACCTGCATCAGAGAATCTAAGAGGATGAGCATATGCTCTTAATGGACCCTGTGTTATGTTATTACTGAATGTCGAGTCGCAGGGACATGATCAGTGGGGTCCACCTTAGTGAGTGTGAAGTTTGGCCGCTTCAAGGGGTGATTTTTGACAAAGGGTTTGGCCCTGAAACACTCGCGAAGGGTACAGGACACAAGGCTTCATATGTGTCGATCTAGGAGTTGTAGGGTATATACGGGGAGTACGCCTTGTGCATGATTAGATACTTGGTTAGTCAAATGGGTTGTATGGTTCAAAGCTTGGTCTACGATTTTTGATCCGATTAACTGTAACAGTCTTTTCACCTGCTGGGGGTTCAATCGAGAGACACCCTTGTTGATGCACAATAAGGCCTCCTTTAATTTAGAGATATTGTTTGTGAGAATGGTTGTATTTTAAAAATAGTGGGGGATTGTTGATATATTTTCAAAATGAGAATTGTTAATGAAGTGTTTGAGATTCGATGTTATTTAAAATGTTTTTTACATGTATGGGATGTGTGTCGACACACATGGCTTGTGTGTCGACACACAATCTTACAGAACGAAAATGTAGAGTTGTGTGTTGACACACAGAGCCCGTATATTGACACACGATCCTACAGAAACACACGGAACAGAGCTATGTGTCGACACAAAGGGCCAGTTTTTGGCAGTTTCGGTTCGTGGCTTTTCCTGGTTTTTGGCGCCCCTTTTTGGGGTGTTTCCTGGAACGTATCTCTTCGTTGTTTTCATATATATTCTCCCCTTTGATCAGATTTAGGATTCCTTTAATTTTTGCAAAAAGAAAGAAAGAATATTGTAAGAACTTGTGATTAAAAAGGTCTTGGGAAAAACATCATTCTCATTCATCTCTTTTGTCTCTCCCTTGACACACTTTCGCTTTATCATTTTGGTTGTCGTTGTATTCCCGATACTATTTCCTAAACTGAAATAAGTCTTAAGGAAAGTGACTACACAGCCTTGACACCTGAGATCTCTAGAATACCCTTTGTTACGAGTTTTGCAAGGGTTTACACCAATAGTGGTTCGCAACACCCCATAAAACCGGTTTGATTTCAGTACGTTGTATTAATTTCCCTAACACTAAAGAGTAGAGAGAGAGAAGTTCTCTATTTGCCACTTTTCATGGACATGGGTCAATCACTGCACTAGGCATGATGACATGATATTGTAGAATGAGTTTTTGGTTATTACATTCGAAACTATTTGTATTATTTTAATGTGTCTAACTTCATAAGGTTTAATAAGAATGTTCTAAAATAAATATTTTTATACGAAACTTGAAACTGATGTAGTATTTATTTTCAAATTTCTGGTTAAATTGTACTTGTATAACTTTATAATATTGAAGATAACATTTTCTTTAGAAGGAAAGGAATTTTAGAATTCATTTGGTCTAAGGATAAGAAATCAGAATGGAGGAGCTAAACCAAGAAGAGTATACTAAAGAATAGATAACACTAATGAATGAAGGTGTCACCTAATTCAATTGGTAAAATCTTTGGGGTGAACCCTAAACCTGAGATGGAATCCTACTTTCATCAATGGGGCTTGAAAAGGGCTATATCTTTTGTGTTAACCCATTTGGACTTGTTAACATATGTGAAAAGGGAAAAATAACAATAAAACAAAATCAAAAGAACAAGATTAGTGCACTTACGGTCTAAATTCATATCGGAATATATCGAATCACTTATGACTAACGCAAGAAAGTCCAAACACAAGATCGATAATGGAACATAATGTTATTGATCAAGTCCTGTACTGGACCAAATTATCTAAGCCAAACTTCTATTAGATAGGGCCAGTACTTTATCATGTCAAAAATATTCATTATTCTATGTGTTAGAGAATTTTCCAATAAACCGGGAATAGGGTAACTAAAAGATCTTAGGTGTTGAGGCTATGTAATCACTTTCCTCAAGGCTTATTTCGGAGTACGAAATATCTTCGGGGATACAACGACAACTAAAAATGAAGTGAAGATATGTAAGAGGAGAGATATAGTGAGATGAATAAGAATGATGTTTTTCAAGACTTTCACAACACTTTATTATAAATTGGTTCAAGTGTTTCTTGCAATTAGTTTTTATAAACTCATCATCATCGTCCTTCAACATGAGAGTGAAGGGGGTTCTTTATAGTTTTTAAGTGTCTCTTCATGAAGGGACACGTCCCTTCACGAAGTGATACTTTATTTTTTCAATATTTCACAATACTTGCGAGCGAACACCTTTCATGTGTGTTTTCCAAATGAACCAGAGGGAATGTTTATATAAAAGAAGGCTTAAAGGCATCCCAAAACATCACCCAAAGAACTGCCAAAAAGAATTGGAAAATCACATTACTGTAATTCTGTAAGATCTGTATGTCGACACACGGGCACATAAACACTTCGAATTAGTTCTATTGGGCTATGTGTCAACACACTGTACCTGTGTGTCGACACATCTTATACAAGCCAATACAGTTCAAAATCATGTATGGGACAAACTTCAAACACTCTATTAAATACTCTACTTTGAAAATACATCAACATTCCCCCACCATTTTCAAAATACAATCATTCTCAAATAAACATCTCAAATTAAAGGCGGCCTTATTGTGCATCAACAAGGGTGTCTTCCGATTGAACCCCCAGCTAGTGAAAAGACCATACAGTTAATCGGATCGAAAATGGTAGACCAAGCTTTGAACCATACAACCCATTTGACTAACTGACTATCTAATCACGCACAAGGCATACTCCCCGTACACGCCTTACAACTCCCAGATCGACACATTTATGGCCTTGTGTCCTGTACCCTTCGTAAGTGTTTCAGGGATAAACCCTTAGTAAAAAATCGCCCATTTGAAGCAACCAAACTTCAACACACTCTAAGGTGAACCTCATTGATCATGTCCCTGTGATGCTCATTGATCATGTCCCTACGACGTGACGTTCAATAATTTCCAAAATCTAGGTCCATTAAGAGCCTTAGCTCATCCTCTTAGTATCTCTAATGCAGGATCCAAGCACTGCACACACGGGATGGAAAAATTCTCATTTAGTGCTTGCAGTCACACAAATGACAAATCTCTCTCATTGAACCTAAGACCTTGCGTCATACTAGGGGTCGAGTTGAAGCTGTCATGGGCGATTAAAAATGACAGGTTTCACACCATCCCTTCATTTATTTATTATCAAGTCTCTAGCAATGTTTTTAAATAAGAGATCTACTAGATTCTGGCTTACATTTTCAAAGTCCACAGTGATCATTCAATCTTTCATGAGTTATTTCACTTAACAATATTTGACACTAATGTGTTCGGACTTTCAATGATACATCTCACTCTTATACATTTGAAAGCACATCTTACTATCACAATGGATAGAAATAGTCAATATTGGCTTAGGCCACAAAAGAATCTTAATCACAAGATCCTTTAATCATTCTGTTTCTTTACAAACAGAAACCAGAGCAATAAACTCTACAACTACGGTGGAGTTAATAATACATGTTAGTTTCTTGAAACCCAAAGAACAAAACCCCCACCACTTTGTAACATTCACTTGCTTTAGAAGCGTAGTCCTCCTTATTGGATATACAACTGACATCCAAGTATTCTTCTAAATAGAAGAGTATTCATTAAAAATAACACTACAATTCATGGTCATTCCATTACCTTATGTACCACATGCCAGTTACCTCTACTTACATAGCTAGTTATATACACTTAGCTATCCAACAACAAAGGCTACATCTAACCTTTTCAAATCTCAATTATACAATTGAAACATTTTCATTTGGTTCTAAATATTTATACCAAATTTCAACATGTAATCAACATACATACATATGACGAATCCTATATCATTGTTAAACTTGCCATACACACTTTTCCGGATTCATTAATTACCTCTTTCAAAAGGCAACACCGCAAGACTTTATAGTCTCGTCATAGGATCACAATATATGACACAATAATATTGAACTTAACACTCATATTATCTCCAGTTTATTCCTCTAGAACTATACAAGTCCGATCGCTAGGACTTCTCTTTTCATACTCTTTTACTCTTTCAAAGTTTTAGAGTATTTTCAGGGATTTTTCCTCAATCATGAGTTTCATCATAATATACCTTACTTCACATGATCACAATGCATCGTTCAATATCAATAACAGACTCAAAGTCACTTTTTACATTATATCTTAAGATGTTCAATTCACCCATAATTTAGTCATACGAATTTGCTTGCCATTTATATAAATTATCATGCCACTTATAAGTATTTAACTTTATGGGTAACACATGAATCATCAGAGTTCAGTACTCATAGACTCTTTATTTTTGTCACTTTGATGACTAACAACATGTGAATGTAGGATCATATAATAATCTCATTTTCCATGCAACAACTACATATAACCATCACTCAGTATGAGTATTTTAACATTCATTGTATAAATGCACTTCATTTTAACCGATGAAAGAATCACGATTATTGCACCAATTAACCATGGATTACTTAACCGTCATATGAACATGCCCTTAAAAATGCATGTAGACATTACTTTGACTGCATTAATTATGATAGGTGATAAAACTTTTCACATGCATGCTGGTTTCCGTTGAAACATTACATCCAATAACATTAGAAAACCACTGGAGATACGCTGTCAATTATGAAATTATGACTCATCATTTCCAAGTGCTTTTATACAACTTGTTTCATCATCCTTAATCATGAACTTCAATTTGAATTTCTTTATATTATTCACATTAGGGATCAACATATGTAAAATAATCATATACTTCATGATCCACTAAATACCTTCAAATTCACATCACTTTCATTTTATTGAGCAAACAAAGGCATTCATGTTCATAAATTAAAATCGTATTAATTCATGATCATTAATATGCATACATGCATTAATCGCATAACTGCATTAACATCCATGATTATGCATAAATTGTACTTCATGTATATAGACATACTTGTATTAATTACATTAGTTATATATGCAGTAGCCTTATAACTCCATTAACATATATAAATACTTATACTCAAATTCTTTTCCATAAGTAAAAATATACATACATCAAATCTCAATTTAGTAACTCTATATACTAAAATTCTTGAGATTTAATCACATTCCAATCTAATCATATCATTGTAACATATGAATATGAAATCACGCTTAGATTGTACACAATTTAAGTGTCCAATTTATATAATGTTAAATCATTGGATCAACATAAACTATAAAACAATCATATAAACTTTACCTTTCATGATCAAATTTCTTTTACTCAAATTATATACTCCAAATACACAAATATATATTTGTTATAACATTTTCCTTTTATGATCCAATATTCATATCATATATTTTTGTCCTGGTCCATAATTTTAATTTTACTCAAATTCAAGCCACTTTCGGATTCACCAAATAAACATATAATATTCACGTTTACAAATTAAAACCGCAAAGTTTATGATTGCATTAATCATGCACACATGTATTAAACCTCAACTTAATTACTCATAGTGCAAATTCATACAACAATGAATTCACTATACATAATACACAATTTATACTTTGTTCCGAAATCTAAATGTGTTTTCATAATTCATGAAAAACCAATTGCGCTTTTCAATACATAAAATACATGTGTCATTATCAATATACTTCATTCACTTATTTATTATTATTAGTTTTGGCATCGTCTTGGCGCCTGGTTTCAACTGCCACGCTAAACAAGGATTTTCATTTAAGCATCGCCTCAACATCTGGTTTCAACAACCACCCAAAACAGGTTTTTCATATAGTCAATTTATAATAAGCATGTATTTATAATGAACTTTACTATTATCCAATTTAATTAATATTGTGCCAGATTTTAGCGGCCTAATGCTTATGGTTTTCATAATACAAAACCCATTATATATTATAATAATATAAAGCTCATGTACAAGAGACTCATGGATCAGTGGTTCAAAGCCTCAATGCTTCTTCCTCCTTGATCCATAGTAATTTGTGTACAAGAAGGATCAAGAAGACATACATTCCCGGCTTTGTCACTTTCTCCAATTTCACAAGATTCGCCGTCATATCATGCTAAGTGAAGAAGCCATTTCGGTTAATGAATAATAAGCCTTAAGAGTGTTAGAGAATTTCCCAATAAATCGGGAACCGGGTAACCAAAAGATCTCAGGTGTCGAGGCTATGTAATCACTTTCCTTAAGGTTTATTTTGGAGTACGAAATATCCTCGAAGATACAACGACAACTAAAAATGAAGTGAAGATGTGTAAGAGGAGAGACATAGTGAGATGAATGAGAATGATGTTTTTCAAGACTTTCACGACACTTTATTATGAATTGATTCAGGTGTTTCTTGCAATTAGTTTTTATAAACTCATCATCATCATCCTCCATGAGAGTGAAGGGGGTTATTTATAGTTTTTAAATGTCTCTTCATGAAGGGACACGTCCATTCACGAAGTGACACTTCCCTTTTTTAATATTTCACAATACTTGCAAACAAACACCTTTCATGTGTATTTTCCAAATGAACCAGAGTGAATGTTTATATAAAAGAGGGCTTAAAGATGTCCCAAAACATCACCCAAAGAACCGCCAAAAAGAACTGAAAAAATTATGTTACTGTAATTCTGTAAGATCTGTATGTCGACACACAAACACGTCAAATTAGTTCTATTAGGCTGAGTGTCGACACATCTTATACAAGCCAATACAGTTCAAAATCAAGTATGAAACAAACTTCAAACACTATTAAATACTCTATTTTGAAAATACATCAACACTATATCCAATTAGACAATATCAAATGGAAGAGTTGCAAATGCCTAATCAAAAACCAAAGTTCGACCACACAGTAAACTAGTACAGTCCACTCCTAATGAAATAAGCCAGTTTGGTTTGAATTTCTGTTCCAAATTGGTATATAAGTCTAGTGTATTACTCCGCCTAATGCCAATCTATTTTAAGATGGTATACCTCACTTGAACTTATGTGTGAACATCGTGTGTACCAAATTTGTGAACCAGGACAAGGCCCTGTGAAATTTACTACTGTAAGCAAGAAAAAAAGAAATTGAGTAGACAAAAAAAGTTGCATCTTTCATTGAGAGGATACCGCCTATATCTCTAGACTACCTAGTCTCCCGACCATGGATGATGGATCTCTCTTTAATGAGATTCTCAAAAGCTAGTTTATTGCAGATAGCTGCGTCATTCTTTATGAAACTCTAGCTATAAGAAAAAGGAAAATCAAAAGAATACACAAATGAATATTAGGCTTCCCATTTCTTATTTCATCCCTCTGCTCTATCAATCCCAGATGCTGAAAAACGTTGTTTGTCTAACTTTGCGTCTCTTATACTGTGTAGTGTTGTTGAATCGTTTCAATGTCAAGTCCCTTCAGCTTCACCACTGATTCTACATGTCCCTTGAGTGTGTGCAACTCCCTTAGCCTGAAATTCATTATTCAATCAAATTGAAAAACATGAATATAAGAATAATATATATTTTTCCTTCTTAAGATGGTAAAGAGTATAACATCGCGTTAATAAGGGCCACCAATTATTGGGGGAAGGGGGAAATGTGTCTCGAACCTAAGACCTCAAACTTGGGGGGTACATATCCTAACCATTATACCAAATCCAACAGCTCATACAAGAACAATATACCTCTAAGTACAAGACCATTTATAATATGGTTTGTGAGCACAAGAACTTATGGCATGGTTTTCATTATTCATCCACACGTTTTTTATTAAGGAAGTAACTATTACATAAACGTTAACCGCAAATGTCCATAAACATGCCTCCTCATGTAAATCGCCACAGCTTTAAACGTAGAGAGTGTAAATGCCCACTTCATACTCTAAATTAGAGACCTTTTGGTCAAAGAGACTCCAATACCATGTCAAGGAACCAATTATCCAGAAGCTGAATTTGTTAATGGTTTAAGCATTACCTTGCCATTTCTGCACGTCTTTTGGCCTGCTCGGCAATTTCAAACAGTTCGCGGTAGCTATTCTTGTCATTGAAGAGCTCTGATGATTCTGGGGGCTGGAGACCATGCAGGGTGCGTTGAGCTGCGGCCCATTGTGCTTCCCTTTCACCTTTACCGTAATCCTTCTTCGTTGTGAACGCGGTCTATGATCATTGAAAACTCCAGTTAGTCAATACTTGAACAGGAAATAGCAAAGTACGACATTTGAAATTTTAGCATATGTTTTCTGTAGATCAGATTGCCAGTAATGTAACCTTGTTCTCAAGCAGGTTATCCCAGGCCTTGCCACTTAATGTGTACCGGATGATGAACTTGAGGATATCCAAGGGAATGTAGAACACGATGCTGTAGAGCCAAATGAGACCTGCCCATCACCATCCGATGCCCTTAACACGGGCGAAGCCCCAGTTTGCATAAACTGCAATTATTGTGGCAATCTTTCGCCACTGACAGTGAGATTAATAACCTAGTTTTGATGCAGCACTTGTAATAACGCGGTGTATATGAGCTCGAATCGAGCCTAAGCTTGTAAAGCTCGAGGCTTGTCTTGTCAACATTTGATCAGATCAAAGCTTGCAAAGGTCAGCAACTTTAAGCTCACGGCTGACTTGTTTAAGCTCCAACTTGGCTTGACAAGCTATAAGCCAAGCTTATAGCTCGTTCTACTCGAGCTCGAAGGAGTGAATCCTGTTGATTTTTATAACAAGCAAGCTAGCTCGCTCATTTATACCATAATTTGTGAATGTTGTTAATTTACCAGTTGCGCTATAAAGAAGGCAATGATGAGCATCACACCGGGACGTTCAACGTAAGACCAGCTTCTAGATCGGGTGACGAAAATCAAGGCGTGGCTTATAATACTAACTTGAAGGTAGAGGGCGGACATCATCTCATCTATGTTGTCCCTGAGTGACCTTACCCCAAATTTTTCCTGCCAAAATCATATGATCATGGATTTCAATTAATATGAATCAGAGGGTTTTTGACATCGTTAATGATGAATAATATGATGTATCTTCTTACGGAAAAGAAGTTGGAATCATGAGCAGCCCAGAAGAAGATAACAGTCATGACAGCCAAGTAAGTGCCAAGCACAACACCAGTGGCGAAGATTTCTTTCAGTTTCCAAGAATCAGGCAACGGAGATGGCTTCACTCTGTCCTTGGAAATGGTCATGATGGTACCGTCGTTGAGTATGGCGATGACAAGAACCATGAAGGGGGAGAAATCGAACTTCCATATGAGGCGATGAGCATGAAACCCAACACAATACGGATGGTAATAGAAACCGCATAGATAGTATAATTCTTCATCCTTTGGAAAATGGCTCTGCTAGTAAGAACAGCACTTATAATCACACTCAACCCTGGCTCAGTGAGAACAATGTCAGATGCACTTCGGGCTGCGTCAGTTGCATCAGCCACTGCAATACCGATGTCGGCTTTCTTAAGGGCTGGAGCATCATTTACACCATCTCCAGTCATGCCACAAATGTGCTTCCTCTCTTGCAGTTTCTTCACAATCTCATACTTGTGCTCTGCATGTTATTGAAATAGGCTAACATTCTACATGTAGCGAAAACTGAAACAATCAGAAGCACTAGCACATTCTTTCCCCATCTCTAGACTTTTCACTTGTACTGTTGTACAATCCCTTTTTTATTTCTTTTGAAGCCTATAGGTACCATGGACTCAAAAGGTTGTCGTTATAACGGATTTTGAGCTAACCATTAGCAATTGACTATTAAGTAAAGGTACTTTCATAACACCTTCTATAATACACATGTTGTATTATGTTTGGTAAAACATATTTCAAATTGTATTTATGCGTTCAACACTGTCAAATGGATATAAAAATTAACGAGTGCATTAACGAGTGCATAGCTATTCATCAAAACTTTTGAGACATAATGTTTTAAAACTTTTGCTTAGAAAAGCCCAACTGATCAGCAGGATTTGTTTCATAACACGCAGAACACCCTACTGCCTATCTATTTTTTGTAGTTTCCCTTTCTTACTGGAATGTTATTCTCTTGAAGAAAGCATGTTTGGAGTAAACCCAACTGACTACTCAAATTGAACTGCTAGAATCTTAAAGATGATAGTCAAAGTACCAGGAAAGACTCCAGCAAACCCATCTGCCTTCTCGATGAGCTCCTCAACAGGAAGGGCACCAAAATTCTGATCCTTGTGGTCACCAAGAAGGGAAGATGAAGGATGCATGTTGGTTCCCATACCAAGCCTTCGTCCTGTTTCCTTTCCAATGGCTAGTTGGTCACCAGTGATCATCTTGACATTGACACCAAGAGCTAGAGCACGTCTTATAGTTTCTGCGCTGTCATGTCTTGGTGGATCAAAAAGAGGCAAGAGAGCCACAAATTGCCATGGTCCTCCTGGACTTTCCTTGTCCTTCTCTGTTACTCTCTGTGAAGAGAAAGGCGTATCAACATATTTAGCCTTTGAGCCTATGGCCTTTGTACGGGGGCCTCAACTTCCTAGGTAGTGTTTTACTACTGAATTGAGATCTCAAAGGTGACGACTTTATCCGCTTTAACATTGTTTCAACAAGATTTGAGAAGGGTTTGGAGCCAGTACCTGTTGAGCTACAGCAAGAGAACGAAGACCACGTTCGGCAAACTTGTCAATGATAGCATGAGCTTTTCTCCTTGCATCTTGGCCAAGCTTGCAGAGTTCAATTATCTGAAGAGATTAAGAATATTACAGTTAGAGGATAGAAGATAAAACAAAACTTATGATGATCTAATCTGGGGTAGTCTTTCACCTGCTCAGGAGCACCCTTGCTAACCCGGTACCAGTTACCTTCGTGGTCATAGTATGTTATAGCTGTACCCTTTTCAACTGGGTTGAAAGGCAAGAAATGAACCTCAGTAATTCCCGCTCTCGCCTGCATAGTTACTTAATATTAGTCTTAGTTTAAGGAAGGTTATTCATAAGTCAGACTCGTTTTGTTTTAAGCCATAGAAGATGAAGAACACTTCTCCTTGCATGTTAATCGTGGTACGGGAACATAACTAAGATGGCATATGAGCATTTAATATACCTCCCTAGGATCAGCCAACATCCCAACAATACAAGCATCGATGGCGTCCTGATTTTCCACCCTGGAAGCCCTGGCAGCCAGTAGAATCGCATGGTCCTTGCTAAGTTCATGTGCAAATATCTAGAAGAAAACAAGATGCTTAAAGAACAATAAAAAGGGAACCCGATATCAGTAAAATAATCAACTAATTGACAAAGTCCCAGACCTCGACTAAGTTCTTGTCCACTGTAAGTTTGTTGAGAGTGAGAGTTCCCGTCTTGTCGCTACAGAGGACATCCATTCCAGCCATCTCTTCAATAGCCGTCATTCTCTTAGTGATAGCACCTTGTTGAGACAAGCGGTGAGAGCCAATGGCCATTGTCACAGATAGCACGGTAGGCATGGCGATTGGGATTCCACCAATGAGCAAGACCAACAGATTGTCAACGCCATCTCTATATCTCCTGTGCTGGGCAGGGTACATCACCACTATCTCTATGACGATCCCAATAGCGATCGAGATAATAGAGAAGTTTCCAATAGCCGTCAAGACCTGCACAGAATCATCAAATACAATCAAGTGTCAAAGCAGAGATCATCACACGTGAAGCCAGTCATATGTTGTGCGCTTGTCTTTATAATTCTTACATTGTTTATTTTATTTGTTTCTTCGATTATTTGTCATGTTCAATATCTTACTTCATTGCCCTTGGTATGTTCTTCTCAGACAGGGTCGGATGTTGGACTCTAGGCTTAACCGAAGAGGGTTACATATATGAGCAAATGTGACATCATATTCTTAAGTATGCTTTTCGACAACTTCGTCCAAGTTCTAGCAGGCTTTTCTATGTTTTCCCAAATACACTTTAACCAAGAAAAATTCCTTTTCTCATATCAAGCATTAAATTCTCTATTGAGGATGCTAACTTTAATAATTTCATGTGTGTTATTAAACCATAATTGCTATGTATTTCAAGACTTGTTCAAAAAGAAAGCTGTATTTCAAGCTGCTGCAATATGGCAATACCTTCTGGAAATGACCAACTTGATTGGTGCTATCAACAAGATGAGCAGCCTTGCCAAAGAAAGTATGAACACCAGTGGCAATAACAACAGCCTCGATTTCACCTTGCTTGCAGGTAGACCCAGAGAAAACCTCATCACCTGGGTTCTGGTTGACAGGCAAGGACTCACCAGTAAGTGCAGACTGATCAATCTTAAGCGAGTCTCCCTCCAAAAGACGTGCATCTGCCGGAATAATATCACCTAACTTGATGCTGATAATATCACCTGGCACCAAAATTTCTGCCTCTTGTTCGCCCCATCTTCCATCTCGCAACACCTACAATTACATTAACCATATTAAATTGAACATAACAAACCAAAGCACGATAAAATGTATTTAATTTATAAAGTAAATATGATTTAAGCATATGAATAGATCAAATACCCTAGTTTTTGGAGCGAGGCCAGCCATCAATGCTGCAGCAGCATTCCCTGCATTGTTTCCTTCAATGAAACTTATGGTGGAATTGATTATCAGTAGCGCCGTGATCCCAATAAAATCTTGCCAATCTGGAGGCTTTCCCTGCATCATCATCAATCATACATTAACGAATCAAACAACTGATTCCATGAGTTGAAACAACATTCCAGTTTGAAGGAGAGAAAATATGATACCCCTCCATTGGCTAAAGCAATGGCCATGATCGCAGCACTCTCCATCACCCATGAGAGTGGGTTCCACATGAACCCAAGAAATTTCAGAACCTTGCTTTCCTGTTCAGGATACAATCAGCAATTTTATCAATAAACAGTTGACAAAAGCTTTTTAAATGAAAGTGATTAGTGTTAGATTGTTGCCTTTTTCTCCTCTAGCTTATTTGGACCGAATATTTGAAGCCTCTGCTGACCTTCCTCTGTGGAAAGTCCTTCCCTCGAGCATTTAAGCTGCTCGAACACTTCTTCAACTGGAATACTCTCCTGCTCAGATGCAGCACCGTTACAGGCAGAGTCATTAACACCAAAGCTCTGGTAATATCACTATCCTGTATATTAAGAAGCAAACTACAAACATCTTGGTATGCACCTGATCATATAGCATCACAATCTTCACCGAAATTCCACCTAGCCTAAAGTAGGGCCGTCAAGATCCCAAGCAATCAACAATTGTTTGAGGTCCCCTTTTTAAGGGGCCCTTTAGAAATTTAATTACATCATGAATTTGCTTCTACTTTATATCATAATTTATAATTGGAGAAAAAATTACCTATGTATATGATATACTATAAGTGCACGTGTAATCATTAAACGTGCTTACATAGTAGTTGGTAATGTAATATAAAACTTATTCGGCGTTTGTTTAAACTAATGTAGACATATAGGCTACCAAAACAGGGGTCACCTATCAAAACTTGCTTTGAGACCTCTAAAATGTCGGGGCTGGCCTTGGCCTAAAGCAGTAAATTGTTAGCTGATCCTGATTTCCAATGAAAATTGGTGCAAATCTTTAAAATAAATTTAGAGTGGCTACACATATCAAATCAACCTCTAGGATGCTCGAATGATTCACGTGATAGAAGAGAGTACAATCAAAGTATGAATTCTTCTAGGAAATTTATTTTGAACAGACTACTAAACCCAGATATTATATTTGACTTCAAACCTTGTAGAGAACCACTATCCTTCAAATTTACTTCGTCCTTATGAAATAGTCTCGAGGATAAATGAAACCTTATTTTAGAGTGAATGTAGAGAAAATAGATTTTTGAGAATTAAATTCAAGAGAAAGATATGAATTCAATGTATCAATCTTGAGAATGTTAAGGGGATATTTATAGAATTCATGGTGTCTCTTCTCCAACAGACACAAAAAGGCGCAAATTTTATGGCGAAACTATCACTTTGTGTCGAGACCTGGAATGGCGTGTGTTGGCAAACACCAATCCTTTCTTATTTTGAAAATACTCCAACAAATTCAAAGCATGGCAAAGTACTGGGAGGGACAATCATGTTCTGGTACATGATGTCAAAAAATGTAATAAAGTGAAGGATGTGTTTTCTAAAAGCATGACAAACATGAGTGTCAGGCTTTAATACATACCCAAATTAGATATTTAAGTTTATAGTATTAATTAGGCTTGTTCTGAAATTGGGTCATGATCAGATTACTACAAAAAGTTTCCAATTGCCATTCGAGTATGTGTCACAGTGCCATAAGTTTGCCCTGACATCGACCCATAGATCGTTGATAGTGAAACTGCATCAATCAAAAAACTATAGTCATCGCCGTAGTATTCTTGTGATGTAACTCTTACACAGACCAATCCGCACTATACTTCCTCTTCCTCAACATTTGAACAAAACACAACGACTATACACAAAAAACCACAAACCCACAATGTTGAATTTTACCCGGACTTTAGACGCACCCCATGGGTTGACATATATGAGATTTGCATATAAAACATATATACTTTTCTTTTCTCTTACAACTCCAACGCATGTACAATCATTGACAACAACTGGGGATCAGAGTAAGATCGACATTATCAATGATAACCCGGACAAAAATGGGAAATATAAAGGTATTCTAATACTTACAAGATCGACATTCTCCTTCTTGATATCCTGCAAGCTAGATGCCGACGCTGCTGCCCCCGCCATGTTTCTTCTTCTCTTCAATCACTTCAAATATACCCCAACTGATTCTTTTATGAGGACCCCAGAAGAAAGAATTCAAGTAACAACAAAAAGAAGACAGGGTGGGGGATTTAACCGAGATAGTGGGGGAGTGAGAGTTGTAGTGAAAGTGTGATTATAGGAGATCGGAGTTAAAGGAGAGCCTCAAATTTACAAACAACTGTTCTTGGGGAAAGAGAGAGAGAGGATAGCGAGGGAAATAAAAGAGGGGGAGAAATTGGAGGAGGAAAGAGCGGAATTTAACAGTTAATTGTTAGTCCAAGTCCTACGCTTTTTTTCATTTTGACATTTGGCACCCCTTATTCTTAAAGCTGTATTGTATGTATTTTTTTGGAATTAAAAGAAATTGACTAGTTGACTTATCTATTTGTTAAATTTATCATTTTAACTTCCATATTACTGACTTATAACTATTTTTTATAGGGGCGTAAATAAGTTGAGTTGAGCTGAGCCGAGTACCTTATTGTTTGAACTCGAGTTTAATATGCCTTATCGAGCTTTCGAACCTTTTGTTCGAGCTTGGCTCAATGCGGCTTGGCATGGCTCGTTAGGCTAATCGAGCCAATTCAAGCTTCTTATTGAGCCGAGCCGAGCCGAGCTCTTTATCAAGCGAAATCAAGCTCATAACTAACCCAAGCTTATTATCAAGTCGAGCTCCATATCGAGCCGGGCCATTCGAGTCACTATCGAGTCATTTATCGAACTATTTTGGAGTTAATATTACCTACTCGTTATACTTATCGAGCCTGTTCAAACTTGGCTCAATAAGTTATCGAGCTCCAATAATAAATACGAACAAGCCATAATCAATTTTGAATATGAATAGTTCATTGAACATTTGGTTTATTTATACCCCTATATACTATGCTTCTTGCTACTAGAGGTGGAGCAGGGCCGGGCTAGGCCGGGCCTGGGCCCCCTCTTCTTTTTTTTAATGTTATAAAAATATATAAAAAAAATATAATATATAGTATATAGAAAAATAATCATCTTGATCAAAAAAATAATTATAATTTATTAATAAATAATATAACATACAATAATAATAATGCCCTATAAAATTATAAATATATTTTATAGAATGAAATGTATTATAACTTGTTAAAAAAAATACAACTATAACAGTATAATAGTGCCCTATAAAATTATAAATTTATTTTATAAACTGAAGTGTATTATAACTTGTAAAAAAAAAATACAACTATAACAACATAAATAAATCAATCAAAACTCGCTGTTGTTGGTGCAGCACTTGCGGAGGAGTTAGTGTCATCTTCTTCTTCACCGCTTGATGATTTCAAGTTCAGACGGTGTTGGTCTCTTTCTAGTGCTGACACCTAGTCTTTCAAGCATACCGACATTTTTAAGGTGCTCGGTGCTACCTTCGCTCTCTTTGCTCCGAGCAATCTACCACTGCACTAAAGCAGACTCTGATGCTATTATAAACACCGGACATGTTAGTATATAGCGTGCCATGGTGGAAAGCACGAGATATACGGTTTTAAATGATTTCTACCATAGCAAAATATTAAAATATTCATTAGACTCCATCGGTTGGAATTCGAACAAAGGTGAACGCAAATATGAAGAAAGCTCATCATATGACGTGAGACTTTGTCTGGGCATTAATCGGTTAAACATATCCCACACATATGATTGTCTTCGAGAAGAGGACGAAGATGATGTAGAAGAAACATTTGTATTATTTGTTAATTTTTGAGAATAAACAGAAAATAAATCACGTAAAGTTGCTACAACTTCATTAATAAAAGATTTTACATCAAAAGTTGGTAGCATTCTTTCGTAAGATATTTGCACAAAAAATTGAAGATCCGCAAGTTTGCAATGCAGATAAAAAATAGTGGCAATACAATATGTCATGGGTAATTCACTAAAATATTTTAAAGTTTTTGTTGTATGGTGACAATGGACTCCTGCGCACTGGGTTGGAGGAGTTCTCTATCATCCATGCAGCAATATCTACTAATTTAGTTGTTTCGTGGGGAATGATTGGGTAATAGGATCCAGAAAAATGTCGTAACTTCTTAAAAAAGAACTAAAATTTATAAATTTTATTTATTATTTACCAATTTACATTATCTACACAACAAAAATTTAGATCCGCATGATTTATGTGTACAAATTCTATTAAGATGTCTTTGTATGATATGCATTTTTCTAACATTTCGACCGTTGATAACCTAGTAGATGAATCTAATTTAAAAGAATCCCATGAAATGCCAGTGTGATTTACACAATCTTTTAAAATTTTGTCTCCTAATTCCCGATGTTTTAATTGCTTTAATTATATTTCTTAAAATTATAAGAGAAAAATCTATAAGTTGCATCGCATCAATTATCATTAAATGCAAATTATGACAAGTAGCCGTTTGGGGGAAGTATAACCGTTGGGGCCCGTTGCTCCAATGGGAGTAACGGACTGGGCCGGGCCTAGGTAATTCTGGGCCGACCTGACCCAATGGCCGCCTTTACTTGCTATAGTGAAATAAAACCCAAATTAAAAGATTATATATGTCACCAATGTATCAGTATTTTAGACTGAGTAGTAATAAATGCGAATTTAATCATATATAATTTTTTTTTATAAGTCAATGAACATTTGGTTTAAAATTTTTAAAGTTGTATAATATACAAACGTATTAAATTTTATTTAACTCTCATACTGTTTTTTACTAACTATGCTTGTTACAACCAAAACCCCAATGAACATATAGGTTTTCTTTGGGGTAACATACTTGCCAATAACTTAAAGTTCGATATATTAATTTTTTTAATAATTTTTTTAACTGAAAACCACCTACATTTTAGGTGCAGTGATAAGTCCAATTTAGTATACAATTGTTTATATCTTTTAGGTTCAATTACTAATTATTTTACATCTAATTTTTATCTATTTTGCTCACTTTTGCTCTTTTTCACTCCTATTGTTATTTCCTTGCAAAAATGCTCATTTGTGCTAATTCTTGCTAGGTTTTATCATCAACAAATAAAAGCATGATACATCAAACAAAAGTAAAAAATGAGTAAAAATGCACAAAACCCCACGGCTAAGGAAAAAGAACAAGAACATAAATAATTTCTCACAATTTGCAATTTTGGGCGGTAAAACAAGTAAATCAAAAGTAAGAACTTCTTTAATACTTTAAGAACAAATGCAACTTGATACAAAAAAGCAAGTTTGTGTGGTAGAATGAAGAAAAAAAATAAGAAAAAGTAAGCAAGTAAAGCAAATTGTATTGTAGCAAGGGGCGGCAAAGGGAGCTAATAAGGATGGTGCTCTTGCAATTTTTTATTTCGGAAACTTGTATCCTCTTGTATTATAAATAGGGATGTATGGGAAGAGTTTTGGATGATTCAAAAATCCAATTCCAAAGAAAAAAACACAAATAAGTACAGGTTAGAAGGAGGAAAGGAAGAGAAAAGAAAGAGTTTTGTTGGTGATTTTTCATTTTCAAAGTTCTTTTCTATCATATTTTCCTCTTTAAGTTCAAGGTTTTTGTTTTATTTTTGCTTTATATTATGTTTACTATGAATTAATTTTGTTTTTCCAAGGCTACAATGCAACCTAAGTTGTAATATACGAGCTTTTTCTAATTCAACGTACTCAAAGTTTGTTTATTGCATTGTTGAAGTGTTTATTATTATTCTTCATGTGTTTTGAATGCTTAATTACCATTTAAAACTTTTAATGATTCATAATGAGTCTAAGAGTAGATTTATGAAGATTGCTAAAGTAATAAACACCACAAATTGAGCGAATGTTAGAGATATATTAACGCGATTTGTGTGATCCTAAGTGGAAACCATGAATCTTCAAAACTATTTTCTTATTTAAATTCATGCAAGAGATTGATGAGTTAATATATAAAAGAGTATGCTAAGTATTGCTCGAGAGAGAATATTTAGTAAATTAGGATTTTCAACCATCTATATAAAATAACACTTTGAACCTCAAGAATAGAAAATTGTATTGATGCAAATAGGTAAAATCAGATGTCTTGGATCTTAAAAATCAGTATATTTCCTAAAAAAAATAGTAAAAACTTTAGTTCTTTTTATTTCATTTGTTACATATTAAAAATTTCAATTTCGGTCATTTAAATAGCACTAGAACTACTAATTTCGGTACTTATTCAATAATTAATTCTCGTGGGAACGATACTCTATTCACTCCTTATTACTTGATACGACTTAATGCACTTGCTAAGAAAACACAAGCATCATGCGGTTTCAAAACAAACTAACTTTTCTAATTTTTCAAGGCCACTGTGGGGAGCATATTTCAAAAATATTCCATGGAGCAGGTGTAGCAAAAAACAAATTTTAAATTCTTAATTTTAAATTTAAAGTCCCAACCTAATTAAACGATTTAATTAGATCTAGATTTCACTTTAATAGGTTCATAATATGACAAACAAACAAACAAAAATCAATTAAAGCAAAAATGGTATGTAGAATAAACGAAATAAAAGAAAATAAATTAAATATTACATATTTAATTAAACATACTTGAAGCGCAAATCCTAATTCTGACTTAAAGATTTGAAATTGGTAGAAGATTTCTTGACACCTCAAGGTCTTCTTTGCAATGATCACTTCTAGCACTGGAGTGTAGGCTCCCAAAATATTTAACTTAGAAAAAAATTTTGGAATACAATTTTTTCTTTAATCTTTTCAAAAAATATTTTTTTAGAAAAATTATGGTAAACGATAATGTAGAAAACCCCTAAAACAATTTCAAGGTTTTTGTCGTGGGAGAAAACCAAGTTCCAAAACTTAATTCATAATTTCTCATGATAAATATCGTATTTATAAACATAAATCCCAGCCCATGAACGCGTTGTAGACCACTTGTCATTAACGTCATGCTGATACCAGCGACAGCTTTTATTTTCTTCTTTTAAAAAAAGTTTTAAACTGGACGCGTGCTGACAATTAAAATTTCAATTTCTTTTAATTTTATTTTAAAATACTATATTTATTGTATTATATATTCATCCCAGGAATATTTGTTTAACATAAAAATTTATTTATATCCTAAATAAATAATTCATCTCATGAATTCATTTTTAAATGTTTTCAAACGATCCTTAAGTTGAGGCTTGCGAAGGGACTTTAGAACAATCTAACTCTAGCTCCAAATTGGTCAAATCTGATTATCATCTCATGATAACGATTCATTACCATTTAGTAAAACTTAATTGCAATAAATAAGTTTGCACTCTAGAATTAAATATATTCACTCAAGAATTTTCCAAATAACTTTTATTATGAGGATTAACCCCTCTATTAGATATCCGTGAGCTAAAATAACTTTAGCTACTATCGTTACTTTTCTCACACCTCTCGCCGTAGTTCCCGACTTGTCCTTCTCAAACAGTTCAATAATATGGAAACAATTTCTATATTAATTCCAAATGTCAAACATATGGAATACTTTGGCCAAAGATTCTAGAATATATTTGTATGCTTGCGAATCTACTAAGTGGACATTTATATCTCATTAGAGACTATATATTTCATGTAAAACAACTATTCCCGCTACACTTCATACCGTTACTCAACGCACGTAAGATTCAAGTTAATGCACTTTGACTAGTCCTTTTAGCACATTAAAGCAACAAATAATTCATGCACGAGTTTAGTCTGTTTCCTGGATTTAGAATTATCATCTTACAAAATTAATTATTTCTGATAGTAGTTAAGAAACAAATAATTCAGGCAATCCTGCTTAGTGTTCCAATCTTATTGATAACACCAAAATAATACTCTTAGATCCCTATCCACATGACCACAATAAGTCATCAAACGTATCGTATTATAGTTTTATCCGACAAGTTGTCCAAACTTATCACCGAGTATGAACATACATTGACAACATATTACTAGTTTGATATAAGTGTATCTGTGGTTCAATCTCATTGATCACTTAAATCAAATCTGACAGGTCATCCTGGACTATGTCCATCTCATGGAACGCCTTAGAAAATAATCACACGGATGTTTGACTTGTAAAACATAATCAGATAATAAATAAATAAAATAATTTTATTTATTTAATATTTAAAACTAACTAATTGGGTTTTTCATGACACCAATTCCAACAATCTCCCGCTTGTCCTAAGCCCAATTAGCCATGTATTGCATAACTATCCCCTAGGGATCTATCAACCATTTGACTATAAACTTTAACCAATACTGATTTTTCATTACCCTATTCTTTTGCTCGCATGCTTTCATCTATAAGGAACTTTTTGAGTCAAGTAGTCTACTTAACAATTTCATAGCTGTCAAGTGCCGACTTCTATAATGAAGTAAGCAATACAAGACTGCTTTGCTCTTCACCATCTAATGACTCCCACTAAAAGATAAACAAGGATTTCAAACCTCTAATATCTAAACTCCCTTTTAAGACAAGCGATCCATGAAAAACTCACATTCTTTCTTTTGAATCTCGCATAAGCTTGATCTTAAGAATATAGTGTGCTCATCTTAGGTCTTCCACTTTTTAACCGACTAGACAATTAAACCTTAACAGCTCATAACAATTTTACATCATTCTCAATAAGTAGAATGTTATCTATATACAACATTTAGAAAGTCTCTACTTTCTTGTTATGTCACTTCTACACTGATGGTTCACTAACCAATGATTTAAATCCCCAGGACTTGATTACCCGTCATTGAATCTACTATTCAACGAACAAGATGCTTATTTAAGTCTACAAATAAATTTCCTCAATTTGCATACTATATGCTCCTCACTCTTGGCAGCAATCCTTAAGTCTTTTTGGTTGTAATTGGTTTTGTATTACTTGTGATGTTTTAGATTGCTTTGGTGTTGTATTTGCTTGTTAGTTGGCAGGCCAATTGGCGCCTTAGGGGTCGTGTTTGATTCTGTTTGTCAATGCTGGTCAAGTGTGGCGGCCTTCTCGTGTTTTTGGCTCCATTTTCAATTAGGCGGTTAGATGGTTGAGGTCCTATTGCAGTGTTCTAAGATCTATTATATATAGATCTAATCCTTGTAATCTCTTCATTCAATCAATAATAAAAACCTGATGTCCTATGGATAATCTCTCTAATTCTCATCTAATTCTCTACTCTCTCATCTTCTCTCAATTCTCTTCTCATCTTATCATTCTCTTTCACAAGGTTAGCTATCAATTTAGGTTTGATAGTTAACACATACTTGTCCAGTTGTATCATATACATAACTTTCCAAGATGACCATTCAAAAATGTCGTCTTGACTTCCATTTCACATATCTTATCACATGAAATACAATGGATGAGAGTATCCTTATGGACTTAAGTATGACATCTGGCTAGAAGGTTTCATCAATGATAATTCCTTCCATTAGGTTATAACCCATTGCTATCAGTCTAGCCTTGAGGGTCTCTAACTTCTCATCTACTCAACTCTTTATACTTTTAGATCCATTCAGATCCAACCTAATGGACTTCATGTCCTTTGACGCTCCTACAAGTTCCCAGACTTAGTTAAAATATAATTACTTTAACTTAACATTATTGTCCTAACCCGTTGGTCTGCATCTTTATACTTAGGAGTTTCTTTATAGTCTAAAGGATCATATTCACTATCATAAGAGATCTAGCCCTGTATTCTACAAATGAACGCTCTCCTTGGGGATTCGAGCCCACCTAATATATTGCTAGGCCTGTATAACGGAGGCCATGAGTATTCATTTAGAAGCACGCTTCCACCTGATATTTTGAGCCTTGTGAACCTTTTAATAATTTTAACAAACAAACAAAGTATGAAATCCACCTAACCATTCTTTGTATGTATGCAACGATAAGCTAACCAATCTACCGGTTACACCATGGGAAAGGGGCGTCAAGAACTATCAGTAAAGTGAGAAATATTCTTAACTAATATGTTTCCCATACATAATTAACTCACCGCTTCATCCTTGCTCTGTAAGACAATATTACAATGCTCCTTAGGAGACTATCTCAATATTAGTACAAGTAAATGAGATACTCCAGGTCGGCGTGGTTGCATCTTCTTTCTTGTACCTCTATCTATCATAAAGAAGTCTAATCCTGTATTCTGTGAACAAACGCCCTCCACGGGGAGCAGCGTCTATCCACTATACTATCAGGTTGGCAATGGAGACCGTGAGGAAACAACTCTTTTACCTTGCTTCCACTTGAAATTTTAAACGGTGGATTTTTCTTTTAAGTTTGATTAACTCATGATCAATAATTAGATCATTTTCTAAATTTTATTTAACCATTAAATAAAACCCCATCCATATCAGGTGTTAGAACAAATCTTCAAAAACTTGCAAGATCCTTGCAACTGGATAACCAAACAATTTCAGGTATCGAGGCCGTGTAATCACTTTTCTTAAGGTTTATTTCGGTATACGAAATATCCTCGAGGATACGATAAAAACTAAGTAAGAAGTGAGAGTGTGTAAGAGGAGAGATTGAATGAGATGTAGGGAGATTGAAGCTTCTTAAACAAGAACACAAAGACACAAGAGCAATTGCACAAAAACACTTTTGATCTTTTCTCTTATTATTCTGTTGGAAAAGTTTTCTCTCAAAGTTTGTGTTCAAAGCCTTATGAAAATAGGGGAATTGGTACTGTATATAATGCCCTAAAGACCTCCTAAAAGACTCTAAAAGAAACCGCCAAAAATGGGGAAAAAACTGCGCAAAAAAACTGTCAAAACTGACCTGTGTCAAAGCTGTGTGTTGACACACACTTCAACACACAGCTCTCTGTAAATGGGTGTCGAAGCTGAGTGTCGACACTCACATCAACACATTGCGTGTCGACACATAGCTACTTACCGTGCGCTTCTGTAAAGGCTGTATGTCGACACACGAGCCATGTGTGTCGACACACTGCACTCTTCCTGCAGTTCTGTTGGTTTGTGTGTTGACACACATGGCTCATGTGTCGACACACATTCCTAACAAGCCTTAAACGCTTAGAATTTTAAATGGGACAATCTTAAACACATTTATATACATATTCAACAAACATTCATTACATATTTTGAAAATACATCAACATTCCCCCACCATTTTCAAAATATAATCAATCTCAAATAAAGGACGACTTATTGTGCACCAATGAGGATGTCTCCTGATTGAACCCCCAACTAGGTAAGAGACCATACAGTTAATCAGATTGAAAATGGTAGATTAAGCTTTAAACCATACAACCCATTTTACTAACTGACTATCTCATCACGCACAAGAGGTGCTCCCCGTACACACCCTACAACTCCCAAATCGACATATTTATGGCCTTATGTCCTAGACCCTTCGTGAGTGTTTCAGGACCAAACCCTTACTGAAAAATCACCCCTTTCAAGTGGCCAAACTTCAACACACACTAAGGTGGACCTCATTAATCATGTCCCTGCGACGCGACATTCATTAAGAATTTAAAATCATGTCTGTTAAGAGCTTAGCTCATCCTCTTACTATCTCTCACACAGGTACCAATTACTTCACACTCGGGATGGAAAACTCTTATTTACTGCTTGCAATCACACAGATGACAAGTCTCTCTCAGTGAACCCAAGACTTAGCATCATACTAAGCATCGAGTTGAGGGCCTATTATGGGCAATTAATAATGACAGGTTTCAGCCCCATCCCTTCACTTATGTTTAAAACCAAGTTTCTACCCAACCCTTTTGTAAACGTATCCGCTAGATTCTGACTTGTTCTCACGAAGTCTACAGTGATAACGCCTTCTTGAATAAGATGTCTCACTTTACTATGCCTTATGCCAATGTGTCTGGACTTCCCGTAAATATCATTGTACACTCTAGAAAGCGCAGCTTGACTATCACAGTGGATAGATATCAGTGAGATCGGCTTAGGCCACAAAGGTATCTCATACAGGAGATCCTTTAACCACTCGGCCTCTTTCGCCGCAGATGCAAGAGCTATAAACTCCGCCGCCATAGTAGGATCTGATATGCAAATTTGTTTCTTAGAACCCCAAGAAATTGGACCCCCACCAAGCAGAAACACCCATCTGCTTGTGGACGCATGATCCTCCACATCGGAGATCCAACTTGCATAAGAGTACCACTCTAAAGTGGGAGGATACCCTACATAAGAAATACCATAATCCATGGTTTTCTTAAGGTACTTCAGTGCACAATCCACAGCATGCCAGTGTATCTTACTTGAATTGCTAGTATAATTACTAAGCTTTCCAATAGCAAAGGCTATGTCAGGCCTTCTGCTTGTCATGGCATACATAATACAACCAATGACTTGGGCATATCTCAATTGGGACATTGGGGCTCCCTCATTCGGTACAAGTTTCATGTTAGGATCCACTAGAATGGACACCAATGCAGACTCATCATGGTGGAATCTTTTCAGTACATTTTCAACATAGTGGGACTATGTCAAGGAAAGGGTATCACCTTCCCTTACAATTCTTATACCGAGGATTACCTCCGCCTCACCCATGTCCTTCATAGCAAGGTTTTCCGAGAGAAACTGTTTAGTGTTCTTTACTTGTTCCACATCAATACCGAATATCAATCATCGACATACGAACATATAATAACCCCTTTGCCATTATCAAACTTGCTATGGACACATTTATCTGATTTATTTATAATGAATTTGTTGTTTAGAACAACTTGATCACATTTCTGGTGCTATTGCTTCGGGGCTTGCTTTAGCCCATACAGAGAGTGTATGAGTTTGCATACTTTTCTCTCTTAACCAGGAACAACAAAACCTTCCAGTTGTTCCATGTACGCTTCCACTTCTAGCTCAACATTAAGGAATGTCGTTTTGACATCCATTTGGTGAATCGCTAGTTTATACATTTAGGCAAGAGCTATCAAAACTCTTATCGTCAATATTTTTGCCACGGGGGCATACGCGTCAAAGTAGTCCAACCCGTGTTTGTGGGTGAACCCTTTAGCCACTAATCAGGCCTTGAATTTATCTATCGTTCCATCGACTTTTATCTTCTTTTTGAAGATCCATTTACACCTGATGGGCTTACTACCTTGTGGAAGATCCACTAGGATCCAAGAATTATTACCCATGATAGAATCCATCTCATCATTCATCACCTCTTACCAAAAGGAGGCATCATGCAACTTCATCGCCTCATCAAACGTCATGGGATTAGCTTCCATGACACAGCAATATGGAGCTACTTGGTCCATATCATTCCTCAAACTTCTACCAAAAACATGTAAAAGTCCAAATCAAAAGATTTCTCTTTCCTCGCTTTCTTACTCCTTCGGAGTTCTAGAGCATTGTCGGGGGCATCTCTCCTCTCATGATGAACATCATCATTTGATATTGGAATGTCATTCTCAATCGGTACATAATCCCTCGGTCTAGGGATAGAGGTAAATTGATTTTCATCAAAGATTGCATCTATCGATTCTATTATTGTATTTATGTTGATATAATCATTAGATTCAATTACATAGACCTGATATGTCTTGCTATGAGACACATATCCAAATCAATGCCTCTTTCACCTAACTTCATATGTTTAGGCTTAGGGACTTTAACTACTGCCCTACACCCCCACACCTTTAGATAATTCAAATTAGGGACTCGTTTGTTCCATAGTTCATACGGGGTTATTTTATTTCTCTATTTGGAACTCGATTTGATATATGATAGGCTGTTAACATTGACTCGCCTCAAAATCCATCGATGAGATCGGAAGCGGATAACATTGAATTAACCATTTCATGTATAGTCCCGTTTTTTCTCTCAGCCATGCCATTTTGTTGTGACGTATAAGGTGCTGTGACCTCATGTACAATACCAGTGGTTTTGAAATACTTGGGATCATAGTATTCCCCACCACAGTCCGACCTAAGGCATTTGAGAAAGGTCTCACAGTGTAGTTCGGTTTCTACTTTATCAACAACAACAACAGTCCCAGTGCCCTGCGGCTCCCGCTGAACGCAGGGTCTGGGGGGTGGGGGGGGGGGGGTGTGATGTACGCAACCTTACCCCTTCCAGCTGGAAAGGAGACTGTTTCCGGGGACCCCCAACCTGAAGTAGTTGAATGCCTGCAGATAAACCACAAATCAATCACCTTGCATTCTGATAAAAAAGTCAAAGAAGGAGATCGGTTTCTACTTTATATGCTTTAAATATATCTAGCAAGTCATCTTTGTGATTTATGAGATATACATAATAAAATCTTTAAAAAAATCATCTATGAACGTTATAAAATATCTCTTTTCACCTAAACTTGGTATGTTCTTGAAATCACAAAAATTGCTATGTATTATCAAGTAAATTAGTCTCTCTTTGCACCAAAGGAAATGGCAATCTCGTTATTTTTGTTAATATGCACGTTTTGCATTTATCATCAACCTTATCCATGTGAGGTATCAACGATGAATTAACCATTTCATGCAATCTACAAAAATTCACATGACTTGATCTTTGATGACTCAAAAACAATGAGTAAAGCATATAAACAAAACTATCAATTTTATTATCAACAGTTATATTAAACATCCCATTACATAAGTACCCTTTGCCAACCAAGATACCCCTTTTGATAGTACAAGTTTGTCGGCCTCTAAGACCAACTTGAACGCAAATTGATTTAATAGGCCACCGGACATGAGATTCTTCTTCAGGCCTGGAGTATAACATACATCAGTTAAAGGGTTTTTTCAGAGGTGAAAAGCAAGTCAAATTTTCCCTTCCCTTTAACCTGCATAGTCGGCCAATTGCCCATGAACAACACAGTTTCTCCATGGGCTCAAAAGTCGTGAAGAACCCCTTATCTTTACACACTTGCTTCATGGCCCCTGAGTCAATCCAATCAAGAGTTATCACTCTCGACTAGGTTGACTTCCGATATCATCGCCAAGAACGTATCATTTGACTTTTTAGTGCGATGATCAAGCCCCTGGCCTTTCTTATTTTTAAGGCGGTAACAATCCCTACATAAGTGAGCGGGCTTTTGACCCCCCCAACAGACCATTTTCGGCCTCTTATCATCTTTCTTCTTTTGGAAGTGTCGGGTTCTCTTGGGTCCCTTGCTTGACTGGCCTTCTTCTATGATGTTGATTTTTCCAACATCACCTAGGCGATCCTTGTTGTCATCACGTACCCTGTAGCCTTCCTTAATATACAAATGGTTAGCCAATTCCTCCATTGACACGTCTTCCTCCTTATATTTGAGACTTTTCTTAACGTTTCTCTATGAAGGTGAAAGTTTATCAATCAAGGATGAAACAACTATTGTATAGTCCATATTCATGCTATGTTGTTTAAAATTATTCAAGATTCGTTCGATTTCATGGAATTGCTCCATGACAGGACGATTATCTACCATTTTATAATTATTAAATTGGCTAACCAGGAACTTTTTTATTGTTGCATTTTCGGCCATGTAGCGCACCTCAAGTGCATCCCATCGTTCCTTTGCAATCGGCATGTTTGAGTAGATATCAAATAGGGCATCAACCATGCCGTTCAGGATGTGCCCTCTACAGATGTAGTATTCATTCTCCCACTTCAATAAGGCCCTTTGCTCGACCAAAGTCTCCTCCTTCTCAAAAGTGGGGGAAGAGAATGATGTATTCAACACATACACCACATTCAAAGTCGTAATGAGGAAGTGCATCTTCCTCTGCCATCAACAGAAATTTCCACCATCAAATAGGTCCAACTTCACAAAATTGGCTGTCATTTCTCGAAGTGATGAAGCCATATCCCAAAACTATAGTATAAACCTTAAGATTGTTAGAACAAATCTTCAAAAGCTTGCAAGATCTTTGCAACTGGGTAACCAAAAGATCTCAAGTGTTGAGGCCGTGTCATCACGCTCCTTAAGGTTTATTCGGTACACGAAATATCCTCGGAGATACAACAACAACCAAGGATGAAATGAGAGTGTGTAAGAGGGGAGATTGAATGAGATGTAGGAGATTGAAGTTTACTGAACAAGAACACAAATACACAAGAACAATTGCACAAAAACACTTTAGATCTTTTCTCTTCTTATTCTCTTGGAAACTTTTTCTCTCAATGTATGTGTTCAAAGCCTTATGAAAATAGGGGAATTCTTACAGTATATAATGCCTCAAAACATCCCAAATGACCTCAAAAGGAATTGCCAAAAACAGCCCAAAAAATCGTCAAAACCGAACTGTGTGTCTAAGCTGTATATCGACACACAATTCGACACACAGCTCACTGTAAATAGGTGTCGAAGTTGAGTGTCGACACTCAATTCAGCGCACATCTCTTCTATAAGCCTGTGTGTCGGCACATAGCTACTTCCCGTGCACTTCTGTAAAGGCTGTGTGTCAACACACGGGCCATGTGTGTTGAGACATAGCACTCTTACTGCGGTTTTACTGGTTTGTGTGTCGACACACATGGCCCATATGTCGACACACATCCCTAACAAGCCTTAAACACTTAGAATTTGAAATGGGATATATATACGACAAACATTCATTATATATTTTGAAAATACATCAACACCAAGTTCCTTTAATTTTCCAACCTATATCATATAATATCATTCAATACATTATAAGAATTTTCCTTTCAAATAATTCGACTTTTGAATTATCTAATCATATTAGATCTATTTGAAACAATTCTCCCACCCAATGAAATCAAATATTTCACCAAGCTATATGGTCTTATTACTTTATTCACATTGTGCATGGTGTTTAACTCATTTAAATAATATTGAACATGTGAACTAAAGTTTAAAAAATGTCATGTTCCAAAACAATTTGAATAACAACACTTAAGGCCGAAAGGTTGAAACAATTAAAGATTTTTCTAAACTCTTTTAGAAAAGATTACAGTATAATCTAAGTTAGAATCTCATTCTAATTAATTATTTATTTATTTAAATTAATTTAAATAATAAAATTTAAAAACATTTATTTTTATATAGGGGCACGCACCCGATGCTGCCTCCTTTTTTTATTTTAAAAATGAATAAATAATTAAATACGATCTTAATCTCATTACATTGTAAACCAAACATTTAATCCTATTAGATATATTTTTTTTTTGTTTTGAATTATTATAAAATATTCAACAATAGAATATTTCACACCTTGGTTCAAAATCTAATCTCATTAGATTAATAATCTAAATTGTTCAATTCCTTGAACAACTAATCCCGTTAGATCCGATTTAGAATCACTCTTCTTGATTGAATTATGATTCATCCAAAATTTTAAACTATTTAAAACTTTAATGAACCTTTAATCTTGTTATTTAACTCTTCAACAACAATCTTTAAGATTACATTTTTCCTTTAATGAAATTCTCAATTTCCTATTTCCGTAATTCTACGTACCTAATTTTATCAAACATGATGCTTTTAATGTCAATCATAAACGTATTCAAAGTTAGCTCTGGTACCAATTATTGGGAGCATATTTCAAAAATATTCCCCAGAGCGGGCGCAATGGAAAACAAATTTAAAATTCTTAATTTTAATTCTAAAGTCTCGATCTAATTAAATTATCTAATTTGATCTATATCTCACACTAATAGGTTCATAATATGACAAACAAAAAATAACGAATAAAACAAATATAAACGTGATATGTAGAATAAACTAAATAAAGGAAAACAAATTAAATATAACATGTTTAATTAAACATACCAGAAGAGCGAATCTCGATTCCAACTTGAAGATCTGAAATTGGTAGAAGATTTCTTGACACCTCAAGGTCTTTTTCGTAATGACTTCTTCTAGCACCAGAGTTTGGCTTCCAAAGTAACTTAGGAAAATTTTCAAAATTTTTCCTTTAATCTTTTCAAAAAAGCATTTCTTTTTCAAAAAAATTATGCTAAACAGTAATGTAAAATAATTTTAAGAATTTTATCGCGGAAGAAAACCAATTTTGAAAACTTAATTCGTAATTTCTCACTATAACTATCGTATTCATAAACATAAATCCCAGCGCATGAATGCGTATATAACGCGTTGTAGACCACCTGTCGCTGGCATCAGCGACAGCTTTTATTTTTTTTATTTTCCTTTTTTTTTTTAAGTTTTAAACTAGGCGCGTGCTAACAATTGCAATTTCAACTTTTTGGAATTTTATTTTAAAACGTGATATTTATTGTATTATATATTCATTTCATAATTTTTTTTAGCATAAAAATTAATTTATCTCATGAATTTATTTTTAAATATTTTTAAACGATGTTTAAGTTGAGGCTTACGAAGAGACCTCAGGGACAATCTAACTATAGCTCCAAATAGGTCAACTTTGATTATCTTCTCATAATAATAATTGATTACCATTTAGTAAAATTTAATTTTACTAATAAGTTTCACGGTACTCTGAAATTTCTCAAATAACTTTAATTATGTTGATTAACCCCTCTATTAGATATCTGTGAGCAAAAGTAACTTTAACTACTATCGTTACTTTTCTCACATCTCTCGCCATAATTCCAGACTGGCCCTTCTCGAACAATTCAATAATACAAAAATAATTTTCATATTAATTCCCAAGGTCTAACATATGGAATACTTTGGCCAAAGATTTTAGTATCTATTGGTGTGCATGTGAATCGACCAAGGGGAGATCTTTATCTCGTTAGAGACTATAGATTCTACGTAAAACGACTGTTCCTGCTACACTTCATGTGGTTATCCAATGCATGTAAGATTCAAGTCAACGCACTTTGACTAATCCTTTTAGCACATCAAATCAATGAATAATCCATGCACGAATTCAGACAATTTCCTGAATTTAGAGTTATCATCTTATAAAATTAATTATTTCTGATAGCATTTAAGAAACAAATAATTCAAGTGGTCTTGCTAAGTATTCCAATCTTATTGACAATACCAACATAGTACTCTTGAATCTCTATCCACATGACCAAGACAAGTCATCAAAAGTATCATATTATAGTCTTATCAGACAAGTTGTCTAAACCTATCATCGAGTGCGAACACACTTTAAAAACTTACCACAAGTTTGATCTAAGTTTATCTGTAGTTCAATCTCATTGACCACTTAAACCAAAATTGGCATGTCATCTTGGGCTCCGTTCATCTCATGAAATATTTTAGAAAACAATCGCACGTATGTTTGATGTGTAAAACATAATTAGATAATAAATAAATAAAACAATTTTATTTTATTTAATATTTAAAACTAACTAATTAGGTTATCCAGGACACCAATTCCAATAAGTCACGCAAGAACTTTTAAAAATTTTTCAACGTCACACCTAATGCTGATGTTGTTAACCTTCCATCAAATGAAACGCCGCGTTTTGGGATATAAATGTCTCAGAACACCAAAATTAACTTAATTTAATTAAATCATATTAAGTAATATATTTTGCAAATGATAAAATTATCTTTCACCTTTGAATTTGTAGGGTTTGACATGCTGCTATAGCTTTTTTGCCAACAAAAAAAATTTAAAAGTATTTTTTTATTTGTAAAATTTTTTATAATTTTTTAAAAAATCCCAATTATTGATTCACTAAAAAAAAGTTTTATTGAGGATAATCTGGTAATTTCCTATTTATTTTAATGAAAAATTAAACGTGTCAGCATTAGGTGTGACATTGAAAAATTTTGAAAAATTTATGTGTGACTTTGAAAAATTAGAAAAATTATTTGATTTTCTAAAACCGCACCTAAAATGTAGGTGATTTTCAGTAAAAACCCTTTTCTAAATTTATGAACTTTGTGAAATAATATTTTAGTTTAAAAGCTATATGTATTTAATAAAATAATACAAATGACGGTGTGTAATAATATAAAATAGGCCTCTTATCCAACACTTTCTCGTTAGTGATATCACAACATTGCGGTTTGTGTGTAAGATGGGGGAAATATCGGGGGAAGGTGGGTTCCAACAAATAATGGCAAGTTTTAAGACACATTTCACATTGTTATTTGAATTGTTTTATTAAATATATTTAACTTTTGGACTAAAAAATATTATATTACAAAGTTTATATATTATGAAATTAATACATCGAACCTCATATACTAATATGTAATTGACTCATATTTTACCAGTTTTTCCTTAATGTTGTTTTTAAATTTTTAATAATTATAAATAACTTATTTCTGTTGTCTAAAATTTTGGATAATTGTGATTAAAAAAAATTTGACGGCAGTATAATTATTCTTAAAAGGATTATTATATGTTATATTTATTGTAAGAATATATTCCATTATAATTTCTTACAGTATTGTTCCTGTGGACTTCCAACTATCACAAATTGTATATCGGTTATATTTTTAACGATAATTAGCAATAAAGTCGCAATACAAATTAAAACAGACAACTCGTACAAACAACACGTATTCCTATGATTTCTTTCCTCACATATGAACTCGTTCTTTATCAAATTTTGCGACATATTTTTAGTTCTATTTTGTTGTTACATTTGGCCAATTATGAGACCATCAATCTATTACTAATATTATCATATGCTTGCGAGCAATATCATAATGTTAATATATTCATAGTATTTTTGTTGACTATTGTTATTATGGTTTTAATTGTTTTTGTTAAATTATTTTGTATCTAAACACTGAGTAAATCGTGTCATGTTTTGCATTTTTTCTATAAATGTGCTTAATATTTTTAATAAACTTGTGGGATATTATTTGTGCTTGTATGTCCATTTAGGGGCAACTCAAAAATGGATTCATCATGATTAAGGGATAAATCAAGTCAGAACCGAATATGATAAACCTCAGTTCCTCGCTCGTTATATTCTTTTTGGCAATTTTTTTATGTATTTGGCTTCAATTTGCAATTTATCTAACTCTATCAATGCTCCAATTAATGAGACTTCCTTAACTATATAGTTATTTAAGGAAAATAAAGGATATGGGCCGAACTTGAGCGGCATTTGAGATGCAGCAGTGGTGAATAGTCTTCAACATCTTACCTCGAACGTTTAAGAGTTGAGAACTAGGTAGCCTATATTGAGCCCGATTAAATCAAACGGTTAACCTAGAAACCTTGAATTAAGATAAGTCAACCAAGTTCAATCCTATACAAGGTGTAGATCGAGTGAATCAACATGAGTCATCAATCCAAGATCAACTTGATCAAGCTCAAGATTTGGGAGTCAAAACCTTCAGCTAGTGGCGTAATTTAAATTTACTATAAAGGTTGAATGCAGGTAACTATGACAAAAAAATCATATATGAAATATACCTTCTCAAACACCATCAACAACATTATGATTATATCCCAAAGAAATGGTGAGGTACAATAACTATTTGTTTTGAAATTTAAAGGAACGAAAGGGGCACAAGTGTACGTTGAACAACGATAAAAAATATTCTAATTTGGTTGTGGAACCCTCACAAAAGATTTTGATTTGAGGAATGGGCATCCATGTTCTCTACATTTCCTTCTTTTCCGTGATTGTTCTTGAGGCCCACTTTTTCTTCGGAGTCCAAGGCAATTACCTCAAGCTTGATATATGACTTATTAGGATGCAGTCATCCGCAAGTGCACGTCTCCACTATGTTATTTCCTCGATCACATGCCTTAATTAATCATAATAGCATCGTTCCCAAGCACACTAACGTTATTGAGTAAATAAATGCCCTATTTTATCCCTTGAGATAAATTCAAAAATAACAACGGATAAATTATTTGAACTTCATGGCTAGGACGATCGAGGAGGTGGAACAACGGTGGAATTCCTTCCATCTTCAAGGCACTTCTATTTGAAATGTAGTTCTTCAATAGTAAATTTATATTGATTTACTGCTCATTTCTCTAAACTATCAATTGCTCTTAATTTTATTCTTCAAAACCCTAGCACTTATCATTCCTAATCTTTTAATTTTTGTTTACAATTTGGAGTTCTAAATCTACACCATCAATGGCCCAAATGGCTCATTGCATCTCTCTCCCATTCTCAGAGGGAAACAACATAATTGAGACTCTAAAGCGCTTGATTTAAACGACTCTATCATGATCAATGATCAACTTCAAGTCTTGGTGTATGGTTTCTCCCTCAATGGAATTTTTCCTTTGTCCGAGGAAGGGAAATCTTCCACAAGCTCTTAGGCTTTCGCACTCTCTGTAACCCTAATTTAGGTCAAGAAGAGGAGCTCTCCCATCTCCCAGGAGTGCTTGTCGATACTCCTGAGGCTCTATTTGTCTGATCTTTCTCTCTAGTCCAAAAGAGTTCGAATGGAGCTCAGATCTACAATGACTTCTTGCCCTTCAAAAGTTGGACGCTCTCTAGAATAGGGTACGCCAAATGGTTCAACAAGATCGAGGCTAAGCTTGGTGGGAAGCAGAGGACTCTTCCTATTAATGAAGCATTCAAGGTCTCCATGTACCCTATCAAGTTTGATTATCCAATGACGACTATTCCACATGCTTCTAGAATAACTGCTTCAATGGTTTTGTACTCTTCGAGGGGTTTCTAGGTATAATCTTGGAGGCAAAAAAGGCCCTAGTATTCCCTCCTCCTTTCAGTCTTGAGCTCTATTTGACTTCTTATGTGACAAGATGCTAGAGACTATCGTTGCTATTCTTCCGCAATTCATTGCTTGTCTATTTTCTCTTAAGAAATTGAACGATGAATCATTTGAGGGAGAAGAAGTACCATTTTATTTGTTTTGGTTAAATGATTGTTTTCTTGTGCAATAGCTTACTGTTGGAATTAGTGTTCTAAAAAATTCAATCAGTTAATTTAAATATTAAATAAATAAAACTATTTTTTTTATTTATTTTATTATTATGTTTTACTAGTCAAACGTGCACGTGATTGTTTTCTAAAACGTTCCATGAGATGGAAGTAGTCCAAAATGACATGTTGGGTTTGGTTTAATTGGTCAATGAGATTGAGCCACATATTGACTTAAATCAAATAAATGATATGTTGTCGAAGTATATGTTTTCTAAGAGTATTATGTTGGTGTTGTCAATAAGATTGGAATACTAAGCTAGACCACCTGAATTATTTGTTTCTTAATTACTATTAGAAATAATTAATTATTTAAGACAATAACTCTAAATCCAGGAAACAGTTTGAACTCATGCTTGGATTTTTTGTTGCTTTGATATGCTAAAAGGATTAGTCAAAGTGCATTGACTAGAATCTTACATGCTTTGGGTAACGGCATAAAGTGTAATGGGAACATTTGTTTTACGTGGAATATATAGTCTTAACGAGATAAAGATATCCCCCTTAGTTAATTCACATATATACGAACAGATTCTAGAATATTTGGCCGAAGTGTTGTATATGTTTGACATTTAGAATTAATATGAAAACTTTTTTTTGTATTATTGGATTGTTCGATAAGGGTGAGTCAGGAACTACGGTGAGACATGGGACAAAAGTAATGATAGTAGCTAAAGTTACTTTTTTCATAGATATCTAATAGAGAGGTTAATTGTTGTAATAAAAGTTATTTCAGAAACTTTTAATATATTTAATTCCAGAGTGCAGTAAAACTTATTTAGTAGAATTACATTTTACAAAATGGTAATCAATTGTTATTATGAGATGATAATCAGATTTGACCCATTTGGAGTTAGAGTTAAATTATCCGTGAGGTCGCTTCGCAAGCCTCAACTGAAACATCGTTTGAAAATATTTAAAATGAATTAATGCGATGAATGATTTGTTCATGAGATGAATAAATTAATTTTTCTAAACATAATACATGAGATAAATTATTTATTCATAAGATGAATAAATCAATTTTACCAAATAATATTCATGAGATGAACTTGTGCGGAAAAAACACAATATACTCGGACCTCAATCGAATCAAATACCACGACAATAACGAGAAACAATCGGACTAAAAGAGAAAAGAAACAATAGACACAATGATTTACGTGGAAACCCTTTTACAATTGAAAGGGGAGAAAACCACGGGCGAAGATCGTAGCTTTTATTATTGAAACAAAAGAAGAAGAAGAATTATAATATTCTCTCACACTCTCAATTTGATTGGTGCGGCGCCGCAATAGGGAAAACCTCACTTTGACTTTGGATGCATTATGACGTACCCTACGTCCGTATTTATAGAGGCGCAGAAACCCTGTTTCCCTATCGATCGGGGAGTCCCGATCGATCGGCCCGCTCTCTGGTTGCGTCCCTCTTTTACGTAACATTCCCGATCGATTGAGCTCCACCCGATCGATCGGGCTCTCCACGGCCCTGCTCCTTAATGCGCTAAGTAATTTTGAGACATTTACCTAATAAATCTCCACCTTGGCTCAAAATCAACATCAACAATAAAATAACTCCACCTTCTCCACAAACGCCCCCTCAACCGGGGCTAACATACATCAAACTAAAAGACCCACCAAATTCGAGCAATTCTCGAACTTGCTTCCTGGTAGAACTTTTGTGAACATGTCAGCTGGGTTATCTTCAGTCCCAATTTTCCTCAACTCCACCTTCCGCTCATCAATCAGATCTCTGATAAAGTAATGCTTCACATCAATATGTTTCGTTCGGTCATGATGAGTCATCTGATCTTTCACTAGGTGAATAGCGGACTGACTATCACAGTATACTCTAACTGTCCCCTGCTCGACACTGATTTCACTGATCAACCCTCTCAACCAGACGGCTTCTTTGAATGCTTCTGTTACTGCCATGTACTCGGCCTCGGTAGTAGACTGTGCTGTAACAGGCTATAAACACGCTCTCCAACTGATAGCTGTGTCACCTAAACAAAATACATACCCTGAAGTGGACTTCATCTTATCAAGGTCTCCACCATAGTCAGAATCTATATACCCAACCAAACAGCACTTATTTTTTCCATATTCCAAACACAAATCAGAGGTTCCACAAAGATACCTGAGAATCCACTTTACTACATGCCAATGTTCTCTGCCCGGATTCGCCATGTACCTACGAACTCTGCTCACAGTAAAAGCAATATCTGGACGTGTGCAAACCATCGCATACATAATACTGCCCACTGCACTAGAATAAGGAATCTGAGACATGTACCTGACGTCCTCCTCAGTTTAGGGCAAATCTAATGCTCAGAGTCTGAAATAAGCTGCTAAGGGCGTGCTAACCAGGTTAGCATCCTTCATATGAAACCTGTCTAACACCTTCTCAATATACTTCTCCTGAGACAAGTATAATTTTTCAGCTTCTCGGTCTCTATGAATATCCATGCCTAATATCTTCTTAGCTACTCCAAGATCCTTCATCTCAAATTCACTCTTCAGCATTGATTTCAAGTCATCGACATCTTTCATATCTCGTGCTGCAATCAACATATCATCAACGTACAAAAGCAAATAAACAAAGCCTGAATCTGTCTTTCTGAAGTACACACAACCGTCGTACTTACTCCTGATGTAATCATGACTTGTCATGAACTGATCAAATCTCCTAGACCACTGTCTAGGAGATTACTTTAAACCATATAAAGACCTTTTAAGCAAGCACACATGATCTTCTTTTCCTTCAACAACAAAACCCTCGGGCTGATGCATAAAGATACTTTCTTCTAGTTCACCATGCAAGAATGCAGTTTTTACATCCAATTGTTCAAGTTCAAAGTCATGCATGGCAACCAAAGATAATAATGCACAAATCAAAGTGTGTCTAACTACAGGTGAGAAAATATCATGAAAATCAACACCTTGTACCTGACTGTAGCCTTTAGCTACCAAACATGCCTTGTACCTTGCATCTTTCACTCCAGGAATGCCCTCTTTTCTCTTGAAGACCCATTTGCATCCAACCAGTCTTTTCCCTGTAGGAGGCTTTACCAGTTCCCAAGTCTGATTCTTATGAAGAGACTGCATCTCCTCATTCATAGCAACAAGCCACTTCTCAACATCTAATCTCGATACAGCCTCTGTATATGAAGTCGGCTCACTGTCATATAACGTTTCAGCAGTAGAGACGGCATAGGAAATCATCTCCTCATACCCATATCTCTCAGGAGGCCTGATCTGTCGCCTCGGTCTACCACCAGCTATAGTAATATTCTCCACCTGCTGACCTGTTTCTGCATTATCATTAACAACATCAGAAACCCGTACCTGAGGTGCTGGAATACTCTCTAGTTGAACAATCTGCTAATCTGACTGTATCTCTGTATCATCAGGTGTCTCAACCTGAACTGTATCTCTGTCAATGGAGGGTGTGTGTGGCGGATTAAGTAGAGCAGACTCATCGAAAGTAACATATCTACTAGTCAGAAACTTCTGAACACATGGATCCCACAATCTATATCCCTTCACACCTGACGTATAACCAAGAAAGATGCACTTCTTAGCCCTAGGCTCCAGCTTTCCATCATTAACATATACATATGCAGGACAACCAAAAACTTTGATCTGAGAATAATCAGAAGTTGAACCAGACCATACCTCTTCAGGAGTTTTCATCTGTAATAAAGAATGCGGTGTCTTGTTCACAAGGTAGCAAGCCATGCTAACTGCTTCTGCCCACCATTCTCTCTTTAAACCTGCATTTGAAAGCATACAATGAGCCTTCTCAAGTAACGTCTTGTTTAACCTTTCAGCCACTCTATTTTGCTGAGGTCGACCTGTACATGTCCTGTGTCTGACTATGCCCTAATCTTCACAAAATTTAGTGAAGTCCCCTTCAACAAACTCAGGACCATTATCAGTCCTCAACCTCTTGATCGGCTTCCCTGTCTGTTTTTCAAGCAGAATTTTCCACTTCTTGAAGATATCATACACTTCATTTTTCTGCTTAAGAAAATAGACCCAAACTTTACTTGAGTAGTCATCAGTGAATGTTAGAAGATACCTGGACCCACCTTTAGAAGCCACTCTGGAAGATCCCCACAGATTAGAATGTATGTAGTCTAACGTTCCCTTGGTCTGATGCACTGCTGCCTTGAAGCTGACTCTCTTCTGCTTCCCATAAATACAGTGCTCACAGAATTCCATCAGTCCTGTTGACTGACCACAAAGAAGTCCCCTCTTACTCAGCTCAGAAAATGCTTTGTCACCAATATGACCCATTCTCATGTGCCATAGTCTTGTGATTTCTGCATCTGTCATAGCAGATATGGAAACAGCAACTGTACCTATCACGGTTGTACCTGCAAGCTCATACAAAGTACCAACCCTATTTCCTTTCATCACAATTAACGCACCCTTACTGACCTGCATGACTCCACCTTCAGCAGTATACTTGTACCCATTAGATTCAAGAGTACCGAGAGAAATCAAGTTCTTTTTCAAATCCGGGACGTGACGAACATCACTTAAGGTTCTAATAGTTCCATCATACATTCTCACACGGACTGTTCCAACACCCACTACCTTACAAGTAGCATCATTACCCATCAAGACAACCTCACCTTGTATAGACTTATACGTGGAGAACCAGTCTCTGTTTGGGGTAACATGAAACGAATAACCCGAATCCATGACCCACTTATCTATGGAACTGGACTGAGAATCAGCAACTAATAGAAACTCCCCCTCACTATCCTCCTCTACAACACTAGCCTCAGCGGACTTGTCTTTACCCTGGTCACCCCTGTTACCCTCTTTTGATTTATTCTTATATCTGTAACAGTCTTTCTTTATGAGCCCTTTCTTGTGACAATAGTGACACGACAGGTTCTTATGTTTAGATTTGGACCTAGACTTGTTCCCACCATTGGATCCCCTATGTTCTGGTCTACCTCTCACATGTAAGCCACTACCCGAGTCATTCACCGAGTCAGATAATTCCTTATCTATCCGTTCTTTACTCACAAGGTTTCTTTTTACCTCATCAACAATAATGGTTGGCCTGCCCCCGTATATCATGCTTTCTACGAAGCCCTTATACGAATTAGAGAGCAAACACAGTAATATCATAGCTTGATCCTCGTCCTTAGGGACATCATCCAAAGCCTTTAATTCATGTATAATTGAGGTAAATTCACTAAGATGGTTTTTAAGAGATGTCCCTTCTGACATACGAAAAGTGTACAGCCGCCGCTTCACTGCGAGTTTGTTGGAGACTGACTTATGGCAAAACATGTCTAACAATTTCTCCCATAACTCCTTTGCGGTTTTAATCTCCAATACCTCTGACAAAACATCGTCAGCCAAACACATCTATATAGCCGTGAGAGCCTTCTCATCCAACTCTTCCCATTATGCCTCGGTCAAAGTTTCTGGTTTCTTCTCTTTCCCCTCCAGTGCTTTCTTCAAGCCGTTCTGAGTTAGGAGTCCATTCACACGGACTTGCCATAAGCTAAAGCTTCCCTGACCATTGAATTTCTCAACCTTGGTTTTGATACCTGATGCCATTGTATCAATTCGAAGAACCAAGCTCTAATACCAATTTGTGCGGAAAAAAAATAATATACTCGGACCTCAATCGAATCAAATACCACGACAATAATGAGAAATAATTGGACTAAAAGAGAAACGAAACAATAGACACAATGATTTACGTGGAAACCCCTTTACAATCGAAAGGGGAGAAAACCACGGGCGAAGATCGGAGCTTTTATTATTGAAACAAAAGAAGAAGAAGAATTACAATATTCTCTCACACTCTCAATTTGATTGGTGCGGCGCCGCAATAGGGAAAACCTCACTTTGACCTTGGATGCATTATGACATACCCTACGTCCGTATTTATAGATGCGCGGAGACCCTGTTTCCTGATCGATCGGGGAGTCCCGATCGATCGGGGTCCTTATCGATCGGTTCCTCACCGATCGATCGGCCCGCTCTCTGGATGCGTCCGTCTTTTACGTAACATTCCCGATCGATGGAGCTCCACCAGATCGATCGGGCTCTCCACGGCCCAGCTCCTTAATGCGCCAAGTAATTTTGAGACATTTACCTAGCAGAACTTTATACAAAAACAAAAAAAGAAGTGCACGTGAAAACAGGGCACGATCCACGCCTAGAGCACAAGGCTAATCATGGCGCAACATGTGTCGCGCCGTGACAGGCCCTGGGCGATCCGTGCCCCTTAAAAAAAGCCAACCAGCGTGCTTGTCGCTTGCTAGGCAGCCCAAGTTGCTAATCAACTCCTAATGCTCCGGGTGAATGGGCTTCTGACACGTGGAAGCGCTGAATATTAAAATCACGTAGTTTTTTGTTGGAGCTATAAGGCATCGTTTTATTTTTTTTGTTTTTAAGAAATCCCACATCGAAATTTTAATTAAACTTTTACCCCATGACCTATTATAAACAGAAGTCTTTGGTTTTCAATTTAGCTATCCAGAAATGCAAATTTTCTAAAAAATTTGATTTTTTAGAAAATTAAAAAGGTGGAATTTCTCTTTGAAATTTTTTCTAGTAAATATTTTTGGGAACACATACTCCCGGTGTTAGAAGAAATCATTGGAAACAAGACCTTGAGATGTCAAGAAAACTTATTCTAATTTCAGATCTTCAAGTCGGAGTTGGGATTCGCGCTTCAAGTATGTTTAATTAAATATGTGATATTTAACTTTTTTTTCTTTTGTTTCCTTTATTCTACATACCATATTTATATTTTTTTATTCGATATTTTTGTTTGTCATATTATGAACCTATTAGAGTAAGGTATAGATCGAATTAAATAGTTTTATTAGGTCAAGGCTTTAGATTTAAAATGAAGAATTTCAAATTGGTTTTCTACTGCACCCATTCTAGGGAATATTTTTTAAATATGATCCCAGCATAAACACTATCTTTCATTTTACAATGTTGTAGGCCATCAATGTGGCCTTAACAATTACCCCTTGACCCTTGACCTATTGTTTCTTGGTGAAGTTGATAGGTGCTTCCACAACATAATTGCCTCAAACTACAGTAATTCTACTGGAGGCCCTTTTGGTTCTTGCTATTGTGGATTGAATCTTACTTTCTAAAATTATGCCCTAAGGGCCAAGGTGACTCGACCTTGCTCTTATGGGAGTACTTTTCTCTAGAGGTCATCAACATCCCTTAGGGATGGTATTTCGTAGAATGTTTGATTTCCTATGTACTACTGTAGGCATATTAGACCTGAGGAAGTCAGTGACGCCTTGAAAAAAAGTGCAGAAGCAAAGAATTTGGTCCAAATGGAATACTCATTGAGGCTTGAAAATGCTTCAGAGAGAAGGCATCTGTTGGTTGACCAAACTATTCAACCAAAATTTTCAAGGTAAGGAGATGTCCAACGAGTGGAGGAAGAGCACATTGATTTGGATCTACAAGAATAAAGGCAACATCTAGAGTCGTGCCAACTTTAGGGGAATCAAACTAATGAGCCACACTCTGACGCTATGGATAGCGGGTCAAAGAAAGAAGGCTACAACATCAAACAAGGGTTTTAGAGAACTGATTCAGATTTATGCTTGGTAGATTGACGATAGAAGCCATCCATCTCTTAAGGCAGATAATAGAGTACTACAGAGATAGACAAAAGGATCTGCATATGGTCTTCAATGAATTGAAGAACGCATATGATAGAGTGCTAAGAGAGATCTTATGGAGGGTTTTGGAGAAGAAAGGCGATTCCCCAGTTTTTTATCCAAGCCATTAAAGACACGTACGAGGACGCACTAACCAATGTGCGCACAAAGAAGGGGAGACAAACACTTTCCCCATTACAGTTGGGGTACACCAAGGATCAGCCCCTTTTTTGTTTATTTTGGTTATGGATGAGCTTAGTAGGCAAATATAGAGGTGGCCACGGGCCGGGCTGGTGCCGAGGCCCGCGGGCCTGGCCCAGTTTTTGATTAGTCCCGGGCCCAGGCCCCGGGTCGGCCCTGCAGGCTCCCCCCCAACCCAAAATATAACTAGTAAAAAAACAAAATACACATTCGTTTTGTCGAAAAATAATTATAACTCATTGATAAATAATATAATTTATAAATACAGTACAATACCATCATAAATAATGGTAAATATAGTTAATAAAATAAAATGTGCTGTAAATTATTAACAAAACTATACCCTTTAAAATTACAAATATATTATATAAAAATATATACTATAGAGAAATAGAATTACAATGCACATTAGGGTTTTTTTTTATTAAAAAAAAAAAAGAATTACTTGGTCTAAGCTAGTAGGGGTTGGTAAGCTGGGACTTGTCGTATCTGTAGTACGGTTGTCTTTATCCTCGCTTGATAAACCTAACTTCAGCTGGTCTTGCTCCCTATCTACTGCGTGCAACCAGTCCTTCAAGCACACCGACATTTGCAAGCTAGATGATGAAAGCTTCGCTCTTTTCGTTCCAAGCCACCTGCCACATGCACCGAAAGCACATTCTAATGCTACCGAAGACACCGGACACGCTAGTATAGCCCGTGTCATGGCAGAAAGCATAGGATATTGGGTTTGGTTGGAATACCACCATTGCAAAATGTCAAAGCGTGGATTCGCCGGTGTCAGGAAGAACTGGAGCATCGACGACCGCAAGTAACAATCCAACTTGTCACATGATGTGAGATTTTATTTGGGCTTAAACCGGCCCAGCATCTCCCACGCATATAACTTTTCTTCGAAACTACTACTACATGAGGAAGAACCATAAAATGTGGAAGAAACTTAAGGATTATCAGCCGATAATCATTGAGAATAAGAGGAAAATAATTCATGTAGAACTCGATCGACTGTTGCAACAAAACCTGCGTTATCAAATGTTGGATTTAACTTTTCGTTAAAAAATTTAGAAAACAATTGCAAACCCGTAAGTTTATAACGGGAATCCAAAATGGTGGCAAAAAAATAAGTAAGGTAGTTAAAAATAATATTTAAAAAATTTTACTTTTATTGCGGCATCCGAGGCCTCCAACAAGGGGTTGGATTGGTTATCTGCCATCCAAGCAGCAATAATTACCAATCTAGATATTGCTTATGACATGGTAAGATAATAACAACCATAAAAAAAAGTCATAGCGTTTCTAAACATACTAAAAAATTTACATACTTCGCTAATTGCATTCCAATCTACTGCTTCCAAATTAAAAGACCTAATAAGATATGAACAACTATCTTGTATAAATTCAATTAACATATCTTTATATGGTAATATTCTTTCTAACATATCTACTGTTGATGACCATCTAGTTTGTGTATCTAATTTAAATTGTTTATAGTGTATACCATGCGTATCACAAAGATTTTTAAATCTTTTCCTCCTAGTTCTGGATGATTTGATCGCTATAGTAACTTCTCTTAAACACTCAAGAGAAGCTTGTATTAGGTCCAAACCATCCATTACCATTGAATGCATAATATGGCATATGCAACGTAAATGAAAAAATTTCCCATCTAACATGGGTCTCATGTGTCTAATCAATTGTTTTACGGATGCATTGTTGTTGTCAAAAGTAATGCTAAAAATTCTACGTTCTAAACCCCACTCGTGGCATGGCTGCATAATGGCACCCGTGATTATCTCAGCAGTGTGGGGATAATCTAAATGGCAAAAATGAAATATTATTTTTTGCATAATGAAGGAAGAATCGATCCAGTGTGCCGTTATGCCCCGGGTTTCAACCTCCATGTGTTGGATGTCAACGAAAACATACTCGTGTTCGTCCAAAAAATGTCTGCAAGCTCATTTTTCATTCTAAAAAATTCTTTAAATGCGTCCCGCTTGAAAGTGTTCCGAGCAACCTTTACGACGGCGGGGTTTAACGCGTTTTGGCCATAATTGACAAATCTAGGGTCTTCGCCGGTGTTAAATCGCTTTTCAACCCCAATGACATATTTTACTAATTCTTGCCTATTGTTTTCTTGTGAAAACCTAAAGCTTGCTATTGTTGTTCTCCTTTTCTCTTTCTTCCTTTTTTGTCTCATTAGAGATGAGGGATTGTACACCTGCGGATATGCTACGCACTCACCCAAATTGGGTCAGATTTTCAGGTTAGGGGTCCTCGGAAACAGTCTCTCATCAGGGTCTCACCCTGGTGAGGTAAGACTGTGTACATCTTACCCCGCCCAGACCCTGTGCGAGTGGGAGCCCTTAGGGCACTGGGTATGTTGTTGTTGTTGGTTGTTGTCAGGGTGGCATCTCTCTAGGTGTCTTTTTAAGGTGCCTGTTCCACCACCACGTGAATGACTAAAAGTTTTAGGGGGTCACATAATTTACAATAGGCTTTATTAACTGTCCGATCTAATGTAAAGTGCTTCCACACCTCACTAGTATTACGCCTGCTACTAGTGGTGTCGTTGTGGGTTTCAATCTCGGTGCTGGTGGGTGTGGGTTCTTCTTGGAATTGTGAATTTTGAGCATCACCCAATTTAGGTGAATACTATTCTTGCTCCTCCCAATTTAAAGTGTCTATGTAGGGAGGAGATGGACGGAGTTCTAAAAATATTCGTTCCTGGGTATTAGTTCAACAACTCTACCCTTCTTAGGAATTTTAGGCGGTCATAAAGAGCTTGAACTCGATTTACCGGCTCCAGATGAAGAAGAAGAGTTGTGTACCACAGTAGTGTTGTTGATTACTATTAAAAAATACAACTAAGAATGCAACAAAAACAACAACAACAGGAGGCCCAGTGCCCCAAGGGCTCCCGCGTGAGCAGGGTCTGGGAGGGATATGGTGTACGCAGCCTTCCCCATCAGGGGGAATATAACTAAGAATGCAAGTTCAGTAAATAAAAATGACAAACAAACAAAATTTCTTTCGATACTAAATTTTACCGAAGAGAAAACTGAAACTTGAACTTGTAGGAGATTCTACTAGCAGGACAAGTTGCAACTTCGAACTTCAAAAATTTAAAGCAAGAGATCTTTGGATTAGTAGAGAATAGAGAATTAGATGGAGTGATTGTTAAGGTGAACTGAGAAAATTGGATGAGTATTTATAGAAAAAAAATTATATATATATTTAATATTGTAGGGGGATAGGAACCCCAATGGACCTCTTTTGGGGGGCTCGGACCAGCCCAACCCACTGGCCATCTCTAGGCACATCCAAGGGGGTGTGCCTTGGTGCATTGTTTTTGCAAATGATATAATTCTAGTGGGAGAGTTTAGAGAAGAGGTGAATGAAAAGCTGAAACTTTGTAGAATGGCCTTGGAATAAAAAGGCTTATACGACTCAGTAGACCCAAGACCGAGTATATGGAACTCAAGTTCTACACCTTGATAAATTTAATTTTATACATGATTATTATATAATTTTATACTAGTATTTTACCTATCTTATACTTAATTTCTATGTATTTTTGCTCCCTTTTACTCTTTTTGTCATTTCATCAGGAAAGGAGCAAAATTCGTGATTTAAGACAAAAAGGATCAAATCCCGATTCAAGTCTGAGCCCAAGGCCGAAAATGAGAGAGAGGTTCACTTAAAATCATCAACTGGGTCATTATGTACAAGATTAAAAGCCTAGCGTGGTGATAAAAATTCAAATAAAGAAAAGCACATTGTAGACTTTGTTAACTTGGGAGTAGCTATGCAATAGGAGATGGGGCTTTTGACGTTCTAAAGAGCTGATTTGGCTGTTATTTGCAAAAATACGAGCAAGCAAGCAAGGGAAGCATGGGCATAAGGTATGGGCTGCCTAATATGCAGGAGAGATCTCACTTTGAGCTGCAATTTTTGGTTATAAAAGCGAAAACGCAGCAGCAGCAAAACAACTGGGGATTGAAATCTGGACTGTATTTGGGAGCTGAAAATTCAGTACACAGCTGAATTTTGAGCTGGAATTTCAGAAGCACAGCAAGGAGAGAAGAAGAGCTTGAAGCTTGGTTTGGGTTTCCTCTTTCCTGTTCTAGCTTTATTTACACTTTTCTTGTTTGATTTATGTCCTTGATTTTAGTTTTACTTGTTATTAGGATAGTCATGAACTAAATTAGTTTTACTAAGGCTACAGTGTAGCCAAAGTTGTAAGATAAGTTCTCTCTTATTTAAGGTATTCTCTGTTATTCTATTATTGAAGTGTTTATTATTGTTCTTAATGCTTTTGAGTGATTGGCCGCCATTTGAATGATTTAATGATTCATAATGAGTCCCACTGGAGATTTATGATTATTGCTAAAGTAATAAACGCCATAAATTGAGCGAATGCTAGAGATAGGTTAACGCAATTTATGGGGTCTGAGTGTGAAAACCATAGAACTTCATAGCTCTTTTCTATTTAAATTCATGCAAGAGATTGATGAGTTAATAGGTAAAATGGTAGGCTAAATATTTCTCAAGAAAGAATATTGAGTTAATCAAGGTTTTTGGCCATCAACACGGATAGTCAACTTGAATACCGAGAATAAAAAGATGGCATCGAATCAACTAGGTGAAATCAGATGCCTTACTCCTTAAATCCTGATTTCCCCAAATTTTAATCACTATTTCGTCTACTTTAATTTCATATTTAAATCCCAACTTTCAATTCTTCAAATAGTATTAAAACTAGTAATTTCAGTACTCATTCGATGAAACGATCTTCGTGGGAAGGATACCCTACTCATGTCTTTATTACTTGATATGACTTAGTGCACTTGCTAAATCTACATGCATCACACCTTAACCAGGTCAAGTATAGAAGACATCAAGATTGGATCGGAGTGCATACCAAAAAAAAAAAGATTGTTTCAAATATCGAGGTTCCATGGTGTAGTAAGATGGTGAAGTTGACGAGGATGTCAACAACTGGATTAAAGTAGGCTACCATCGGTTGGCCTCTACGGTACTATGGATAGAAAGTTTCCGCTAAAGTTAAAGGGAAAATACTATAAGATGGTAGTGAGAACGACTATGTCATACGGTGCGAAGTGTTGGCCAATCGGCTGGCATCATACACTGAAGTTGAAGGTGGCGAAGATGAGGATATTGCGGCGGATGTGAGAAGAAGGAAAGATAAGATCAGAAATGACATTATAAAAAGCAAACTGAGCGTGGCCCCAATCAATGATAAGTTGAGGGTGCAATGTTTGCGGTGGCTTGGCCATGTTAGGAGGGCACCAACCACTATCCCTAGCAGGAGATGTGAAACAACTCTATACTACATACGGGAGGAGATAGAGAGGCGAGCCAAAGAAGAGTTGAATGGAGACGATTCGATATGACCTCACCCACCTCAACATAAATAAGGAGATGGATGGAGACAATTCGACATGACCTCACCCACCTCAACCTAAATGAGGAGGTGGCCCTCGATAGAGCCGAGTGAAGGGCTAGCATAGGTATAACCGATATAGCGGTTTTGGAGAGAGGAACGCAACTAAGATAGTATTAGTGCCCATAGGCTTTTGATTATATTTGTCATTGTTGTGGGTTGGTTGCTTGTTGTTCTGTTTCTATGTTGCTTTATTGCTATTGCTTCTTCATGCTTTATGCTTTATACTTTCTATGTGCTGTTGTTTTATGCTTTCTATGTTGGGGATCCGTGGACATAGTCCCCTTTTAGACTAGCACCCTAAAAGGGGTAAGGCTGCATACATCCCACCCCTCTCCCCCGACCTTGCATATGTAGGAGCACTTGAGGGATTGGGTTTGTTGTTGTTGTTGTTTTGATTTGCTAATTGATGTCACCTTGAGTGTGGCAGATTAATTATGGGCTCCCTTATGTAGAAAGACTTTAATTTAGGGACCTTAACTTGGATCATGACATTTAAGGGGTATTAACTTGACCATCTAGTAAATAATCCTAAGTTCACAAGACGTTTTTGTCTTCATTCAAACCAAACCTGAGGTTCAATCATATCACCCAAACTTAATTGCTAGATAATTTTGAATGGTTTGGGTAATTCATTTCCCCCTGTGTGGACCCCTAACCTCCCACGGACTCCAAGGACCCAGAGTCGTTCCACCCAATATGCTTCAGTCTCACAGACCAACTTGATCATTAGAAGATTCCATGGAATTCCTAGCCTCATACATACATTAGTAGAACTCACCGGACTCCATCAATGCAAGGCATTACCTACATTAGTTGTTTTCCTAAAGATGTTTGAGCAGTAGGTACCGAAGGTCTCGGGGACTCACTTGTCCAATAGAAGATTATATGGCATTCTTACCCCTTATAGATACATGCCTAGAGCCACTAAGTATTTTTTCCTGCTTGGTAATGAATTACTAGGACTTCTTGAAGTCCATAAGTTCAAGCATTACTTCATCAGGTGTTTTCATATAGATGTCTTAGCAACAAGTAGTGAAACTCAAGGTGCCATAGAGTCGAGGTCTAAAAGGCCTCTAAGATTCCCCCATTGAGGTTCTCAATCTTGATCATTTCAACAATAATTAAGTTTGAACTACTCACCTGATCTCAATCCCAACTTGTTTGTCTTTGCTATAATTGCCCCTTCACTAACCCACCGAAGCGGCCCACTATAGCATAAGTTGAGCTTCAAGTCCAACTTCCGACCTTGAGAAAGCCTCAAAACAGTAGCAATCATCCCAGCTCAAAGAAGTCATGAGCCATCCCACTCCCACAACCAACTTCAGCCACAATAGCTTAAGAGGTGTCTTCGGAGGCAGAGGAAGAATGAGGGGTTTTGTCCTCTCTGATTAGGAAAAGGAAAACCCACATGATACAAAAAGTATGATATTTTAGGTCAATTTTCAAATATTTCGCTCTCACCGGCTAACTTATCTCCTTTGGTATTGGCTTTAAAACCTCCCTCATTTCATTCATACATCATCCAAGACATAGGAAAATTTTCAAGATCTTTTCAATGTCTTTGAATTATAAAGGACTCATTAACAAGGACTTACTCACAAATCTTCATCAAGATCCCTGAGCCTTTGGAGGTTCACTTCCAAGAGTCCAAGGAATTTTTTTTCTTCTATCCTTTAAGAGATAATAGGCAGTATTTAAATCATTAGAATTTAAGAATTGGAGGAGAGAAGCAATATGAGAAAGGAAACTTTGCTTTAATATACAAGATATATAATATATAATATAATGTAATATAATATAATATTATATATATATATGGGTTATTTAAATTTTAGTACCCTGACGTTTTTGAAAATAATAAAAAGAACCTTGACCTTTTTGAATTATTAAAAAGGCCCCTAAGTTTGTATCTTATTAATAAAAAGGCCCATAGGTTTTTGCCGCATTAATAAAAAGGCCCATCTCTAATGTGATGATGCCATTTTTAGTAGATAGAACTGATGTGACAACTGTGTTTGTATTAATGCTACAGTAAGTTGACAAAACTACCCTTTAATAACTATATTTTGAAAAAAATTAAGCGAAAATAGATAGCTTCTATATAATATAAAATCTTGAATTTCATACTTATAAAGTAAGATAAAGGGTGTTCGAGCGTACTTTAGGTCATTTTATTATAACCTTAATAAAAAACAGTTATTGCGTCAGCTCTATTGATAAAAAATGACATCATCATGCTTAAGAGGGGCCTTTTTGTTAATACAACAAAAACTTAGGGTCTTTTTTAATAATTCAAAAAGGCCATGGTTCTTTTTATTATTTTTAAAAATGTCAGGGTACTAAAATGTAAATAACCCTATATATATTTGTATTTTTCCATTTAAAAAAGACATTTGCATATCATTATTAATAATATAGTGAAATATACTTTCGTCTGATGCAGCGTGTGATAGGAAAATAGGGGTACAGGAAGGTTCAACGGCCTTCCCTTTGAATTTTATTAATTAATAATGAAATTACAAAAGGGGATTTGATAGCTCGATTTCTCACAGGTCGAGAAACGAGTACAAATGAAAAAAGAAATATGAAATTTTAATTGGAATTCACCACCTAAGCCTAGCTAAACTTCTTTTTTATATGGAAGAGGAAAAAATTAGGAGATTTGAATTCAAATTTGCAACAATTAACAAAAGTAAAAATCAAACCAAATCAAATCAGCAAAAGAAAGAAACGAACTAAGTTTGTTAAGAAAGTTGCGAAAATCATGGCTGGGATCTTGCAAAGCTGGTATTGTGCTGGACTTGGCGTCACGCCAAGTTTTGTTCTCGCCAGCCTTCACGCCAAGGCTACCCTCTCGCCAATCCGTGGCTATCTTCCCCATCTTGGCCAGTTGCATCATCTTCTATGATAAACGTACAATATACCTTACAACATCTATCTAGATTTTTCTTGAATAAAAAGAAAGTGATTAGTTGACTTACATATTTTGATAATTTGTCAATTTAACTTCAATAATATTGAGTTATACTTTAACTTTTTTACTATCATATGCTTCTTGCTACCTTTATTATGAATATTACCATCAAACAAAACCCAATTGACAGATTATATGTCTCTCCAATGTATCAGTATTTTAGAAGGAGTAGCTATAAGTGTGAATTTAATCATATATAAATTTTTTTTATAAGTCAACAAATATTTGACCAAAAATTTATGTATAAAGTCGAATAATATTCAAACGTGTTAAATTCTGCTTAACTCTCACGTCATATTTTTCTAACTCTCATATCATATTTTTCTGACCATATAAGTTTAGGGTAAACAACGCATCAGAGACATTAGGTTTGATATTTTATTTTTTATGAACTTTGTAAAATAATATTCTAGTTCAAAATCTATATGTATTTAATAAAACAATACAATAGTGGTGTGTAAGGCTATAAATAGGTCTCTCATCCTACTCTTCTTCATTAGCAATGTTAAAACATTATGGTTCATGTGTGAGAGGCAGGGAACAGAGGGGGATGGTATTAAGTTCCAACAAATAGAAAATTTTACAATATTTTATATTGTCATCTAGACTATTTTATTTTATATATTTAACATTTTGACCCAAAAATTATATTACAAAGTTTGTGGACTTTTTCACATTTCTTGTTTGAGTAATATATCTGCGTTTGACGTTTGGCAAAAGATAAAGTTTGTGGACTAAAAAATTAATGCATCAACCTCATATACTATATATAATTTACTCTTTATTTTACTATTTTTTTCCTTTCAAGTGTATAAAATTGACAGTGTATTCTACATGATATTTATAGCAAGAATATATTCCATTATAATATTCATATGGTATTGTTCTTATGGACTTCCAACTATCACAAATTGTATAATTATCATGTTAATTTTATAATTAGAGACAAAGCCGAAACATAAAACAAGAAAACCGTACAAATGACATGTACTAATATGATTTCTTTCCTTAGATATGAACTTGTTCTTTATCAAATTTTCCGACATAATTTAAGTACTATTTTGTCGTTACATTTGGCCAATATGAACATACAACATATCATATGCCCGCGAGAAATATCATGATATTAATATATTCATAGTATTTCTCTTGATTATTGTTATTATGGTTTTAATTTTGATATAATATTATTATTCTTCTATTATTTAAGCCACTTTTTTTTTTTTTACAAAGATGTTCATATAGTTATTTATACGAGTTGGTAGCTTTTAATTGTTTTTGCTAACTTATATACTTACCTAATTATGTAACATTTTACATGTTTTCTGCTCATGTACTTGATACTCTTAATAAACTTGTGGCATATTATTTGGGCTTGTAAGTGCACTTAGGTGCAACTTGGAAATGGATTCATCACAGTTAGGCGATAAATCAAGTTAGAACTACAAATGGTAGACCTAAGTTAATCACTTGTTTTTTTTTTTTTTTTTTTTTTTGGTGCACTTTTGGTGTATTTGACTTCAATTTGCAATTTATGTGGACTCTATCAATGTGCCAATTAATGAAACTTTTATAACTACATAGTTATTTAAGGAAAATGAAGGATACGGGCCACACTTGAGGGGCAATTAGGGTGTAGCAGTGTGAACAGTCTTTAGCGTCTTGCCTTTAGCGTCTTCAAAGTATTTTTTCCTTTTTCCAGGTAAGGGGAGTGATCCTCAAGCTGTCAGGCTTTTGTGCTCTCTTTAACCCTAATTTAGATCAAGGAGAGAAGCTCTCCTAAATCTAGGGTTGTTTCATTTACCCCCAATCACGTATCTCCCTCTCGTACTAAAGTTGATATGTCAGGTCTGTTTAAGATAAAATGTCCACACATTTATCATATCAAATCCTTCAGACTATAGTGGGGATGTACCCATCAGCCAATATGCTCAAAGAAGGCAAATAAGTCAAGATGGAACAAGCATTCTAGGAACCTTGACGCTCCCTAGCTAGAAAATTTTGCTGAAACCTTTATTCAACAGCTAGCTAGGCAAATCGGTGTGCATGTCCATAGAGGAGCCACTAGAGATGGGTGGGGGCTATTTAACTAGGCCGGTGGGGGAGTGAGAGTAGCAGTGAAGGTGTGATTAAGGGGGTATCGGAATTAAAGGGGAACCTCAAAATGAGCAAAGAATAGTTCTTAAAAAGAGGACATGTGGAATTGAAGGAGGAAAAAGCTGGGGGAATGGGGGGATTTAACCTTTGGGATTTGTTAGTCTCATGTCATACACTCTTCTCCCTTTTTAACATTTGGCGCCCCCTTGCTCTTTCCTTTAATTAACGTACTAGAGTTTCTGTGTTCGATTTATTATTAAAAATAAGTATATTCTTATATTATATTTGTGATCAATGTCAAGGTATGTAAGTGATAAAAATGCTGAAATATTAAAAGATATTAAATTGATAAATTTTATTCTACCAGTTATTGATTAATGGACCTTTTAAGATGTTTTAATGATATTTATCTTTTTTTTTTTTTTTTGGGGTTGCCTTGTGTAGTTAGATTCTAAATCATTGGAATTTACCAATATTGTCTTCATTGTTAACCATACAATATACGTTATAACATCTATCCAGACTTTTCTTGAATAAAAAGAAATCGATTAGTTGACTTATATATTTTGCTAACTTGTCACTTTAGCTTCCAAACTATTGACTTATACTTTAACTTTTCACTATCATATGCTTCTTGCTACGTTTGTTATGAATACTACCATAAAAGTAAACCCAAATTGACAGATTATATGCCTCTCTAGTGTATCGGTATTTTAGACGGAGGAGCTATAAGTGTAGAAGTGGCCAGTGGGCCGGGCCGGCCCGCCCGTTTGGGCCGGGCTCCGGGTTCCCAAAAGAGGGAGGGCCCAGGATCGGGACCTGCCCGGCCTGGCCCGTTAGGGGGTAGAAACCCCCCAAAATTAAGGTGAAAAACACATGAGGGTGGGAAGATTCGGACCCCAGACCTCCCGCGTGTTAAGCAAAGCCCTCACCATATGAGGTACAACCTTTTTATGATATATTAGAATACAAAAAATATTAAATTATATATATCTCAAAAAAAGGGGATGACCATCCGGGCCTTATATAGTTTGTTTATAAAAAATATTTTGACATATATATGTTTATAAAAAATATTAAATTAAACACAGAGGCAGTTGTATTAGGTATGGGTATGTCTTATATAGTTTGTTTATCCAATAAAATAAAATAAAAAATAGAGCTCCCATGGTAATTGGTAAGACTTATATGTTAGCGGTATGGGGTACTAATTCCATTTGTGTCGATTTTGTATCAAATATTTGTCAATTTTTTTGTAAAATATGTTAAATTGTATTTTTACCCAATAAAATTACGAAGAAATTGTAGCTCACATCGTAATGGTGTGCTTTATATGTTAGAGGTATGGGGTTCGAATCCCACTAGTGTCCTATCCAGTTTTCGTGATATTAAAAAAAAAAATTGGGAGGCGGGGAGAGCCAAACCGGACCCGGGCCGGGCTGGCTAAGCGTGAAGCCCAATCCCGGCTCCGGCTCTGTCAGAAACCAAGCATGGCCCGGCAAGGCCTGTTCACTAGCTAGGCAGGGCCCAGCCCAGCCCGTAGCCACTTCTATATAACTTTTTTTTATAAGCCAACAAACATTTAATCCGAAATTTATATATAACATCAAATAATATTCAAACATGATAAATTCTGTTTAACTCTCATATCATATTTTTCTAACAATACTTTTTACAACCAAAGCCCAATGAACATTTAGGTTTAGTTTCAGGTAAACTACATGCCAGTGAGATAAGGTTTGATATTTTATTTTTCTATAAACTTTGTAAAATACTATTCAAGTTCAAAATCTATATATATTAAATAAAATAATACAAATAGGGGTGTGTAAGAATGTAAAATAGGTTTCTCATCCTACTCTTCATCATTAGCGATGTTAAAACTTTGTGGTTCATGTGTGAAAGGAGGGGAATAGTAGGGGGATTGTACTGGATTCCAACAAATAGACAAGTTTTACAACATTTTTCATTAGCATTTGGAATATTTTATTACATATATTTAACTTTTTGACTCAAATTATATTACAAAATTTGTGGACTTTTTCACATTTCTTTTTTAAGTAACATATCTGCATTTGACGTCTGGCAAAAAAATAAAGTTTGTACACTAAAAAATCAACGTATCAAACTTCATATACTATATGTAATTTACTCTTTATATTACTTTTTTTTTTCTTTCTAGTGTCTAAAATTGACAGTGTATTCTACCTGATATTTATAGTAAGAATATATTCTATTATTATTATTTTTTATGATGGTAAAAACGAGAGGAAAAGCCTCAGCGATTCCCTCGAAGAGACGGACGGCCTGAGACATCATCACGAGAAATCCGGCAGAGCATGGAGGGGGGATTCAGTGTCTCTGGATAAAACCCCACTCTGGAGTGACTGGCTAGCCATGAAATCCAGTGCTCTATTGGCTTCTTTGAAGACATGGTTGAACTTGACTAGGATGTTTGTCGAATAGGTTCTCCTAATACCTTCCACAATCGTACGAATGGCATTTGGATAGTCGTAGAGGCCCAAAAGTGTGCGAATGACAACCTCGCTATCCCCTTCTAGAACGATTTCCCTCGCCCCTTTCGAGATGGCCTCCCACAAACCATCCCTGGAAGCCACAACTTCAGCTATAAGAATGGGGGCATTACCCATTCTCCTTAGCCCAGAAGAGATAATCTCCCCATTGCAATCACGGATGACAAAACCTACACCTGCCTCAGCTCCCCGCTTCGAGCCATCGAAATTGACTTTGGCCCACCCTTGCTCCGGAGGAGACCAGTAGACCCATAAATTACCCCTCCTTTTGCAACAGGTGGCTCGATCACCTTCATAGCCCTCGTCTAGCTTATTTCTGCAATCCCATTCTAGAACCATAGAACGGGCTCTGTTGATAGTCTGATCTGGATTCGGTCTTCCTCTTCTGAAAACCGCTGCATTTCTGTCTTTCCATATATACCAGCAGCCAACCACAAATCTTTCCATTCCACATTTCCCCTTCCTTGCCCTTATTTTGTCCACAAAAAACAGTGTGGGAGGGAGGAGGAATGCTCCAATAAGCATTACTGACCCTCTCCCACACAGCTTTAGGATGGGGGCAAGAAAGAAGGAGGTGGGAGATATCCTCGCCCCCCGCCCCGCACAGCCTACAGTTGGAATCCCTGTCAGGGATTCTTTTTCTCATTTGGGATCCAGTTGCTAGATAGTCGTTTAGGGCTTGCCAAAGGAAAACGTTAATCTTCGGCTGGATATTAAGGTCCCAGATCCACTTGAATTCCCAGCCCCTTCTGTCCTCCCAGCTTAGGTTATGAGCTATCCAGGTGGCAGGTTTAGCAATGAGGATCCTGAGCTTGTGAACCCCCAACAAAGTTGATCCTCTATCCTATTTTTCGGAATAGGCATCCCTAGAATTTCATTTAGATAATCTGGGGGGACCACTCTTTCAAGCTTCTCGAAGTTCCATTCCCCATTGGAAATGAAATCCCCTACTCTGAGGGACATATCGGCACCACCAAGGTCCTCCGCGAGGCTTTCTATTAAAGGACCAGTTGAGACACACCAGTCATACCAAAAGCCGACTTCATTTCCATCCCCAATTCTCCATTTGAGGCCTTTCTTTAGGATGTGAGCGGAATCAAGAATACCCTTCAAAGGCTGGAGAGTCAGCACTCCTCCTCACATAGTCGAACAGAGATTTCCCCATCAGATATTTACTCTTCACACATCTGACCCACGCGTTATCTTCATTCATTATGATTCTCCAACAAAGCTTGCATAAGAACGCCTGGTTGACCGCCTCCATCTTTCTCAAACCAAGACCCCCTGCACTTTTAGGTTTACAGATGTTGCTCCATCCCGCAATGTTCATCCTCTTATTTCCATCCTTGTTCCATAAGAATTGTCGACTTATTTTATCACCCTGCTTGCAAACTGATTTCGGAAGTTTGAAACATTTCATCACGTGGCTCGGCATAGATTCCACGGCTGACCGGATGAGAGTAGCCCTTCCCGCTTTTGACATGTGACCCACCTTCCAACGGGAAACTCTCATTTCCTACGGTATGTTGTTTTGGACTACCAACTATAACAAATTGTATAATTATTGTATTTTTTATTATTAGCAACAAAGTCGGAACATAAAACAAGCAAACCGTACAAACAACACGTATTAATATGATTTCTTTACTTAGATTTGAACTCAATCTTTATCAAATTTTTCGACATATTTTTAGTTCTATTTTGTTGTTACATTTGGTCAATATGAATTACTAACGTATCATATGAATTACTAATGTATTTTTTAGTTCTATTTTTAGATCTTAGTTAATCACTTCTTTTATATATATATATTGCAATTTTTTGTGTATTTCACTTTAGTTTGCAAATTATGTGATCAATGCTCTAATTATGAAACTTGCATTACTATACAGTTATTTAAGGAAAATGAAGGATATGGGCCACACATGAGCAGCAATTGGGGTTTAGCAGTGTGTACAGTCTTCAGCACCTTATCTCAAACACTCAAGAGTTGAGAACTCAAGTGGGGAGAGGCTTGAGAGCTTGACGGCCTATCTTGAGCTCAATTCAACCGGACGATTAGGCTGGCAACCTTGACTTAAGATAACTCAAAACCTGTATAAGGTTTAGATGGAGTGAACCAACATGAGTCATCAATCCGAGATCAACTTAATCAAGCTCAAGTTTTGACGGTCAAAACCTTTGATTAATGGCATATAGTTTGTTCACTATAAAGGTTGAATGTAGGAAACTATGACAAATGTATAAGAAATACACCTTCTCAAATATCATCAACAACACATTGACTATATCGCAAAGCAATGGTGAGTAACAATAACTATTTCTATGCAACTAAAAGAAAGAAAGGGGCATAAGTGTACATTGAACAATGATAGAAATGATTCTAATTTAGTTGTTGATCTATAAAAGATTCTAATTGAGGAGTGACACCCCTATTCTCTATGTTTCTTGCTTTTCCACAACAGTCCTTGAGGCCTACTTTTGCTTTGGTGTCCAAGACAATTACCTCAAGCTCGATCTCTGCCTTATAAGGGCGACATCATCTGCAAGTGCACGTCTCCACTACGTTATTTCCTTGGTCACATGCCTCACTTAATTGAAACAACATCATTTCTAAGCGAACTAACTTTATTGGGTAAACAAATGCCCCTAATTCATCTCTTCATATAAATTCAAAAATCACAATAAATAAATGATTTGAACTTCGCGACTAGGATGATCGAGGAGGTGGAATGACGGTGATTATCATTCCGTCTTCAAGGCACTTCTATTTGAACTGCAGTTCTTTAACAAATAAATTGTATTTATTCACTGCTGATCTCTTTAAACTCTAAATTGCTCGTAATTTCATTCTTTGAAACTCTAGCTTTCATTCTCAATCTTTTAAATTTTGTTTGGACTTTTGAATTTCAAATCTACAACTTCTATGGCCCAAATGGCTTATTGTGTCTCTCTCCCATTCTCAGAGGGGAGCAGTCCAATTGGCACTCTACAGTGCTTGATTCAAACCAATTCAATGGTGATTAATGATCAACTTCCAGTCTTGGTGTATGGTTCCTCCTTCAAGGGACTTTTTCCTTTGTCCAAGGAAGGGGAGTCATCTTCAAGCTCTCAGGCTTTCTCGCTCTTTTTAACCATAATTTAGATCAAGGAGAGGAGCTCTTCCATCTCTTGGGTTGTTTCCTGAAAATTCTAAAGATGCACTTGCCTGATCACTCTCTCTAATCAAAAAGGGTTGGAATGGAGCTCAGATCTATAGGACTTCTTGCCCTTCAAAAGTCAGACGCTACCTTGAGTAGGTATGTCATATGGTTCATCGAGATAGAGCCTAGGCTTGGTGGGAAGTGATTAGGAAGCATTGAAGGACTCCAAGTATCCTATCAGATATGATAATCTGGTGAGGACTATTCTCACATGCTTATAGAATAACCACTTTAATGGTTTTTGCGCTTCTCGAGGGATTTCCAGGATTAATCTTGGAGTATATAGAGGCTCCGGTATGCCTCCCTCCCTCCGGTCTCAAGCTCTCTTAAACTTCTCATATCTCATAAGATGCTAGGACTATCATTACTCTATATTTTCAAAATTCATTGTTTGTCAATTTTTACTTAAAGAAATTCAACGAGTCACCGGATTTGGGGAACGATGAAGTATCATTTTATATGTTTTGGTTAAACAATTTTTTTTCCTTGTGCAATAGGTTAAAAACTATCTTGCATTTTGTAAAGGTGTTGGCCATCAATATGGCCCTAGCAGTGAATCCTTGGCCCTTGACCTACAATTTTTTGGTCAAGTTGATAGGTGCTTCCACAATACAATTGCCTCAAATTACAGTAATTCTGTTGGGAATATTTCAAAAGTATTTCCCAATTGACTAGAGTGGGCACAACAAAAACAAATTTAAAATTATTAATTTTAAATCTCAAGGTCTGATCTACAACAACAATAACAAACCTAATGCCTCAAGGGCTCCCGCATAAGGGGGGTCTGGAAGGGGTGGATATACGTAGCCTTACCCCTTCAGGGTGTAACCCTGCAAGGAGGCTGTTTCCGAGGACCCCTAATGAAAAAATCTAGATCTTACTTTAATAAGTTCACAACATGATAGTATGTAGAATAAACAAAATAAAAGAAGGAATTAAAGTAAAACTTTAAGTGACATACCTGGCATGAGAACTCCAATTTGAATTAGAAGATCTTAAATCTGAGAAGAAAATTTCTTGACACCTTATGGTTTTCTTCGCAATGACCTCCTTAAGATATTAGGGCAAAGGATTTATAGAGATAAACCTACTCCCGGGAACTCTCGCACGTGAGATGTCACGAACGTGACTCTCGGACCGGAGGCTTAGGTAGAAAGAAGAGTCTCCTACTATAAGTGCTCTAATAGGTGCCTATTGTTGCTACCATAGTTGAGAATTGTAAACCCAATAATCGGTATCAGAGTTTATTTTTCCGACAAAAATTCACGCTTTTTTCCCAACAATTGGTATCAGAGCCAGGTTTTGATTACATTCATAATATACACAAATAGATATAATAAGATCGAAATAACAAGATCTGTAATTTAATAAAATATAGATTTTATTAAGAAGGAAAAACTTGTTTGAATTAGTGATTTAAATTGTTTAAATTGGTTAGAAGATTTAATAGTTAACTAGGTTGTTTATAGTAATAATTTAAATTGTTTAAATCATTAATCAATTAATCGTTGAATCTGAACAACCCATAAATTTGCTATTATGTTGTTCGTATAATGAGATTGTACGTTCTCAGTCATGATTTACGAAATCAGACAAAATTGATTTAATAAAATTAGATTCAATTAATTTTATGAAATCGGATAAAATTGATCTAATGAGATTAGAAGTAATTTTTAAAATTACATATTTTAATTTTTAAAAATAAAAAAATTGTCAGTAGAAGCTAACGTCATGCTTACGTCAGCGCATGCTGCTTACGTCAGCGCTAACGTCAGCAATAAAAAAAAAATTTTATTATTTTATTTTTGGGACGTGTAGACATCTACACTAATTTACATAATAATTATAAATTAATTATTTTATTAATTAATTTTCTTTTAGATTGAAATTCAAATTTAGATTATATGATAATCTAAGTTGTGAATCAATATTCATTTTAAATAAAAGTTATTTTTAAATTAGTCTTAAAATAAGATTCTAAAATAGACTATAAAGTAGTCTAAATCGTTCACTTTATTTTTAGAATAAAAGTTAAATTTTATTAATTAAATTTTAGAATAAGATTTTAAACTAGACTATTAGATAGTCTAAGCTTGTTTAATTTTAGAATGAAATCTAAAAATAGACTATAGGGTAGTCCAAGCACAAAATTGCTATTGATTTTAAATAAGATTATTTTTAATTTAATTTTGGAATTAGATTTTTTAAAAAATAAATTATGGGATAATCTAGTTTTTGGTATCAATTTAAATAAAAGGATTTAAATTAAATTAATTCATATTTATTTATTTGGTTTTAGAATGAGATTCAAAAGCATGATTATGAGATAATCTATATTGTAAAACGATAATGTTTTAAAGAATGAATGAATTAATTTTTTGGTTATTTTTAGAATAAGATTCTAAATGGGATTATAAGATAATCCAGGTTGTAAATGCAAGTTGATTAAAAACCACTTGGTATAAAATTAAAGTGGGAGCGAGGTTTCAATTGTTGTAGCCTCACGGTCTTTATTACCGGTCTAGCAGTATAGTAGATCGATAGACTTCCCTGTGGAAGATGTCGGTTTGCAGATTACAGGGTTAGACTTCTTTTAGGATAAACCAAAGTACAAAGAAGCGATGCGACCACACTTCTGTGGAGTATTACGTGTATTTGTATGGAGGTTTAGGTAGTGGTTTACACTTGACTGGCGTGATGAAGAGACTAAGGTAAAGTGGTGAATTAATCTTGTTTAGTAAGAGTTACAAGAAAAACAGGTTAATTGAGAATAGTTCTCACTCGAGCCAGCTTCGTGCGACCTCGTTGCCGAGGAGTAAGGAGTGGCGTGTTTGGGTTATCATTGTATACATGATGGTACAATTTTTTGGATATCTGACTTATTGTGTATACTAAATTGAAAGAATATATATCATTGCATTATAAATTACTTTTGTTAGACAGTTACACAAATGTTTGCATTTATAATATTTTATATGGATAGGGCTGGCGAACTTTGCCTGATTTTAAATACATAATGTACTCACTGAACCAAATTACTTTGCCTTGAAAAATAAGTTAGACTTGGTTATTACTCACAAGGGACCTACTAGAAAGAAAGGAAAGGGTAAAGTTGCTATTGTAGCAACCAAGTCCATAAGGAAGTCAGTAAAAGAAAAGTGTTTCTTTTACAAGGAAATTAGGCTACTGGAGAAGAAACTACACTAAGTACATAGCTACTCTTCATGCAAAGACTGCTAAGCCTTCTGATGAAGGTATGTTGATATCTCACTTATTTGAGTCATGTGCAGTTAAGAATCCACCAGTTTTCTAGTGGGTGGACTCAGGTTCAACTGACCATATCTGTAATATGTTACAGGAGCTCAGGCTAGGTTAAAGGCTACACGATGGGTGTTGTACATGATGGTCAGGAACAATACAATAATAGTGGTCTGAAGTGTAGAAGTCGTTAGCTTAGACCTTAGTGATAGACTTTTGTTTTAAAGAATTGATTATTTAAACCTTCGATGTATAGGAATTTGATTTTTGTGTTTCGGTTAATGGATAATTGTTATTCAGTTGATTTTGATAATGAAAATTTTAATATGAGAAATAAATTGTTTATTTGCACATGTACATGAATAAATTATTTATTCATGTTATTTGCTTATCAAAACTCTGGTAATTGTTTAAATAAATTTAACATAAGTTCACTTATTCATCTTCTAAAAGAAAACACCCTGAAAGCGATAATGCCTACACAAGGCATCAACGTTTAGGTCACATTAATTCGAATAGGATCCAAAGACTGATAAAAGATGGACTGATAGAGACTTTGGACTTAAGGTCATTACCAGTCTGCAAATCCTGCATAGAAAGAAAGATGACCAAATCTGTCTTTAAGAGTAAAGGCAATAGGGTTGGTGGCTTGCTTAAGCTGGTTTACATAGATGTATGTGGACCAATACATGTTCAGGCAAGAGGTGGGTATGGGTATTTAATCACGTTTAGTGATGATTACTCAAGGCATGGATATGTTTACCAGATGAGACATAAGTCAGACGTTTTTTTTTTTTTTTTTTGGAGAAATTCAAAGAGTAGAAAGTTGAATTTTAAAAGCTATTAGGTAAACAAGTTAATCACTTCGATCAGATTGAGGTGGTGGATTTTTTTCGGGTGAGTTTTTGATTTTGCTAACTGCAAATGAGATAAAATCTTAGCTTTCTGCTCTGGTTACACCGCAGCGGAATGGTGTTGCAGATAAAAGGAATAAGGACGGTTTTTTCTACAGTTTTTGATTTAAAAGGTCTTTTGTAAATACAATGCAAAATACTTAGAGAAGCATTTTGCAAGTAAGCTACAAAAACAAAAACAAAATAGTACTAAAGCAAAATGACTCTAATTCTAAACAGCTAGACACAACTCAAGACATAGTGGATGCATTAGATACACCTACTGATAGAAACAAAAATTTTTCAAGTACAAAAGAGCTGAGGTGTGGTGGGATGATTGTTAGGACACCTGACAGGTTCATAGCCGGAGCCTTAGTGGTTGACCATGGCATTGAATCTGATCCTTTTAGCCACAATGAAGCAATTAAGTCTTCTAGTTTTGTGCAATTGGTTGCTCGAACCATGCGCGTACAAATGACGTGAAGAGAAAGTAGTAGCTTTCTTAGTGTTATATGTCAACGATATACTACTCATTGAAAATGATGTAGGGGTGTCATTAGCTGTAAAGGTTTGGTTGTCAAGAAAGCTCAATATGAAAGACATAGGAGAAGTCAGCTCTACTCTCAGGACTAAGCTTCTGCGAGGTTGTAAGAGTAAGATGTTGGGTCTTTCTCCAGCCACTTATATTGACAAGGCGTTGTCAAGGTATAGCATGAAGTCCCTCTCTCTTTAGAGCAGTGTTCTATGGCACCTCAAGATGAGGAATAACTGAGGAATATTCTATATGCTTTAGCGGTGGGAGCCTCATGTATGCCAAGCTGTGCATGAGACCAGATATTTGCTATGCTGTGATATAGTAAGCAGGTGTCAGTCTAACTCGGTTCCGATACACCAGGTGGCAATGAAGCGTTTACTCTAGTACTTAAGAAGAACTAGAGATCCTATGCTAATCTTTCAAAGTGACGAGCTGGTTCCAATTGGCTATACTGATTTAAGACTTCCAGTCAAATATATATGATAGACGTAAGATGTCTGAGCATGCCTTTGCCCTTCGAGTGGGAGCCATTAGTGAGAGGAATGTCAAGCAGTATTGTATTGCTGACTTCATAATAGAGTAATTGTGCTCACTGAGAGTTAGGCTCAATAGACTTTTAGTTCAAACTTAAAAGGGGTAAGTATGGACTTTGTCATAAATTGGATTTATGACAAGTGGAAGATTGTTAGAAACAGTGTCCTGAAATTCAGATTTATTCTGGATATATTATTTTAATTAATAAATAAAATTGAAGTCCCAATCGTTTCCTAGTTAATTTTGTGTAAGCTAGCATTTATACTGCATGTGATTTTCTTTTTGGAAACATCCATGAGATGGATGTAGTCCTTAGACTATAATTTACATGTTTGTTCTAAGTGGTTTATAAGATTAAGCAACAGATGGACTTGGATCAAATGGTATGGATTGTTGTTTGAAAGACTCGTAATCGAAGACAAGTTTGGACTACTTGTTTGTTAAGACTGTAAGGTGACACTTTAGATGACTTGTCTTGGTCATGTGGATGGAGATTCAAAAATGTTAGGTTAGTGTGTTTAATAAGATTAACACACTAAGTTGGACCATGTGGATTACTTATTTCTAGACTACTATCGGAGATGAGTGATTCATATTGTACTTTTTGAACAACAACTCTAAATCCTGAGGGTATTCTGAACTTGTGTATGGAGCGTTAGTTACTTTGGTGTACTATAAGTAAGGTCTAAACGAATGACTGAAATCCCATGTACACTGGGTAACGGTGTGAAGTGTGACAAGGATCAGGTATTCAGTAGGGAATCTACAGTCTCTTATGAGATACAGGTGTTCCCTTAGTTGATTCGCAAATATTTGAATAGTTTGGAAACTTTGGCCAAAGTATTCCAAGTGATTGACATTTGAAATTTATATTGTGAATATGTTTAAGTATAAATGAATTATTCAGTGAAGGGTGGGTCAGTAACTAATGGAGAAGCTGCGAGAAGGATAATGGCAGTGGTTATATTTATCCTTTGTCATGGACATCTAGTAGAAGAGTTGTTGTCATCAATACAGTCTATTAGGGAGATATCGAATAAATAATTTAAGTCTGGAATGCAGTGAGATTTATTTAGTGGAATTAAGTCTCATTAACTGGTAATTAATTTATTTCATGAGATGATTAATTTAACGCATTTAGAGCTAGATTTAAATTGTCCCCGAGGTCCCTGCGCAAGCCTCTGTATTTATGCCATTGGAAAAAATATTTAAGAATTCATGAGGTGAATTATTTATCCATGAGATGGGTAAATTTAATTTTACCAAACATTATCCATGAGATAAATAAAAGTTAAAAATTATAAAATAAAATAATTTTGGAAATTTTAAATTCATAAGACGAATTTTTACATGTGGGAAATAAAGCAAAACAAAACAAAAAAAAAAAAAATCAAAATCTCATTTATACGGCTTAGCAATCCGCGTGATAAGGATCGAACGAACCAGTGCGCGACACAAGCTTTGTGTGGCTATCTGCGTGCACACGAGCGAGCCAGTCATGGCCCGCCACGTGTCACACAAATTTTATTTAAAAATAAATGCATTTTTTCTGGCAATTAAACGCGTCGTTTTATTTCGTTTCTGAACGATACGCTGCGTTTTGCTTATTTGTACTTGGTTATTTGTGCGCGTCCCACATCGTTTACTTTTTATTTTTTTGCTCCGGTATACTACTATAAATAAATGTACCTATTCTAAGAGTTTGGCATTCAATAAAACAAATATTTTTGGGTTTCTGAAATTGTTTCAGAGACCTAATTGGAGAGAAAAATTTTCGTTGAAATTTTTCTTTCCACAGTTTAACATTTTTTGGAGCCCGCCCTCCGGACAGTTCGAGGTCATTGCGTAGGAGATCGCGGGATCTCGATTTGCTTGGTATTCTTTAATATTAGAGCAATTCCAGGTATGTTCTTCTTTCCCTTTTCTTTTCGCTTCTCTATTTACTTATAGTATTCGTTATTATGCATGTTTAAGTTTATGTATTGTTATAAATGTTTTAGAGTAAGAGGTCTGTAGATCTAAATTATGAATTTAGATCTGTTGATTTAAATTATGAATTTAAGTCAGTAGATTTAAAATTAGGTACTTTAAATCAACGCTAGGTTTAGAATTATGAATTCTAAACCTGTTCTGCGGCATAAACAATAGGAAAAATTTTTGAAATTCATCCCAACAACCGGTATTAGGGCAAAGGGTTTATAGAGATAAACCTATTCCTGAGAACTCTCGCACGTGAGGTGTCACAAAGCATGACTCTCCGACCGAGGGCTTAGGTAGAGAGAAAAGTCTCTTACTGTAAGTGCTCTAATACGTGCCTATTGTTGTGACTATAGTTGAAAACTGTGAACCCAATAGTTGGCATCGGCATTTATTTTCTAACAAAAATTTATATTTTTACATTCATAATATACATGAATAGGTATAATAAAATCAAAATAAATAGATTTGCGATTTAATAGAACATAGATTTTATTAAGAAGGACAGATTATTTAAAATAACGATTTAAATTGTTTAAATCGTTAATGAAGTAATAGTTAATTAGATTTCTTAAAGTAACGATTTAAATTGTTTAAGTCATTAATGAATTAATTGTTAATTAAGATTATATAAGGTAATGATTTTAAATGTTTAAATCATTAATTAATTAAAAATTAATTTGATTGATTAATTAATTACAAGTGTACGTGAACAATGATAGAAAATATTCTAATTTGATTGTTGAGCCCTTTGAGAAGTGGCATCCTTATTCTCTATGTTTCCTGCTTTTCCACAACAGTCCTTGAGGCCTACTTTTGCTTCGGTGTCCAAGGCAATTACCTCAAGCTCGATCTTTGTCCTATTAGGACGACATCATCCACAATTGAACATCTCCACTATGTTATTTCCTTGGTCACCTGCCTCACTAAATTGAAACAACATCGTTTCCAAGCACACTAACTTTACTGGGTAAACAAATGCCGCAATTCATCTCTTAGGATAAATTCAAAAATCACAATGAATAAATGATTTGAACTTCATGATTAGGACGATTTTGGAGGTGGAACGATGGTGCAATTCCTTCCGTCTTCAAGGCACTTCTATTTGAACTATAGTTCTTTAACAAAGAAATTTGTATTAATTTATTGCTCATCTCTATAAAGTCTCAATTGCTCTTAATTTTATTTTTCAAAACTCGAGCTTTCATTCTCTTGCTTTTAAATTTTGTTCACACTTTCGAGTTTCGAATACAACTTCAATGGCCCAAATGGCTCATTGTGTCTCTCTCCCTTTCAGAGGGGAACAATGCAATTCGGATTCTAAAATGCTTGATTCAAACCAACTCCATCGTGAACAATAATTAGCTTCAAGTCTTGGTATATGGTTCCTCCTTCAAAGTACTTTTTCCTTTTCCCAGGGAACGGGAGTGATCCTCAAGCTCTCAGGCTTTTGTGCCCTCTTTAACCCTAATTTAGATCAAGGAGAGGAGCTCTCCCAACTCTAGGGTTGTTTCATTTACCCCCAATTACGTATCTCCCTCTCGTACTAAAGTTGATATGTAAGGTCTTTTTAAGATAAAATGTCCACACGTTCATCAAATCCTTCAGCCGATAGTAGGGATGTACCCATCATCCAATATGCTCAAAGAAGGCAAATGAGTCAAGCTGGAACAAGCATTCTAGGAACCTCGACGCTCCCTAGCTAGAAAATTTTGCTGATACCTCTATTCAACAACTAGCTAAGCAAATCGGGGTGCTTGTCCATGGTGGGGCCACTAGAGATGGGTGGGAACCATTTAACAAGGCTGGCGGAGGAGTGAGAGTAACAGTGAAGGTGTGATTATGGGGGGTATCGGATTTAAAGGGGAACATCCAAATGAACAAAGAGCAGATCTTAAAAAGAGGACATGGAAGAATGAGGGAGGAGAAATTGAAGGAGGAAAAGCCGGGGGGACAGAGGGATTTAACCTTTGGGATTTGTTAGTCCCAAGTCATACACGCATCTCCCCTTTTAACATTTGGCGCCCCCTTGTTCTTTCCTTTAATTAACGTACTAGAGTTTTTGTGTTCGATTTATTATTAAAAATAAGTATATTCTTATATTATATTTTTGTTTGATGTCAAGGTATGCAAGTGATATAAATGCTGAAATATTAAAAGATATTTAATTGATTTAATTTTATTCTACCAAGTATTGATTAATGGACTTTTGAAGATGTTTTAATGATATTTATGTTTTTTTTTTTGGTTGCCTTGTGTAGTTAGAATCTAAATCATTAGAATTTACCAATATTGTCTTCGATGTTAACCACACAATATACGTTATAACATCTATCCAGATTTTTCTTGAATAAAATGAAATCGATTACTTGACTTACATATTTTGCTAACTTGTCACTTTAGCTTCCAAACTATTGACTTGTACTTTAACTTTTCACTATCATATGCTTCTTGCTACGTTTGTTATGAATACTACCATAAAACAAAACCCAAATTGACAAATTATATGCCTCTCCAGCGTATCGGTATTTTAGATGGAGGAGCTATAAGTGTATAGGTGGCCAGTGGGCCAAGTCGGCCCGCCCGTTTGGCCCGGGTTCTGGGTTCCCAAAAGAGGGAGGGCCCAGGACCGGGACCGGCCCGGCCCGGCCTGGCTGGTTAGGGGGTAGAAACCCTCCAAAATTAAGGTGAAAAACACATAAGGGTGGCAAGATTTGGACCCCAGACCTCCTGCGTGTTAAGCAAAGTCTCCACCATATGAGGTATAATCTTTTTATAATATATTAGGATACAAAAAATATTAAAATATATATATCTCAGAAAAAGGGGATGACCATTCGGGCCTTATATAGTTTGTTTATAAAAAATATTTTGAGATATTTATGTTTATAAAAAATATTAAATTAAACACAGAGACAGTTGTATTAGGTATGGGTATGCCTTATATAGTTTATATATCCAATAAAACAAAATAAAAAATGGAGCCCGCATGGTAATTGGTAAGACTTATATGTTAGAGGTATGGGGTACGAATCTCACTTGTGTCAATTTTGTATCAAATATTTGTCAATTTTTTTGTAAAATATGTTAAATTGTATTTTTACCCAATAAAATAAGAAAGAAATTGTAGCTCACATCGTAATAGTGTGCTTTATATGTTAGAGGTATAGGATTCGAATCTCACTAATTTTCGTGACATTAAAAAAAAAAAAAAAAAAAAGGAAGGCAGGGAGAGCCAGACCTGACCCAGGCCAGGCTGGCTGAGCGTGAAGCCTAGTCCCGGCTCGGGGTCGGTCAGAAACCAAGCCTGGCCCAGCTAGGCCTGTTTGCTGGCCAGGCACGGCCCAGCCCGGCCCGCAGCCGCCTCTATATAACTTTTTTTTATAAGCCAACAAACATTTAATCCAAAAATTTATATATAACGTCAAATAATATTCAAACACGATAAATTCTGTTTAACTCTCATATCATATTTTTCTAACAATACTTGTTACAACCAAAGCCAATTGAACATTTGGGTTTAGTTTCGGGTAAGCCACATGCCAGTGAGATAAGGTTTGATATTTTATTTTTCTATAAACTTTGTAAAATACTATTCAAGTTCAAAATCTATATATATTAAATAAAATAATACAAATAGGGGTGTGTAAGAATGTAAAATAGGTTTCTCATCCTACTCTTTTTCATTAGCGATGTCTGGCAAAAAATAAAGTTTGTGCACTAAAAAATCGATGTATTAAACTTCATATACTATATGTAATTTACTCTTTATTTTACTTTTTTTTTCCTTTCTGGTGTCTAAAATTGACAGTGTATTCTACATGACATTTATAGTAAGAATATATTCTATTATAATTTCCTACGGTATGTTGTTTTGGACTTCCAACTATAACAAATTGTATAATTATTGTATTTTTTATTATTAGCAACAAAGTCGGAACATAAAACAAGCAAACCGTGCAGACAACACGTATTAATATGATTTCTTTCCTTAGATTTGAACTCGATCTTTATTAAATTTTTCGACATATTTTTAGTTCTATTTTGTTGTTACATTTGGCCGATATGAATTGTTGGAAAAATGATACAAGCTAAACTTTAGTGTTTTGGAAAAATATTATAACCGTGCCTGGTTACCGGCCGTTTACCTTTATTAGTCATTTAGGGTCATTAAAATTGTGACCGTTGGGAATTAAATGACAATATAACCGTTGAAATTTTTACGTCTGTTTATAGCCGTTGGAATTCATTACAGTTGGTGACTTAATGCTTGTTACCGTTTGTAGCCGTTGGAATTCATTACAGTCGATGACTTTATGCTTGTTACCGTTTATAGCCGTTGGAATTCATTAGAGCCGATGACTTAATGCTTGTTACTGTTTATAGCCGTTGGAATTCGTTGCACCTGTTTTTTGTTTAATACTTATTATCGTTGTCTACGCTATATATATGCCATTAGCTATAACAACCAGACATATACACCCTCAGTCTCTCTCTCTCTTTCGGTTTTTCTCTCCTAAAATTTGAGCAAAGTTCAAGGCACTCCTACCCGAAAATTAACGAGTGCACATTAAGAGTCGGATCATGTTAATCCTGGTGGATGGCCGCCGGTTATACTGTGTGCACCGGAGTAGCGGTGAAATCGTCTTTTAGGACAGTGGCCTTTACCACGGCTCGATATCATCGTTTTTTGTAAGATCTTTCCAATTACTCTCAGTATGCAAGCCTCTTCCCCCAGTTTCGGTATTATATTGAGTACTGCCTTTAGATATTTTGCTGCCTATTTTTACAGCTATTTTACGTGAGTGTGTCGACTGTTCCATGAATATTTTTAATAACAATCTAAAAGATGATTTGAACGAAAAAAATTAACATCAAAAATTGATAAATGGGTCACAGAGACATACCAACAAACACATAAAAAGAGATGGAAAAAAAATTCCTCCCCGTTCTCTGTGCCCTCTTGGTGTTCTGTGTGAATCACACTGATAAATGAAACAAAATCAAACGACCTAGAAATTAAAATATATTAAATTTAAATACTCACCGATTATCCCCTTGGAAGATGGTTGTACTATACCAAGAACTAGGGTAATACCGGTGCGATTGTTTTCAATTTTGATTGTACTTTTAGGATTTGTCTTATGAATTCATTCAATATTATGAACGCGATTCGTCGATTTGAATTGAATAGTGTAGTTGCTGTGGTGAATCCTAGTATCTATGAACCTTGTGTTAATGGTGGGTCTAATGGTTTGGATCAATGGATTAAATAATCTGATGCATAAAATGAATGGTGAAGAGTTTTGTTTTAGTGGGCGTCGTTTGTTCCTTGAAAAAAAAAATTAATAATAATAATATAAATAAAAATTTGAATTGATATTGAAATTGGCTTGGGCACATGTTTTTGAAGTTTGAGTATGGAAATATTATCTAAATTAAGTAGACATGCCTTTTAATAATCTAAATTCTATCATTTATATTCCTGTGATATGTTTGCTAACATTTATGACAGTGTTGTCTCAAATGAAAATTTACACTCTGATTTATAGTTTCATTCTTACATATGTAGCATGGAAAATGATATACTTAACTGAGTTCCATTGTCTCATGTGGTGCACATATTAAGCTGCATACGTTGTTTAAATAAACTCATATTCATATGCGTTATGCCTCAAGCTAGCGAAATGTGGGGGAGTATAACCTAGTAAGATAATAATGATAATTTTGCAAGAACTTGTGTGGATTGCATTAGTTTGGACTTCTAAAAGGACAATATAAATTATATTGATTTTTATCTAGTTAGATTGAAGTAATGATACTTCACCCTGATAGAGATACATAAAAGACAATAATCTCATGTGTTTAAGTAATTGCCAACATGAGTGTAAGATAGAACAGTGACATGAGAGCTTGAGGTGGAGGTTTCTTTGTGGTTAAACATGATTATCAATATGTTAGATCGTGAGGTATGTTGATTCTAGTCTTCGAGAGATTATTAATCATTCATGGAAACCCGCAAACATTCTTAAAAGGTGTAAAACCAACTGGCAGTAGAGTGGGTATTCAAAAATAAATTGAAGGTTAACGGCTAAATTAAGGTTAAAACTAGTGATCAAAGGATAGACCCAAAAACATAAAATTAATTTTTGGAATGACTAAGTACTAGATCCGAAAAAGGATATGAGCCCAATATAATGGATAGGAGGCGGTGGCAGGTACCCGTGGGGTACACCTTGTTGCCATCCCCGAAAATATAGAAGCATTTGAAAGAACTTGCAGAATCAACTGCATATATGTACTTTTTACACGTGAAAAAAAAAAGTTGAAATGTTTTTTTTCCCAAAAAGAGATTTAGGAGATTTTAATTAGGGAAGGGTGTTAAGTGAAATTGTAAATTAATTCAATCTGCATGAAGCAGCCTTGCAATTTGCAAACTACCAATTTCGAATCCCGGCCCTCCGAAGTAAGATGTCAAGAGAACTTGGATATTATCTACGAAAATGAGAAAGGAAAGAGTAAATCAATGCTAAATTCAAGAATGGAGTCTTGAACCTAGAATTGGCAACTCTTAGGTTAAGCATGTCTATCTACACATCTTGAATCCCTTATGTTGGTAGAGCATGGTATGCTTGAGTTTTAACCATCAGATTAACCTTGTATGTGAGTTGTTTTCTTGCATATATTTGAGTGACCTATTGAAATAGTTGATCATTATAAAGGGCTAATAGGACTTGTGAGTTCTTGGAGATCTATGTCTGATTTTGTGTATTAATCTCCATGTTAATGTGTCTCGTGTATTTCCTATGGCTATGTTTGAAGTATTGTGAACATGTTGTTACATGTTACTTGAAATGATAAAAATCATGTTGTTTTAAGTGTTGAAACATGTCCTTTACAAGCAGAATGTGCTGCTACATATTGTTTTGGCTATATATTGCTGTCCATATTGTCATATATAGATTGTGAGCTGTAAGATGCTTATATACATGCTGTTATGGACTTTTACATGCTGGATTTTGCAAGTACTGGAGTAATACTTGTTGTTTATTATGTGCAACTAATGTATGTTGTGTACATACTTCCGATTATGACATTTAGTTTCTAAATGTTGTTGTCCATACTGGTATTTTGCTGGTTTTTGGACTGTTTTGTTGAATTTCAGCTTGTGATTGGGAAAAGTGATATGTATGAGTCATATGTGGACTTGTGTTGTCGTTAGAGACTTATTATGCCCTTAGGATCATTGTTTCGTGTCTTCTTTTCTAGTTTTTGCCAAAAAGGGTAAGATGCAGGTCATATGAGAACCCTGATAAATCATAGGCTTGGTATTTAGCTTGTGTCTCAATACCTTATTTGGGTTATTGTCATATGTTTTATGCTCATGTTGGTCATTTGGATGACATACTATATGACCCTAATGTTCACTTGATGAGGAGAAAAAGGTGGCATCGCATCATAAGCTAAATACGCTAAAGTGATTGATAGCATTATGGTCTGATGAAAAACACAGCATTCATCCTATTATTTCATATGTCAGTGTAGACCTAGTCTACATATATTGATCCAAATAATGAATATTGAAGTGCTCTAATTAAATTGTTGAGGTACTAGTGAAGTACTATGAATGGGGTTTACATTATAATAGACTCCTTGTTGTGTTGGATGTCTGATATCAATGAGAGATATTCTACTAATGACAATGTATTTAGGCTCATTAGTGAGCTATATGTTGTGACACCTCTCTGAAGCCTGCATTGTTTAGTTGTCCTTAAAGATTGAGTTAGCAGGTAGGAAAATTGAACAGCTTAGGAATGTAGTGTGAGACATTCCACTGTGGGGGTTGGAAGAGCACTTGAGAGCCTATGAGTTATGTTGTTTGATCATAATCTTTTTGATTATTGTGTTTTTGCCAATGTTTGCTAGTTATAGCTAGCTCATGAAAATTGATTATGATGAAAATATTATTTTGGTGACTGTCCAAAGTCGGTGGCAATTGCTTGACGATGCTAGCACTTGGGCTTGAGAGCCTTGCAGAGGCTTGGGTTGCCTTAAGTTGAATTGTAAAAAGCACCTTGTGAATTATGGTCTCTTGTACCTCTTTTTCTTGAGATTACCAAATATTTGATACAATATTGATAGTACATGGACTACCCTTAATGATAATAATGCATGTACTCTAAGTACGATGAAAATGGGTATATGGTCTTTTGTGACCTAAACTGGTGATGATCCAATTGATTTGAGATGATAATGTTTCACAATTGTGATGATATGTGGATTGACAAGTTTGCGGTATATGTTTTTCGTGCTAACTGCGTGTACGATATACGTACAATGTATACTATTTGAGTACTTGGGGTGGAGATATGATTTTATTGTTATGATATTTTCTCCACTATTGTGTTATACTGACTTTTGTTAAAGTTGGCAGGCAATGGAGCTAATTGTTTAATAGCTCGTTGCAGATACCTCAATGTGGGGGTAAGAACAACTCGTGATTGACGTTGGCAATGGTCAACTCTCAAGTACCGCTTTGTTGCAATACAGTGTAAAATGCCATGTATGATGGTTGAGCATGATGCTTTAACCTAACCTATAGTCCATGATGGGTGGTGTAGACACTGCACACTTGATGGGTTCGGCAAGAAGAGACCTATTCGTCTCAGGAATAAGATCGTAAACGATTTACCCGAAAGAAAGTAATATCACTAGATTATGTAAAGTCTGAAAAGAAACCTTGTGGATCCATTGATTGAAAAAACATCGAGGGGGACGGGACTAAAGTCTATACAGGAATAAACTGTGATGTATCCAACCTGGTTTTAACAGGTTCAATATGAAAAGTCATAGTTTCATTCAAGAAATGCACTGTGTTTTATGTTGTCCCTCCCTATGGTGTGACAGTGCGGAGACAGGTTCATAACCATATGTTTGGTGGTGAAAGCGAGGCTTGCACTTGATGGACACTGTCTGTATGTTACCGGGGGTGAGGTTGAGCTTTAACTCTTAATGGACCCATATCCATATGTTTGGTGGTGTGCGGTAACACACACTTGATAGGATCCACCTATGTAGGTGTGGGAGTCTGGACGTTCCCTATGAAGGTTCAAGACTTGCCTTCTAGAGAACCTATGAATATACAGGACGAGCGCATGGCCAATAAAACGCCCCGAATGGCATGAGTTGTCATTATGTTACCAAGGAGTAAGGTTGAGCTCTAGCTCTTAATGGACCCATAGCCATATGTTTGGTGGTGTGCAGTAACACACACTTGATGGGATCTACCTATATAGGTGTGAGAGTGTGGCCGCTCCCTATAAAGGCTTAAGACTTGCCTTCTAGAGCGCCTATGAATATCCAGGACGAGCGCATGGCCGATAAAAATCGCCAAACCGCAGGAGTTGCCAAAATTTGGAGTTTGGTATGTGTTCAAGTGGAAGACTATACAACCCCTTGTGAGGTCAAAACGAAAGTCACCTTGCAAGATGTTGGTCCTAAACTTGGGTTACACCAGGTGACGATTCAAGTTGCGAGACATCGGCAATTAAAAACTGAACTCCCTTTGCCCGATCTATTCTTCTTTGTTCTCTTTCACTTGTATCCTTTGTGGGAGATTGTTGGAAAAATGATACAAGCTAAACTTAAGTGTTTTGGAAAAATATTCTAACTGTGCTTATTTACCGGCCGTTTACCATTATTAGTCGTTTAGGGTCATTAAAATTGTGACCGTTGGGAATTAAATGACAATATAACCATTGAAATTATTACGTCCGTTTATAGCCGTTGGAATTCATTACGGTCGATGACTTAATGCTTGTTACGATTTATAGCCGTTGGAATTCATTACGGTCGATGACTTTATGCTTGTTACCGTTTATAGCCGTTGGAATTCATTAGAGCCGATGACTTAATGCTTGTTACCGTTTATAGCTGTTGGAATTCATTGCACCCATTTTTTGTTTAATACTTGTTATCATTGTCTACGCTATATATATGCCATTAGCTATAACAACCAGATATATACACTCTCGGTCTCTCTCTCTCTCTCTCTCTCTCTCTTGGTTTTTCTCTCCTAAAATTTGGGCAAAGTTCAAGGCACTCCTACCCGGCAATTAACGAGTGCACGTTAAGAGTCGGATCGTTTTAATCTTGGAGGACAACCGCCGGTTATACTGTGTGCACCGGAGTAGCGACGAAATCGTCTTTTAGGACAGTGGCATTTACCACGGCACGATATCATCATTTTTTGTAAGATCTTGCCAATTACTCTCAGTATTCTAGCCTCTTCCCCCAGTTTCGGTATTATGTTGAGTACTGTCTTTAGATATTTTGCTGCCAATTTTTACAGTAATTTTACGTGAGTGTGTCGACTGTTCCATGAATATTTTTTATAACATGAATTACTTACGTATCATATGCCTGCGAGCAATATCATGATATCAATACATTCATAGTATTTTACTTGATTATTTTTATTATGGTTTTAATATTGATATAGTATTATTATTATCCTATCATTTAAGCCACTTTTTTTATTTTTGTTTTACAACGATGTTCGATTTATTTATTCATATGAGTTGGTAGTTTTTAACTATTTTTGTTAACTTATTTTATATTTAAGTACTTACCTAATTCTGTAACATTTTGCATGTTTTCGATTAATGTTTGTGCTCGTAAGTGCACTTAGGGGCAACTCAGAATGGATTCATCACGGTTGGAGGATAAATCAAGTTAGAACTACACATGATAGATCTTAGTTAATCATTTCTTTTATATATATATACATATTGCAAATTTTGTTGTATTTTACTTTAGTTTGCAAATTATGTGATCAATGCTCTAATTAATGAAACTTGCATAACTATATAGTTATTTAAGGAAAATGAATGATATGGGCCACACTTGAGCGGCAATTGGGGTTTAGCAGTGTGTACAGTCTTCAGCACCTTATCTCGAGCGCTCAAGAGTTGAGAACTCAAGTGGGGAGAGGCTTGAGAGCTTGACAGCCTATCTTGAGCTCGATTCAATAGGACGGTTAGGCTGACAACCTTGACTTAAGATAACTCAAAACCTGTATAAGGTTTAGATGGAGTGAACCAACATGAGTCATCAATAGGAGATCAACTTAATCCAGCTCAAGTTTTGACGGTCAAAACCTTTGATTAATGGCGTATAGTTTATTCACTATAAAGGTTGAATGTAGGAAACTATGACAAAAGAATATGAAATACACCTTCTCAAACATCATCGACAACACATTAACTATATCGCAAAGCAATGGTGAGTAACAATAACTATTTCTATGCTGCTAAAAGAAAGAAAGGGGCACAAGTGTACAATGAACAATGATAGAAATGATTCTAATTTGGTTGTTGACCTATAAAAGACTCTAATTGAGGAGTGACATCCTTATTCTCTATGTTTCCTGCATTTCCACAACTATCCTCCAGGCCTACATTTGCATCGGTGTCCAAGACAATTACCTCAAGCTCGATCTCTGCCTTATAAGGGCGACATCATCTGCAAGTGCACATCTCCACTATGTTATTTCCTCAATCACATGCCTCACTTAATTGAAACAACATCGTTTCCAAGCGAACTAACTTTATTGGGTAAACAAATGCCCCCAATTCATCTCTTCATATAAATTCAAAAATCACAATAAATAAATGATTTGAACTTCACGACGAGGATGATCGAGGAGGTGGAATGATGGTGAATATCATTCCGTCTTCAAGGCACTTCTATTTGAACTACAGTTCTTTAACAAAAATTTTGTATTGATTCACTGCTTATCTCTATAAACTCTGAATTGCTTTTAATTTCATTCTTTGAAACTCTAGCTTTCATTCTCAATCTCTTAAATTTTGTTTAGACTTTCGAGTTTTAAATCTACAACTTCTATGGCCCAAATGGAGCATTGTGTCTCTCTTCCATTCTCAAAGGGGAACAATCCAATTGGCACTCTACAGTGCTTGATTCAAACCAATTCCATCGTGATTAATGATCAACTTCAAGTCTTGGTGTATGGTTCCTCCTTCAAGGGACTTTTTCCTTTGTCCAAGGAAGGGGAGTCATCTTCAAGCTCTCAGGCTTTCTCGCTCTTTTTAACCATAATTTAGATCAAGGAGAGGAGCTCTTCCATCTCTTGGGTTGTTTCCTAAAAATTCTAAAGATGTACTTGCCTGATCACTCTCTCTAATCAAAAAGGGCTGGAATGGAGCTCAGATCTATAGGACTTCTTGCCCTTCAAAAGTCGGACGCTACCTAGAGTAGGTATGTCAAATGGTTCAACGAGATCGAGCCCAGGCTTGGTGGGAAGTGATTAGGAAGCATTGAAGGACTCCAAGTGTCCTATCAGATTTGATTATCTAGTGAGGACTATTCTCACATGCTTATAGAATTACCACTTCAATGGTTTTTCCGCTTCTTGATGGATTTCCCGGATTAATCATGGAGTATATATGGGCTTTGGTATGCCTCCCTCCCTTTGGTCTCAAGCTCTCTTTAGCTTCTTATGTCTCATAAGATGCTAGGACTATCATTACTCTATATTTTCAAAATTCATTGTTTGTCAATTTTTACTTAAAGAAATTCAACGAGTCACCAGATTTGGGGTATGATGAAGTATCATTTTATATGTTTTGGTTAAATAATTTTTTTTCCTTGTGCAATAGTTTAAAAACTATCTTGCATTTTGTAAAGGTGTTGGCCATCAATATGGCCCTAGCAATGAATCCTTGGCCCTTGACCTACAATTTTGTGGTCAAGTTGATAGGTGCTTCCTCAATATAATTGCCTCAAATTACAGTAATTCTGTGGGGAATATTTCAAAAGCATTTCCCAATTGACTAGAGTGGGCACAACAAAAACAAATTTAAAATTCTTAATTTTAATTCTAAAGGTCTGATCTACAACAACAACAAACCTAGTGCCTCAAGGGCTCCCGCATAGGTAGGGTCTGAGAGTGGTGGATATACGTAGCCTTACCCCTTCAGGGTGTAACCCTGCTAGGAGGTTGTTTCCAAGGACCCCTAACAAAAAATTTAGATCTTACTTTATTAAGTTTATAACATGACAAACGAAAAAAATCGTATAAAATAGATATAAATATGGTATGTAGAATAAACGAAATAAAAGAAGAAATTAAAGTCAAACTTTAAATGACATACCTGGCATGACAACTCCAATTTGAATTAGAAGATCTGAAATCTTAGAAGAAAATTTCTTGACACCTTAAGGTTTTCTTCGCAATGATCACCTTTGGACAGGGAGTGTGGCTTCCAAAATATTTAATTCAGGAAAAATTTCAGAACAAAAATTTTTCTTCTAATACTTTTGAAGAACAATCCATCCAAAGAAATTATGCTAAAACTTTAATTTAAAAACTCCTAAAATACGGTTTTGTGATGGGAGAGAATTTTTTGTGAAGTTATTCTCAATAGCACGCGCACGCACACACATATACAAATCTGGTCAATAGGCAATCGGGTAGTATGGGCAACGAGATAGGCAATGCATTGACAGGGTTAGCCGCCACCACGTGTTGATCTCCTACTCGTCCTCTACCCGTACACGTAGATTGCTAGCTTGTGTGAGAGAGGATGGGCCATGCCCACCTTAGCACTGAATCCCAGCGCGTGCAGCGAACACACAGGGCTGCAAATTAATTTCCTTTTTCTTCTTTTTTAATTTATATTTATTTTCTTTTCCCACGTGTATAAATTCATCTTATTAATTTTATCTAGAAAAAATAAATTTATCCATCGAATAATTAAATAATTTATTTCATGAACTTTGTTTAGCATAAAATTTATTTATCCCATAAATAAATAATTCATCTCATAAAAACAGTGCTCAACGACGAGGCTTACGGAGAGATATCAAGGACAACTTAATTCTAGCTCTAAATAAATCAAATTTAATTATTAACGCTTGATAATATTCATTATCATTTAACAACATTTAATTTCACTAAATAAATATTGTTGCACTTTAGAATTAAATATAATCACTTAAGAATTTTCAAATAACTTTTATTATTACAATTAGCCCCTCTATTAGATATCCATGTGCAAAAATAATTTTCACTACTATTATTATTTTTCTCACATCTTTCATAATAGTTCTCGACTCGCCTTTTAGAATAATTTAATAATACATAAAATAATTTATTACTAACTTCAAATGTCAAACATATGGAATAATTTCGCCAAAGATTCTCGAATTTATTTGTATGCTTGCGAATCAACTAAGGGGATATCTTTATCTCGTGAGAGACTATAGATTCCACGTAAAACACATGTTCCCTCTACACTTCATGTCGTTACCCAACGCATGTAAGATTTAAGTCACACGTTCTAACTAATCCTTTTAGCACATCAAAGCAACAAACAATCCAATTCACAAGTTCATACTATTTTCTGGATTGAGCATTATCGTCTTACATAATTAATTATTTCTGATAGCAATTATGAAACAAATAATTTAGGCGGTCCAGTTCGGTGTTCCAATCTTATTGACAACACTAATATAACACTCTTGAATCCCTATCCACACGACCAAGATAAGTCATCTAAAGCATCATATTATAGTCTTATCAGATAAGTTGTCCAAACTTATCTCCAACTACGAACATACTTTTATAATATATCACTAATTTGATTTAGGTCTATATATGACTCAATCTCATTGACCACTTAAACCAAACTTGACATGTCGTCTTGAACTGCATCCATCTCATGGAACGTTTTGAAAAACAGTCACACGTATATTTGACTTGTAAAACATAAATAAAAAATAAATAAATAAAAGAATTTTATTTTTTTAATATTTAAATATGATAATTGGGTTTTTTAGGACACCAATTCTAACAAAGTCTACTACGGGCCCCTTCTAGTTCATCCAATTCTGGATTGAAGCTTACTTTCTAGCATTATGCCCTAGGGGGCCATATGACTTAATCCTGAGAGACTCCTGCTATTGTGGGAGTACTTTGCTCAGAAGGTCATCAACATCCCTCAGGGATGGGATTCCATAAAATGTTTTGACTTACTAACTGATGCCACCTTCTGCGGGAAAGATTAATTATGGATTCTATAGAAAGAAATTCAAGGTCACCTAGTTTAAGGACCTTAACTTGGACAAGGACATTTAAGTAGTATTAACTCTACAATCTGGCAAATAATCTTAAGTTCACTGGACCTTTTTGTCTTTCCTCAAACCAAACTTGGGGTTCATTCATATTGCCTAACTTATATTCTAGATAATTTCGAATGGTTCAGGTCATTTATTTCCCCATAGCGTGGATCCTTAACCTTCAAGGGAAACAAGGCACCTGGTGCTGGTCCATCTAATATTCTTATGTCTTACGGACCAACTTGTCCATTAGTAGGTTCCACGGAATTCCTACCCCCTTATATACATGCCTGTTTTGGAACTCTCTGGAGTCCATTAATACCAAGCCATTACCTACATTAATTGTTTTACTAGAAATGTTTGGGCCGTAGATAACAAAGGTCTCAGGGACCAACTTATCCAATGGAAGATTTTACAGCATTCTTACCCCTAATAGATACATGCTTAGAGTCATTAAGTTGTTTTTTGCTTGATAGCAAATTATTGGCACTACTTGAAGTCCATAAGTTCCAAGCATTATTTCACCTGTTGATTTCCAGAGATGTCCTAGCAGCAGGTAGTAAAGCTGAAGGTGCCACAGAGTCAAGGTCTAGAAGGCCCTTGAAATACCCCCTTCGAGGTTGGGTTCTCAATCTTGATCATTTCAACAACACTTTAGTTTGAAGTACTCACCTAATCTCAATCTCAACTTCAACTTGTTTGTTTTTTGCTCTAAGTGCCCCTTCACCAATACAAAAGCGGTCGTCAAGACCTGCTCCCATTGCCCATAGCCCATCGAAGCAACCCACTGTAGCAAAAGTTGAGCCACTTCAAGTCTAACTTCCAACCTTGAGAAAGCCTCGAACTAGTAACCTATCACCCTCTAACTTGAAGAAGAAGTCATGAGCCATTGCACTCCTGTAGCCAACTTCAACTTCAGCAATGCTAGCTCAAGAAGTGTCTCCAAAGGCATAGCAAGAGTAAGAGGTTATGTCCTATCTGATTAGGAAAAGGAAATCCCACAAGATACAACAACAAGTATTATACTTTATGTTAATTTTCTAATATTTCCCTCTTATAGCCAGACTCTTTTGTTTCTTATCTCCTTTAGCATTGACTTTAAAACTTCCTTCGCTTGATTCAGACATCATCCTAGACATAGAAAAAATTTCAAGGTCCTTTCGACATCATTGAATTGGAGGACTTACCAACAAGGACTTACTCTCAAATCTCCTTCAAGATCACCGAGGTTTTCGAGATTCGCTCCTAAGAGGCTAGGGAGTTTGTTTCATCGATCCTTTAAGAGGTAATAGACAGTATTTAAACTGACTAACTAGGTTCCTGAACTCACTTAGTCTCATCAAATGGTGCAAGAAGCTCAATTTGAAGAACTGACTAGTAATTTTCTTCTTCAAACTTGATTCTTTTTCATTTGTCCTACAACATACCTGAACCAACCATTAGCCCTTCTGTTGGCAGCAGTGAGGGCCTTGATGTTGGAGCAACAAATCCAAGCACCCCAACGAAGTAGGAGACATTGATTAAAGGATGTTACAGGTTCCCAAACCTAACTGAGACGTGTCAATTCCTTTTGCACCCTCCACTAGTGATGCTCATGAGGTAGAATAACATTCTTCCTTGGCTTTTGTTACCTTAGCACTAGAGAGTCAAAACTAACTTGGCCCCTTGCATCTTTAGCTCGAATCCTGTAACACCCAGCCTAATTAAATTAAATTCGATAGTACAATATGTGAAACTTAGGGTATTTAAATTAGGTTAAAACTCGCTAATATTTCAATTAGGTTACAAAGGAAAAAAATAATAATAATAATAATAAATAAATAAATAACCTAGAAATAATAAGGTTAAAAGCACAAAAAGACAAAATTACCCCACCCCCCACACTTTTTCCCTTCTCTCTCTCTCTCTCTCCCGTGTAAGTTTCTCTCTCCTCTCACCCGCACGGTTCACTCTCTCTCCTCTCACCTACGTCGGCGCCGCCCGGCTCTCGCTGGTACCGTTCGACTCGACCCACGCCCGTACCGCCTCTGGCCACAGGTACCGCGTCCCTTCTCTCCTCTCCTCTCTTCGCTCTCTTCTCTCTCCTTGCTGACACCACACACCACCATTACCGCCAACCACGTCCACTACCATCGTCCACCACCACTGTACTGCCCTCCCACCACCGTACCGCCTGACCTCCCGGGGGTCTATAAATACCCCTAACCCTCAACCCCTCAACCTCACACCACCCACCCTACAACTCTCTCTCTCCTCTCGGTTCTCTCTCTATCACCTCACGACTCTCTCTCTCTCCTCTCCTCCCATTGTCGCCACCTCGCCGGTACAACTCTTGCTGCCTCGCCGGTACAGCTCTGGCGACCTTGCCGGTAACGCCATCTCGTCGATTTCGAAGCTAATTAACTAGAGGAACTGAATTTGTGGATTAAAACCTAGTAAAAGTAAGTATACTAACCCCCCCCCCCCCCCCCCCCCCCCCCCCCCCTTTGTTTGTAAAATATGAAAAAAATATGCTTTACATTGTTTGATATTTAAGACTTATATTTGAATAATTTATTAGTTTGTTAAAAGAGGTTCAGGCATCTATACTTGGTTGATTATGTGATTTTTACTCTTGTGATTTGAATTATACTGATTTATGCGTTCAATTGATGTTTAAATATGTGAATTTTGGAAGAAATTATATTTGTGAATATGTGAAGGTAATTATTGTGAACCTGTGATTTAAATTGAAAGATTTTTATGAGAAAAGCTTACAGATAACTATGTTGACCCTCTGAGGTCTATCGACGATAGAATGTGAAATGCGAAAGTCGATCTATGACCCTGTCGCGAGAATAATACCGGCACATAGATCTATGTTTGATCCTAGCGGATTTGTTGACTTAGAACTAGTTCGAATATGTGAAAGGTGAATGTCGATCTGTGACCCTGCCGCGGGAATAATACCAGCCGTAGTTTCCGTTCCGTCTGTAAGTTTTGCCAAAAGAGCTCTTGCAAATAAGTTAAATTATAAAACATTGGTTTGTGCTACTTTAACGTGATTTTTAAAGCTAAATTGATTTTACTAGTTTTTGATTGGGATTTTATCCATTTTAAATAATATGTGTGATCCGGGTAGGGAATGTGATATACTTACTGAGCGTATGGTTTGCTCACCCAATTCGTTTATTTTCCATATTAGTAACCCATGGCAAATTCCTGAAGGAAAGAATGAGGAAGCGGCTTACTATCCCAAAAATTAGTTTATTTCGCGTAGTTAAATAGTAAATGAACTCTGTATTGTTGGCCCTAACGCCAATATTATTGTAATTTTGATGATAACAACCATTGAGTGAGTCATGGGATTTAAATTGTTCTAATCTTGTTTTTAAGTGACTTATAAGAAAGCTAGGAACATCAAGATTAATAATGAATACAAAGCTTTCCAAAAGATGATAAATCAAGAGGAAAAGAGATGAAAGCTGAAGAGAAGATTCATCCAAAATGAAGAGAACGTGATTTGAGTCCGAGCACCCTAAAGTTATTTATTTTTATTGTCTAGGACTTAGAATCGGGATATATCAATTGAGTCCAAATCTCAATATTGATATGTGATGCTCTTACAAAAATATTTTTGAAAAATATTCTAGAAAGTAGATTTATCAAATTTTATTTGAAAAATATTCAAGTCAAAATTAAACCAATCTAGCTTATCAATTAAAATATTTTTTGAGATTGGTACTTTGAAAAGTATGATCAAATCAATTAAAAATAAAATTTTAATGGGTGATGATTTAGCTTGATTTATGGAACCAATCATTTTAATGATCAAAGTTAAGTGAGAAATAAATTCAAAAAAATTGAACAAATATAGCAATCAATCAATCAATTTTTTAACTTAGGGAATGTGATAAAAGTATCCCACCAATCAAGCAAATTGATCAAAATGTGTAAATGCACCCGGGTAGGCTGAGTGTTGACACAAAGATAGTATGTGTCGACACATAGGCTTACAGTAGCCACCAAGAGCTGTTGTGTGTCGACACATAGCACAGACTGAAAAAGCTCAAAACGGCTACTTTTGACTTGATTTCTCTTCAAAACCTTTTCCCAACTTTTTAAAAGTTTTATTGGCCCTCATTTGCCTATAAATAAGGCTTGAATGCTTTGGTTGAAATCATCCATTGCTCTCTAAGCATTCTTTGATAAAAAGTTCTCTTACATACTTGCGCTTTAAAGGTTTCTTTTTAAGTTTTGTTTAAAACTTTTATTAGAGCATTAATTGTTCTCTTATTATTAATCTTTGAGCTTTATTGGCATATCCTTAGCTTTGGCTAAGCTTGATCAAGTGTCAATTCACTCTTGAAAAAGTGAAGAATTTGAGTGCTTTAATTCTTTCATTGCTTCATTCAAATTTGTTGCATTGTAAAGGTTAGATCCTGAGCCTACGATTACGAAAGGATTGGTTGTAAAAGGTTGGTCTTGAGCCTAAGTATAAAAAGACCAGTTGTAAAGGTTGGATCCTGAGCCTGTTTTTAAAAAGAATCATTGAGCTTAGTTAAAGTCTCAAGTGACTAAGAGTAGTCACTTGAGAAGTGAACTAGCTTCCAGTTCGGAAGTGAACCACTATAAAAATCTTTGTGCGTCCCTTTTATTTTTGTCTTTACCTTTTTCATTTGATATTTATTGTTTAGCTTTTAATTAAATTTTTGGTTCATAAATTTAAATTTTCATTTATCACTAAAGAACCTAATTCACCCCCCTCTTAGGTTGCTATTTGGACCTTCAATTGGTATCAAAGCATGTGCTCTATTCTTTTTGGGTCTAACAACCTTAGAGTGATCCTATGGCAACTTTCACTCCAATCTTAGCCGAGGGTCAATCGACCAACAAGCCTCCTCCTTTTGATGGGGAAAATTTTCCCTATTGGAAGCTAAGACTAAGACTTTATATTACATCCATTGATTTCGACTTATGGCTTATTATAAAAAATGGTGATTACGTACCCTCAAAGAAACAAGGTGAGAAAACCATTGAAAAAGAAAAAAATGAGCTTATGCAAGATGACAAAGCAAAACTTGCAGAAAATGCAAAAGCTCATTATCAACTCTTATGTGCTATTGTCCCAAATGTCTTTAACCTTATGTGCGGTTGTCAATCGGCAAAAGAAATTTGGGACAAGCTAGAGGTCACCTATGAAGGTACGGATCAAGATAAATCTTCTAAAATAAATATGTTGGTAAGAGCTTACGAACTTTTCAAAGTGAAACCGGAGGAATTAATAAAAGAGATGTACCTTAGATTTTTCGAATGTTACTAACAAACTCCAAGCTCTTGGAGAAATGTATTCAAGTAAGGAGCAAGTTAGTAAAATTCTTTGATGTCTCCCCATTTCATGGCAAGGCAAGGTTATTGCTATTCGGGAAGCTCATAACCTCTCTACTTATAAACTTGATCAACTAATTGGAAATCTCATGACCCATGAGATTGTCATGGAAGAGTTAAAAGAAGAGGAAAAACAAAGACTTAGCATTTAAATCATCTCTAAGTGACGAAAGTGACGAAAGTGATGATGAAGTTGATATGTTAGCAAAAAGATTTTACAAACGTCTTGAAAAGAAAAGATTTAAGAAAAACTTCAAAAATGGTTCATCTTCCTCCAAAGATGAAAAAACTTGCTATGAGTGTGGAGAAGTCGGATATCTTAAAAGAGATTGTCCCAAGCCAAAAAATAAGAAGTTCTTCAACAAACTCAAAAAGAAAGACAAAAAGGAAGAAGGAAGAAAGCTTTTACAGCTTGGGGAGATAGCGACGATGACACCAATGAAGAAAGTGAAGAGAAAGTAGCTAACTTTTGTCTCATGACTATTGACAACGATAGCGTTGAAGAGGATGAGGTAAACAATCTACCTTATGATGAACATGTGGTTGGTTTTCAAGAGTTATATGAGAAATATAAAAAAATTGAAAAAACAACACAATACTTTTGTAAAAGGTCTTGAAAAGACGGGATTGGAAAAGGATTCAAAACAACGTTTAGTGCTTGAACTTGAAAATGAATCCCTAAAGAAAAAGAACAAGTTTTTAAATAATGAAATCATTAAATTAACAAATAAAAAGAAATCCTTGGAAGAAACACTTCATACTTTAAAGGAAAATGAGAAAGGAAAATCCAAGGAAGACGAATTATTTTTAAAAGAAAATGAGTCTTTGAAAGAGAAAATGGAAGAATTTTCGAAAATGTCAAGCAAATTTTTTAAAGGTCAAGAAACACTTGACAAAATTCTTGCTTCTCAAAAGCCAATTTATAACAAAGAAAAAATAGGTTATAATAGAAATGTCCAAAAGAAAATTTTGAATATTCTTTTTGTTAAAGCCTCGCCTCCTTTAACAAACTCTATAAGGTGCAACTATTGTGGTGACCATGGGCACATCATTTACCAATGTTCTTTCAAAATAAATTTGAAAAAGACAAAGATGGTTTGGGTCCCAAAAGGATCTCGTCCACCAAATGTAAAGGCTAATAACAAAGGACCCAAGAAAATTTGGGTATCTAAAAGTGTCTGAATTGTGATAGGTGTGTATGAAAATCCAAAGCAAAAAAACAAAAGTGGCACTTGGATAGTGGTTGCTCAAGACACATGACCGGAGATAAATCCAAATTCACTTCACTAATGCCAAGAAAAGGAAATGTCACCTTTGGCGACAATAAGAAAGGAAAAATAATCGGTATCGGTAATGTTGCTTCTAACTCTTCTCCTTGCATTGAAGATGTCTTACTTGTGGAAGGTCTTAAGCACAACTTGCTAAGCATTAGTCAATTATGTGATAAAGGCTATTGTGTGAACTTTGAATCATCTAGATGCATAGTTAAACATGCTAAAACAAATGAAATTTTGCTTGTTGGTCCACGATATGAAAATGTCTATATGATTGATCTTGATTGTATAGACTCATTAAAATGTTTTAGTGTCTTGGATGAAAATGATCCTTGGATTTGGCATAGAAGATTAGGACATGCTACAAGAAAAACACTCTTCGGCAACGACTAAAGACACATTGTCGTTGCAAAAAAAAAATTTAGCAACGACATATGTCGTTGCGGGGCCGTTGCATATGATCTTGTTGTGAAAGCTCTTTGGCAACGATAACTGTCGTTGCCAAAAATAATGGTCTTTGGCGACGACAATTGCGGTTGCAAAAGATAAGATTTTTTTGGCAACGACCATAGTCGTTGCGAAAGATCATTGTTTTTGGTAGCGACAATTGTCGTTGCGAAAGATGCTATGTTTGGCAACAAAAATTGTCGCTGCTAAAAAAGGGCTTATCTTTCGCAACGACAATTGTCGTCGCCAAAGACCATTATTTTTGGCGAAGACTATTATGTTTTGCAACGATAATTACCATTGCCAAATATGCTTTCCTAATATCATTCCCATTGCATTATTATAAAGTGTCAAACGTAATTTATATTTTAATCCATGATATAAGGTATTTTATATAAAATATAATACTAAAGAAAATTGATTTATATGGAGACATTCAAATACAACAAATATTGTACATAACTCCACTATCACTAATCCATACAAATTTGAACTCAAACATAAGAAACATCCAATTTATACTACCACAAGATAAATCCACAATGATTCAAGTACAATCAATGTATTATAACCCCAAAACATTACATCACGATTTCACAAACATCATATTACAATTGAGAAATGTTTTTGTTTTCTTCAAAATCCAAGTGACCACTTGGAGCTTCCAACTTGCAACTTTAAATTTCCTACAAAAATGAATATAACACAAATTAATTGTAAAACAAAGTAGCCTAAAACCAAAAAAATAAAGTATTACCACACATTATATGTATCAAGGATAAATCAACTACTTTCAAAAATACCTCTTAGAGTTAGCGAACATTTCTCATTTGCATCATGTCATCCACCATTTGTTTTCACTCATTCATCTCATTCTTATATTTTTGTAAATCTTCCATTTCTTTTTCACATTCTTCAACGAATCCTTTTTGCGATGGTGTATGCATGGAGTGTGTTTGAAACTCATCATCTAAAGATGGTCTTACATCAAACTCATCATTCACAACATGGGGAATGTCATTATGTGTGGAATGAGACGGTCAAATTTCTCTTCCCTCTTCACCTCTTCCACCCATATTTCTAGGGTGTGCAATTTTACCCTTCCCTCGACCAACTATCCCTATAAATTTAAATCTAATTATAGCCTACACATCATAAAACAACAATACCATACAAAGTCAATGAAGATTAAATATACATAAAATTTAAGGTATAGCCTTACTAATTAATAAATCAATCCCCAGTGAAGATGATGCAAGTTGAATGCAACGTCACATGAGGCTACAACTATGCTTTCAATCTACATGTAAAAAACAGTGAGCTCGCATGTTGGCACTAAAATTAGGGTCAAATTGAATGATACCATAATAATAAAAAAGAAGAGAAAGGAGGCACTAACCAAGAATAAATAATTCATGTTACAACGAAACATATAAAACATGAATAATGTTCGGAAATAGTTGAAGAATCATTCGTCATTACGCAAAGAACAAATATTGTCTTCTTCATTGCCATCGGCTTCTTTATCCTTTTCTTTGATTTTCTTGAAAGTCTCTTTAACCAGTTTTATTATATTAGTTCCTCTTTCAATTGAAAACCCATTTCCAATCAAACAACCAATCTCATTGTCATTATCAAGAGGCCTAGAATGGTTACATAATGTATCAACATTAACGTCATCTTGTTGACAAGCATCATCTTCAATTTCCTCATTCAAGTCATCGATTTCTTCCGTCGGCAAGTTGTAAAGAACTTGAGGTTGCGTCTTTACAACAATTATCCTATGATCATCTTGAGGATGTTGCACGTAAAAAACTTGTTGCACTTGTGATTCAAGAGTAAAAGGCTCATCCATCTTTAGCTTTCTTTCTTTGTGAACACTTATTATGCCATATGCATCTACTTTCAAGTAAAAACCTACTAGAAGAATCTCATGCCAAATACTAACCCCAATCAACAGTTCCAGCAAGACATCATCAAAAAAGCCCAGCAATAGATGTAAATCTACTCCTAATTAGAACATCCATACTTGAAGGGAGGTTGTTTCCGAATAATAAGTGCCTAAACTCATCAAAATTTCAAGTAAAATCCTAATCACACATGCGATTGCAATCAATTTTAAAGAGAGAGAAAGAGTATAAAACACTGAAAAATAATCTTTTACCAACATCTTAAAGTAGGCACTATGATTTTAACTCCTATATGTGTGCCTGTGGTGTGTGCAATTGTGCATCAATGCAAAAATTGCACTAGCCGTGTATGCCCACAACTTTCTCAGCATTGCCTTCTTGTCTTGGTTGAAAACTTTGTGCTCTTTGTCCATATATGATGTACTTAGGTGTTTAAATGAGACGAGGTGAGTTCAACCTCGTTAGTTTTCAAAAGCACTAACAAAGATCTATTAGGTAAATCTAAACCACATACACAAGTGTCATAATATTCAACCACACCACATGACCAAACACACAATCCAAAATGTCTAAGCCACACATACTAAGTCAATCTACACTTCAAAGATGAGAACTTACATTTAAAGATCCCGAAAATCTCGCCCTATGTAGTTGAGAGCTACTCATTGCCAACATCGATGGTTTTCAAAAGCACTAATAAAGATCTATTACAATAACTTAGATAACTTAAAAGGTTTATAACTCTTTTAAGGTTGTTAAACATGATCCTAACTCTCTATTAAATGCTTTATAAGTTTCATAACATAGCTCTTAAGGCCTCAAAACTGTCCCAACTATTTCATAGAACCCTAGTTTAGCTTTAGGACATTCAATTTCTCACAAATCTTAAGCTAATTGTTGACAATCTAACCTGAAATTGTAGTACAAGTTCACAATCGAGTACCTGAGTCCTGCTTGAACGGAGCAGCAGTGGAAAAGCGTTGGAGGAGAAATATTTTGAAAGAGTGAAAAACAGGGGTGAAGATCGAGAACGTACCAGTATCGCCGGAGAAGATCGAAGACGTACCAGAAGCGGGGGACGATTGGTCCACTATGGTGGTTCGGAAACCAATGACCGAGAATGAGCAGTTTTTTAGCCACGATGACGGAATCAGGGACAACGTGAAGCGTGACCAAGACGACGAGATCGAGAAAGACAAAAACCGAGACCATGACGAAGAGATCGGCGATGATGGCGAAAATGAGAACTATGACGAAGAGATGGAGACAGGAGAATCAGTGGAGACGCAGCCGAAGAGAGGGGTTATAAGCAACGAAGAGGCAACGGTACCTGAGGTGTTGACCATTGCGAGAGAGAGAAGGGATCCGATTGTGCGAGTTTCGAAGCCTCGGTGGCTGAGAAAGCAGACGGCGACCACATGGAAGGGGTCTCGAAGGGGGAGGAGGCAGCGCAGGGTTCCAAGTCTCCGTCACCGACGTATCTCATGGTCGGCCACCGTGAAAGTGATGACACCGGCGAGTGTTTGGATTAGGGTTACACGAGCAAGGAAGGTGAAGAGGGACGTCAGTGGGGATTAGGATGGGTTTGCTTGCAAATTTACCAGTTTGTCCATTTAATGCTTTATAATTACCAAAAGACCTTTTACGTAAATATTTTAAAAGGAAAAAATAAGATGCTTTTTGTTAGTTTTAAAAACGTTAATCGGGCAAAATTTGTTATTGTGACATTTGATCCTGGGGGGATAAAATAGAGGATGTATCCAACAATAAAAAAATATCACAAAAAACTATTTTACAAAATTTTTTGATTAAATAATTAATGTATTACATCTTAGGATGCTAATATGTAATTTACATAAACAAAAATTATTTTAAAAATTAGGTGAGTTTTGGTAACGGATTTAAAGTATTACATAATACCAACAAATGTAACACTTTACAAAAAACTGTTACCTACAATATTACTTATGTAACAATTTTTTAAAAGTGTTACATTAGATTTCAAGCAAATGTAACAAATTCTTAAAAGTGTTACATTAGGTATAATGCAAATGTAACAATAACAGAAGTGTTACCTAAACCCTATCTATAGTAACATTTTTGACAAATGTAACAATTTAAGTGTTACCTTTGCTCAATTTTGTTGTAGTGTATATAAGATATTTGGCAACGACCAAACAAAGTCGATGCCAAATACCAGCTCTTGGGCAACGACACCATGATGTCGTTGTCAAATATCAGGTCTTTTGCAACGACAATCCATTGTCGTTGCCAAAGATCGATATTTGGCAACAATAATTTTTGTCGTTGTCAAACATTTATTTAAGGGTTATATACTCCAAAGGTTGGAACAGGGATTGTTGTTGTTGTTATATACTCCAAAGGTCCCTGTACTTTTCTTATTGTATCAATTTGATTCTTATACTTGTAATTGTGCCAATTTAGTCCCTCTACAATTTATAATGTGTCAATTTTGTCTTTTGGTCAAATTTAAGTTAAGTTGTTGACGTAATTATTAACGAGACAATCACGTTAGATGCAATTAACCCACTACAAATTCATCAATTTACTCAATTTAACCCAATCCAAGGTTGATCCATTAAAATTTTCATTAAAAAATTAAAATAAATTTTACTCTAAGGACTAAATTGACACAATTTTAATTGTAGAGCGACTAAATTGACACAATAAAAAGTACGAGGACTAAATTGACACAATGGGCAAAGTATATGGACCTTTGGCATTAATAACCCTCTATTTAAATTAAAGCATTTTTTTAAATCTTCAAAACTGTTTAATGGAGGGAAAAAAATTATTAAAAAATTTTAAATAATAATAATAAAAATAATTATTTTTGGCAACCATAATATAGCATCGTTGTTAAAGAACATAATGATTGCCAACGACGACTAAATGTCGTTGCTAAATAACTATTTTTAGCAACAACAAATAAATGTCGTTGCCAAAAACAAGGTCAACTTTAGCAACGACAAAAAATGTCATTGCAAAAAGCACATTTTTAGCAACGAAGTGTTTTTTTCGTTGCCAAAAATTAATTTTGGGCAACGACTATCTTGTGTCATTGCGGAAAATACATTTTTGGCAACGATATTTATTTGTCGTTGCCATATCTTGTCGCCAAAAATAAGTTTTCTTGTAGCATGGATTTAATTTCAAAACTTTCAAAAAATAATCTTATTAGAGGTTTACCAAAGCTAAAATTTTAAAAAGATCATATTTGTGATGCATGTCAATATGGCAAACAAACTAGATCGTCATTCAAACTCAAGAACATAGTTTCAACATCAAGGCATCTTGAACTCTTACATATAGACTTGTTTGGTCCTACTCGTCATTTGAGCCTTGGTGGAAAGCAATATGGACTTGTAATTGTTGATGATTACTCCCGCTTTACTTGGGTCCTATTCCTTTCTCATAAGAGTGAAGCATTTGATAAATTTGAAAAATTTTGTAAAAAGGTACAAAATAAAAACGATTTGAAAATTATTTCTATTAGAAGCGATCATGGAAGGGAATTTGAAAATGATGATTTTGAAATTTATTGTGATTAATTTGGAATTGATCATAATTTTTTGGTACCTCGAACTCCTTAACAAAATGGAGTGGTTGAAAGAAAAAATAGAACTCTTGAAGAAATGGCAAGAACAATAATTTATGAAAATAACTTGCCTGAATCTTTTTGGGCAGAAGCAGTCAACACCGCTTGCTATATTTTAAATCGAGCTTTAATAAGACCAATTTTAAAGAAAACACCATATGAACTTTATAAAGGTAGAAAGCCAAACATTGCATATTTTAAACCTTTTTGGTGCAAATGCTTCATTCACAACAATGGCAAAACAAATCTCGGAAAATTTTGATTCACGAGTTCATGAAGGTATTTTCATTGGATACTCCTTAACAAGCAAAGCATATAGAATCTATAATAAAAAGACAAAGGTTGTAGAAGAGTCTATACATGTAGTTTTTTATGAAACTAATGTCTTGTCCTCTAAAACTCCTTGTGATGACGATGATAAAGTAATCAAACCAATAAACATCACACTTTCATCCAATGAGCACGAAAAGGTTATATCTAATGCTCAAATGAATGAATCAAAAGGAGATAACCAAAATGCAGAATCCAAAGAGGAAAACTTAGCACAAGATTGGAAATACTTGAAGGATCACCCAACAAGTCAAATCATTGGGGAGCCCTCTCAAGGAGTAAAAACTAGGCATGTATTAACGGAATATTGTCATTTAGCTACATTCATCTCTCTTGAAGAACCTAAGAACATAAAAGAAGCTCTCAATGACGCAAATTGGATAATGGAAATGGAGGAAGAGCTCAACTAATTCAAGAGAAGTCATGTATGGGAACTTGAAGATAGACCCCAAGATCATCAAGTCATAGGTACCAAGTGGGTCTACCGCAACAAGAAGGATGAGGAAGGTAACGTGGTAAGAAATAAAGCAAGGTTTGTAGCTAAAGGTTATAACCAAGAAGAAGGTATAGACTATGAGGAAACCTTTGCTCCCGTTGCTAGGCTAGAAGCTATTAGACTCTTATGTACATTTGCTTCATTTAAAGATTTCAAACTTTTTCAAATGGATGTTAAAAGTGCATTTTTAAATGGTTTTATTGAAGAAGAAGTTTATATTGAACAACCAGTCGGATTTGAGGATGACAATTTTTCAAGCACGTTTTCAAACTCAAAAAGGCACTCTATGGATTGAAACAAGCTCCTAGAGCTTGGTATGAGAGATTGAGTTCCTTTTTAATGCAAAATGGACTTTCAAGCGGAAAAGTTATCAAACACTCTAAACATGACATTCTTATCGTACAAATTTATGTTGATGGTATAGTGTTTGGTGCTTCTAATCCATCTCATTGTGAAGAATTTGCAAATCTTATGAGTAGGGAATTCGAAATGAGTATGACGGGAGAATTCAACTACTTCCTTGAATTACAAATCAAGCAAGGCAAGGAAGGAATTTTCATCAACCAAGCCAAGTACATAAAGGAAATGCTCAAGAAATTTGGCATGAAAAATTCCAAGGCAATAGCAACACCAATGAGCTCAACTCTTAAGTTAAATATGGATGAAAAAGGTAAAAAGGTGGACCAAAAGCTATATCGAGGTATGATCGGATCCCTTCTTTACCTTACCGCTAGTAGACCTGATATATTGTTCAATGTATGTTTATGTACTAAATTTCACGCATGTCCTAAGGAATCTCATCTATGTGCTGTGAAAAGAATATTTCGATACCTAGTTGGTACTCCTACTTTAGGCATATTTTACCCTAAATATGATTTCTTTGATTTAGTTGGATATAGTGATGCAGATTTTGCCGGATACAAAGTGGACCGAAAATCGACTAGTGGTACTTGTCAATTCCTTGGTCACGCTTTGGTATCATGGTTTAGCAAAAAGCAAAATTCCGTTGCTTTATCCACTGCCGAGGCCAAATATGTTGCATGTGGTAGTTGTTGTGCTCAAATGTTATTGTTAATGCACCATTTAAATGACTATGGCATTCATATTGACCATGCTCCCATAATGTTTGACAACACTAGTGCTATAGGCCTAACTAAAAACCTGGTTCAACATTCAAGAACAAAGCATATTGAGGCTTGACATCATTTCATTCGTGATCATGTACTCAAAGGAGATGTCACTGTAAAATTTGTTCCCACCAATGACTAATTAGCAGACATTTTTACTAAAACTCCAGGTGAAGAAATCTTTTGCAACATTAGAAGTAAAATTGGCATGTGTAATCTATCATCTTGACCTTGACTGCATATATGAGTCATTTGCATTTAATATTCAATTTTAATACTCATCATAAAAGAGCTCCAATGGACCAAGTATTCTTATCCAATTCATGGATATAGGAGCCTGGACCAATTTTTAAAAATATTAAATAAGAAAAAACACACGCACAAAGAAACAGAGCGCAGTTCTGTCTTCTGTGTGTCGACACACAAAATCTGTGTGTCAACACATAAAGCAGTAGTACCGGTGCTCTGCATCTATGTGTCGACACACAAATAGTGTGTGTCGACACACAAAGAAAAAAATAGAACCCTTTTTTTTCTTTCACTTCCCAATCTTAACCCCTCTTCATTCATCTTCAACTTCTCTCTCTCTCTCTCTCTCTCTCAAACCCTAACACTTTTCCTTCAAATTTTCTCCAAAAACCATCATTTTTCTTCAAATTTCTTCCAGAAATCAAGTTTCTAACTACATTTCAACATCAAAACCTTCAATTTTTGTCAAAAACTCATCTTTCCCACAATCCTTAGATTTATTTTCTTTTCTTCTTTTAAAAAAAAAATTGGAGCTATATTATCATTATTGTACAAACACTATACTTTAAATGTTGCGATGTTATGATTCATCCTTGTGTTTATTTATGCTCATGCTAATATTTTCTATTCCTCATCTTGTGCTTTTTGTTGATGACAAAGGGCTAGAAAAATTGGTGAGTAATATTCATACATAGTTATGTGCTTGATTGAGAAATGTTAAAAATGATCCCTAAAATGCATCAACTTAGGGGAAGTAATTGAGTTTGAACCTTAATCATGATATACATTGCTCCATAAGTTCATAGTCATGTGTATGATTCAATAAGTGAATACTTTTATGGTGAAATCTATACTTCAACTTTCACAATTCCAAGAGAAAACACCAAATGGTTGACATCATCAGAAAGGGGGAGATTGTTGGCCCTAAAGCCAATATTATTGTAATTTTGATGATAACAACCACTTAGTGAGTCATGGGATTTAAATTGTTCATATCTTGTTTCTAAGTGACTTATAAGAAAGCTAGGGACATCAAGATTAATCATGGATACGAAGCTTTCCAAAAGATGATAAATCAAGAGGTAAAGAGATAAAAGCTGAAGAGAAGATTCATCCAAATTGAAGAGAACGTGATCCAAGTCTGAGCATCCTAAAGTTATTTATTTTTATTGTCTAGGACTTAGGATCGGGATATATCAATTGAGTTCAAGTCTCAATATTGATATATGATGCTCTTACAAAAATGTTTTTGGAAAATATTTTAGAAAGTTGATTTATCAAATTTTATTTGAAAAATATTCAATTCAAAATTGAACCAATCTAGCTTATCAATTAAAATATTTTTTAAGATTAGTACTTTGAAAAGTATGATCAAATCAAATACAGAAAAAATTTTAATGGGTGATGATTTAGCTTGATTTATAAAACCTATCATTTTTATGATCAAAGTTAAGTGGGAAATAAATTCAAAAAAATTGAATAAATATAGCAATCAATCAATCAATTTTTTAACTTAGGGAATGTGATAAAAGTATCCCACCAATCAAGCAAATTGATCAAAACGTGTAAATGCAATCGGGTAGGCTGAGTATCGACACACAGATGGTATGTGCCAACACACAGGCTTACAGTAACAACCAAGAGCTGCTGTGTGTCAACACACAGCCCTTGTGTGTCGGCACACAGACTAAAAAAGCTCAAAACGACTACTTTTGACTTCTGAAGGGAAAAAGCAGGGTTCCACCCCCGATTGAGGAACACCTTAGTGAATCGGAGAATGATACAAAAGAGGAGCACCCTGATGAGGAACTTGTCCCGTTGCAGAACAGATGGACTGGTCAAAATGGCTAGAACTAAGGTGATTCCTCTAATCAGTTTAATATTACAACAATGCACCAGCTCATGGTTAATCTCTTGCAACAACAACAATAAGTTCAAGCTGTGCCTCCTCTCACTTGACGCATTGAAGAGACGCCCTTCGAAAGGTTGTCAAAGTTGAGGGCCCTAAAGTTTGAAGGAGCAGATGACCCTCTAGAAGCTGAAAAATGGATTACGAGAGATGGAGACCTTGTTTGAGGCAATGTCAATAGCCGATGATGATAAGGTTCAAGCAGCCACCCCTTTTCTTAAGGGGAATGCGGAGCTCTGGTGGACTACAATCAAGGTAGCATATCAGAATGCTACTAAACCTTTGGTTTGGGAGAAGTTTAAAGAGACCTTCTACAACCAGTTCTTCCCTGAAACACTCAGAATGACTAGAGAAAATGAATTCTACGAGCTAAGACAAGGAGAGCAGATGACGGTATTGCAAGATGCTAACAAGTTTCACGAATTGGGACATTTTAGCCCAAGCATCATGGCATCAGAGACAAGTCAAGCAAACAGGTTTGAAAGGGGATTGCTTCCTCGCATTAGGAGGCGTCTGTCAAGTGTCATCTTCAAGAGATACAAGGAAGTCCTTGAATGTGCTCTGAAGGTTGAAGCAGATCTGAAGTTAGAAGGACAGGAATATGCTGCCAAGAAAAGGTCATCAGACGGTAAATTTAAGGGAGGAAAGCCTAACCGGTCTGGTGGCAATGACAAAAAGTTTTGTACGAAGAATCCAGAGAGCTCTAACACTGGGTTCAGAAAATGCGAGCACTATGGTAAGGAACATTCTGGTGAATGCTACAGAAAGTTAGGGGTGTGCTTTGAGCGTAAGGAGAAAGGAGACATAGCCTATTATTGTCCTCTCAAGAATAGTACTAAGACTAGAACCAGTAATGATAGACAGGGACCTCAGGGTAACGCAAGAGTTTTTGCTATGATCTAGAAGGACGAGACTACTAGTGACCGTGCGGTGACAGGTACTCTTTCTATCAATTCTACTAATGCACATGTATTATTTGACACCGGGACCTCCCACTGTTTTATGGCTAAGAAATTTGCCTCTAAGTGGACTTGTGAGTCGAAACTACTAGATGAACCCTTTTGTGTGACAACCCTAGTGGGGTATGATGTGATTGCTAATCTTGTATGTAAGGACTGTGTGATTACAATAGGTGATATGAAGTTAGTGGCAGACTTAGTACTCTTAGATATGGAGGATTTTGATGTGATTCTAGGGATCAATTGGCTGTCTTCTTATCACACACATTTAGACTGTTTTGGAAAAAGGGTAGTGTTTTGGATTCCTAACCAACCAGAGTTTGCTTATCATGGGAATGGGTTAAATCCTCCTATAGGAAGTAAAGACTCTAAGACTTCTACTAGGATGACTTCAGCCTTAAATGCTAGAAGGTCTCTGAGGAAGGGATGTCGAGGATTCCTTTGTCACGTGTTTGACAGTAGAAGGGACGACGTGAAGTTGGATGGTATTCCCATTGTTAGGGAATTTCCTGAGGTCTTTCAAGAAGACTTGCACGGTTTACCTCCAAGTAGGGAAATCGAGTTTGAAATTGATCTAGTACTTGGTAGTGGACCCATATCCAAAGCTCCTTATAGAGTGGCTCCCTCTGAGCTACGAGAATTGAAGGTACAACTCCAGGAATTATTAGATAAAGGCTTCATCCGACCAAGTGTCTCGCCATGGGGCGCTGCAGTATTGTTCGTGAAGAAGAAGGATGGTAGTATGAGATTGTGCATTGACTACAGAGAACTGAATAAGGTGACTATTAAGAATAAGTACCATTTGCCTCGAATTGATGACTTGTTTGATCAACTTTAAGGTGCTAAGGTCTTTTCTAAGATTGACCTACAATCTAGTTATCACCAACTAAAGATCAAGGAGAACGATGTGGCTAAGACTGCTTTGCGAACCAGGTATGGCCATTATGAATTCTTAGTTATGCCTTTTGGGCTGACGAATGCACCTGCTGCTTTTATGGATTTGATGAACAGGGTGTTTTGACAATACCTGGATCAATTCGTTGTCGTATTCATAAATGACATACTGATATACTCTAAGAGTAGGGAGGAGCATGGGGAACATCTGAAGATGGTATTGCAAACCCTGCATGGGCACCGGTTGTATGCCAAGTTGAGTAATTGTGATATTTGGCTTCATAGAGTGGCATTCTTAGGCCATGTAATATCCAAAGATGGGATCTCAGTGGACCCAAGAAAGGTTGAAGTGGTATTGGGATGGAGTTCACCTACAAATGCAATAGAGATTCGAAGCTTATTGGGACTAGCGGGTTACTATAGAAGATTCATTAAGGGATTTTCGCAGATTGCACTTCCCCTCACCCGTTTGACTCAAAAAGGAGCGAAGTTCAAATGGACCGATGAATGTAAAGGAAGCTTTCAAGAGTTGAAGAAGAGGTTAGTAACCAACCCTGTACTTGCAATACCTACGGATGAGAGCAACTTTGTCATTTACAGTGACGCTTCAAAGAAAGGGCTAGGTTGTGTGTTAATGCAGGATGAGAAGGTGATAGCCTATGCGTCCTGACAATTAAAGCTTCATGAAAAGAATTATCCAACGCACAACTTGGAGTTGGCGGCGGTGATATTCGCTTGGAAGATCTCGAGACATTACCTTTATGAAGGATCTTGCCATATTTATACAGGCCACAAAAGTTTGAAATATTTGTTTACGCAGAAAGAGTTAAACTTGAGGCAGAGGAGATGGTTAGAATTGATCAAGGACTATGATGTGACCATTAATTACCATCCCGGAAAAGAAAATGTAGTTGCAGATGCATTGAGCAGGAAGTCAGTGGGCAATTTAGCTGCCCTGATCACTTCTCAGCCTCAGCTACTCAGAGACTTGGAGGGAATGCAGATTAAATGTGCATCCATGATAAAAAGGGTGGTGTTTTAGCCATTCTGATTGCGTAACCGCCGTTGTTAGAAAAGATCAAGATTGCGCAGCAACACAACCCCATTTTAATGAAGATGAACAGTAAGGTGTCCAATAGAGAATCTTCAGACTTTCTACTGCATGATAATGGAGCATTGTACTTTAGAGATAGATTATGTGTACCTGGTGATCCAGCAATCAAGAAATATAGCATGAGAGAAGCACACAATTCTTGCTATTCGGTACATCTTGGAGGCACAAAGATGTATTAAGACCTGAAAAGCTGCTTCTGAGTTTGTGGCTAAGTGCTTGATCTATCAACAAGTAAAGGCCGAGCACCAAAAGCCTAGTGGATTACTACAGTCATTAGAAGTGCCTGAGTGGAAATAGGATCAAATTTCTATGGATTTTGTTGTTGGTCTACCGAGGACGGTTAGGAAGAATGATGTGATTTGGGTCATTGTGGATAGACTTACGAAAAGTGCACATTTCATTCCTATTAGAATTAACACTCCATTAGATAAGTTGGCAAAGTTATACATTGATGTTGTGATGCGGTTGCATGGTGTGCCAATTGAAATTATTTCTAGCAGAGACCCGAGGTTTGTGTCAAGGTTTTGGGAGAGTCAACAGAAAGCCTTGGGGAACTAGCCTGAGTTTGAGTACCGCTTACCACCCTCAAACAGATGGACAGACTGAGAGGACTATTCAGATATTGGAGGACATGCTGCGTGCCTGTGTTATAGACTTTGGGGGTAGTTGGGATAACTACATGAGTTTGGTAGAGTTCGCCTATAATAACACTTATCATTTTAGTATTGGGATGGCACCATATAAAGCTTTGTATAGGCGAAGATGCAGAACTCCTTTGTTTTGGAATGATGTTAGAGAAAGAAAACTATTAGGTCCCGAGATTGTATAAGATGCTGAAGAAAAGGTCAAGCTAATTAGAGGGAGAATGAAAATGAGTTAAGACAGGCAGAAAAGTTAGGCAGATAAGCATAGAAGACTATTGGAGTTTTCAGTAGGTGAACATGTTTACCTAAAGGTATCCCTAACTAAAGGTGTGGAGAGGTTTGGAAGAAAGGGTAAGTAAAGTCCGCACTTTATGGGACCATTTGAGATTTTGGCAAAACTTGGGGACGTGGCTTATAAAGTAGCCTTACCACCAGAACTGTCCAGAATACATAACGTGTTTCACGTTTCTCAATTAAGGAAGTATATTTCTGATCCTTATCACATGATACGACACGAACCATTGCAAGCACGAGAAGACCAGATGTATGAAGAACATCTGGTTCGCATAATCGACCGAAAAGAGCAAAAGTTAAGACATAGAACTATCTCATATGTCAAGATTCAATGGAGTAATCATACTCCTAGAGAAGCAACATGGGAGACAGAAGAAGAGATGAGAAGCAAATACTCGAAATTATTCGAAAACGAAGGAAAGTTTCGAGGACGAAACTTTTGTTTAAGGGGGTGAGGATTTAACACCCAGCCTAATTAAATTAGATTAGTTAGTACAATATGTGAAACTTAGGATATTTAAATTAAGTTAAAACTCGCTAATATTTTAATTAGGTTACAAAGAAAAAAAAATAATAATAAATAAATAACCAGAAAATAATGAGGTTAAAAGCACAAAAAGACAAAATTACCCCACCCCCACACTTTTTCCCTTCTCTCTCTCTCTCTCCCATGTAAGTTTCTCTCTCCTCTCACCCGCATGGTTCTCTCTCTCCCCTCTCATCTACGCCGGTGCAGCCTGACCCAACCAGTGCCGCCCCGCTCTCGCTGGTACCATTCGACTCGACCCACACCGGTACCGCCTCTGGCCACCGGTACCGCATCCCTTCTCTCCTCTCTTCTCTTCGCTCTCTTCTCTCTCCTTGCTGACACCGCGCACCACCATTACCGCAGACCACGTCCACTACCGCCGTCCACCACCACGGTACCGCCCTCCCACCACCGTACTGCCTGACCTCCCCGGGGTCTATAAATACCCCTAACCCTCAACCCCTCAACCTCACACCACCCACCCCACAACTCTCTCTCTCTTCTCGGTTCTCTCTCTATCACCTCACGACTCTCTCTCCTCTCCTCCCACTGTCGCCACCTCACCGGTACAACTCCGGCCCCCTCGTCGGCACAACTCCGGCCACCTTGCCGATAACGCCATCTCATCTATTTCGAAGCTAATTAACTATATGAACTGGATTTTTGGGTTAAAATCTAGTAAAAGTAAGTATACTACCCCCTTACTTCTTTGTAAAATATCAAAAAATATGCTTTACATGGTTTGATATTTAAGACTTATATTTGAATAATTTATTAGTTTGTTAAAAGAGGTTTAGGCATCTATGCTTAGTTGATTATGTGATTTCTACTCTTATAATTTGAATTATACTGATTTATACGTTAAATTGATGTTTAAATATGTGAATTTTGGAAGAAATTATATTTGTGAATATGTGAAAGTAATTATTGTGAACCTGTGATTTAAATTGAAAGATTTTTATGAGAAAAGCTTATAGATAACTACGTTGACCCTTTGAGGTTTATCAATGATAGAATGTGAAATGCGAAAGTCGATCTATGACCCTGTCGCGGGAATAATACCGGCACATAGATCTATGTTTGATCCTAGCGGATCTGTCGACTTAGAACCGGTTCGAATATGTGAAAGGTGAATGTCGATCTGTGACCCTGCCGCGGGAATAATACCGGCCGTAGTTTCCGTGCCGTCTGTAAGTTTTACCAAAAGAGCTCTTGTAAATAAGTTAAATTATAAAACATTGGTTTGTGCTACTTTAACGTGATTTTTAAAGATAAATTGATTTTGATGGTTTTTTTTATTGGGATTTTATCTATTTTAAATAATATGCATGATCCAGGTAGGGAATGTGATATACTTACTGAGTATGTGGTTTGCTCACCCAATTCGTTTATTTTCCAGATTAGTAACCCATGGCAAATTCATGAAGGAAGGAATGAGGAAGCGGCTTACTATCCCGAGAATTAGTTTATTTCGCTTAGTTAAATAGTAAATGAACTCTGTAGTAGCATATCAGAGACTATCTGAGATATTGTAATTTGAAGCTTCCGCACTACTAATATTAAATTGTTAGTTTGTTGTATTTGGGACTATGTTCTACATATTATAGGAACGGTTTATTTATTTTGAATAATTTTGATTGAAAATATTTGGGCTTCGTACTATAATAAGGGGATTCATTATAGTACGGCCGTGTAGCGCCTTTTGACTTAAGCCTATTTGACAATAACGTTTGGGGGCCGTTACAAATCCACCTCCACCATCTGACAAAAGGTGCTAACTAGACTGAGGCAACTAAGAGCAATTGAGGAGGTACTACTACAATCATTAAACCCTCAATCCTCCTCATGATCTTTGATGCTCAAGGAGCTACTCGTGCTACCACTTAAGGAGTCAACGGAACCAAGCACCTGTTAGAGCGCTCTCTTAATAGTAGTAGATGAAAGACCGCAACACTACCCGAGCCATCTCGTAAGAGCTTCAAGGGATCATGACAACACTTTTTGAAGTGTCCACTCAAGTCCTATATCTTCTGAGGAGAAGTCAAGCTAGACTGGAGGCTCTAGTAACACTCGGACCTTCCATCGCATACCTTACTAGGAAGCTGGAGAAGGCTTTTAGGCCAAAAAGGAAGAGTTGCAAACGCTGGAATGAGAAAAACAAGAACGCGCTTCTTTGATTCTCGCAAACAAGCTTTGGATTTGAGGAACTCAAGAAGAAACTCGCCGAACTCAAGGGAGAAGGTTCACAAACTGGAAGTCAAGAAGCAAGTAGGGTCAACCCAAATAGCTCATCTTTTGAGTGGAGCAAAAGAGGTCCAACAAGTTGCCTAAGCACTGACAAAATCTCCATGAGCAACTCACCACAATGAACGCCAAGCTCAATTTATTTTATTCAATACTTAGACAAAATGCAATGTACATTTACAATTCGTGTATTGAGGCCTATCTTTTGAACTGTACCTCACTAATATTAATGAATAACATATTCAAAAAAAAATTCCAGTGCTCACCTCTTTATTCGAGCTATAATTCTTTTAGACAAAATGTCTATAATTCTAGAAACTTGAACTTCAAGACTTCTTTGTTACCATTCCTACTTGAAGGCATAATTTTTTTTTAAGAACTTGCCACTAATGGTTTTCAAGTGAGTAAGTATGCGTCTGCATCAAAGGTTTCAATTACCTTGAATGGAAGCTTTTCTATTTGGGGACCACTTTATCTTTTTGCCATACGGGGCGAATGACTTTCGACACCAAGTTCCTTATATAAAGACCTAGGCTTAACCATTTTATTACAGGCCATAGTAACTCTCCTCTTTTGCGTCTCCAATCTATGTATAACATCAATTTTCTTCTAGTCAATGTCGCTTAGCTCATCCATCATGGCAATGTCTATACTCAAGGCTCGAGAGCCTGCTCTAATGAGCAACTCTCATTGACTTGACATTAACCCGGAGGTGTAGAATTACGTCAATGACCATACATTAAATGAAACGTAGTAGTCCCTATCGCATTCCTTTATGGGATCTTATGTACCCTAAGAGTCTCAACAACAGCTCATGCCACCTTCTTGGGTTATCATTAACTAATTTTTTAAATATTTGTCTTTAGACCTATTAGCAGACTCAATCTACACATTAGCCTGAGCAGAGTATGGAGTTGAATTCAATATCAACATTGAATGCTTCCACAAACTCCTTTACTTCATAGCCAATGACACCCTAGCATGATCCATGATGATGGATTCAAAGGCTCTAAACCTACAGAAGATGTATTCCTTAATGAAGTCTATAACATCTTGTCAGTTGATGTTCTTGTATGGCTTTGTCTCAAACCACTTGGGGGAATAATTAGTGGCCACCAAAAAATATGAGTGTTGCTCGAATGAGGATTAGTTTCTATAATAATAGTAATATCCCAATCTCGAAAGGGCAACGACTTAACAAAAGCATGCATCTCAGACGCATGCACCCATGGGACATGATTATATGACTCTGGTAAAGCTCTACAACCTTTAGCATACATGACGCAATTGCCCATCATAGAAGACCAATAATAACAATATCTCCTAATTAGCCAATGCATCTTATTCCTAGCTAGATGGGAGCCACCAACCCCTTCACGGGCTTCGGCCATGACTAACATAGCCTCGTTTGAGTCAAGGTATGTAAGGAGGATGCTACATGCTTCATTCTTATATAACTCACTTCTATCATCTAGGTGGTATCATTGCGCTTTCAACTTCAACTTTCTGTTCTTACAAAATTTTTTAGGGTTTCTGAATAATCCAATAATAGGTTTCCTCTAATCCTCGCAACACAATAGCGTAGTTGCAGTTTCAAAGCACGTTGTATGACATGCTCGTTGCTCAAGATTTTGGACCTAATGATCATGGATATATCAAGGTCATTGGTTGAGGTATATACTCAACTATAACTGGCTTGAACTTACCCAAGAGATCTTGAACGACGATAAGGTATCGACTCGAGGTGTTACTCAGGCACAAGAATTGCCCCGTTACCTATAGATTACCAATTGCAAATCACCCCTAATCTCAACATGAGTGATTCTCATTATGAGCACAATTTCGAGTCCCGTGACCAGAGCACCATATTGGGCTCAATTCTTATGTTCCACCATCAAGGTTACTACCAACTTAATTAGTGTCCCTAAAGATGATTCAATCTCAATCTCCATTCCAACACTAAACTTAGTCCTAAAACTATCGAAGTACAGCTTCCAAAACTATCTCAACCATTAGTGTTTCCTCTTGTTCGATTACGATGATCCGAAGGAAAATCAGCCAAAGCCTGGCCGTTCACGGATTTTTGTAGATCGTAAACTAAGCTCGTAGAGTAAAGTTAAAACCAATTTACTCAAATCAAAGAGGCCGGTCTAACATATATTTCAAATCATCTATTTGAACAATTGTATAAATAATGAAAGCCAAGAAATAATGCCTCAAATATGCAAAATATAGAGACAAACACAATTTTCAATTAACGCGTGTTTCTTTTGGCATTAATTTAGACAATAACTGAGATAAAATACAACTTGCTCAAATCTTTGCTTATTGCCTTGTTAAAAAAAAAAAAAAAAAAAAAAAAAAGAGAACACTTAAAAACTCATTAAAGGCTGAGACATAAAGTTTCAGTAGTTTGCCCCGCTTGTGAGAAATCATTACGGAGAGTTTGGTTAAGTACTCCTTAATGGCCTCAAAAAAATTTTTGTGCTACTATTCCCATTTAAAATCTTTCTCAATCTTTAATTTCATGAGTGGCAAGAAAACTTTAGTCTTTCCTACAATATTCAAAATAAAACGCCGTGGGAAATTGACTTGGACAAGAAACTGTTGCAGCTCCTTGTTTGAAGGTGGCTTGACATCAGGGATGGTGTTTGTCTTGTTCTAGTCTTCCGCAATCCTTTCTATTGCACAAAGAAGCCCAATAGATTACCATCTAGAACCCAACATGCACATTTCCAAGGTTTATCTTGAGGTTGTGGCTTTGCATTCTCAAGAATGCGCTCCTCAAGTCAATTTTATGATTAGTTTTGAGTCGTAGATTTCACTACAATGTCATCACAGTAGACTTCTATATTTTTACCAATTAACTCAAGAAAAATCATATTCATGGCTCTTTGTAAGTGGCACCAAAATTCTTGAACCCAAAGCGCATGACAACCCACTTAAAGGTGTCAATTGACCTTCAGACATCTAAATGTAAATTTATGGTATCGGTCAAGGGAATCATAACCTTATAACATCAAATATAATTATCCATAAAAGATAATTCGTCGTGCCTTGATGGATCAATTAACATCAGCTACAGGCATAGCATACTCGTCATTTGGAATGGTTGCATTCAATTTCCTATAGTCAATGCATACTTTTATCTTTTCTTTCTCTTTGGCGGTTCAAATGTACTTAACCTTTAGGAACCTTATCTGGTATTTTGAATGAACTTGACCTTTAAGAGCCTCATGTGGTGTCTCGAAATAAACTTGGCCTCTAGGACCCTCTCAATTTCCTCCTTAGCCTTCATCAATCGCCTCTTAGCACGTCCTCCTCTAAGCTTGAATTACCAGTGTAACCCCAAGTTTGAATGGCAACTTATACTCAACAAACTTTCTATCCATTCCAAGCATCTTATGCTGCTCCCAGAACAAAAATGACTCGAGCTCATAATGATGCAATCCAACTCAAATATGCTCATGATAACCCTAATATCAAAATAACTAAACCCAATTAACCCGAAATCTATTGAAATTGATTTACCCAAAATCTAATATAACTTAAACACGAAATGATCATACATGATTAAAAGCAACCTAACTCAAGATTATTCAAATTCAGAACGATCCAACCTTACTAAAAATCAACCCTACAATCCAAACCAATAAACCCAAAACCAGAGACGACTTAAATTGTCATTAATTACAATTTCAACTATGATTTCCTTGATTAACCAAATAAAAGAATTTCAATTTAATTCTAATTCCAATTCAATCAAAACTAATTGAAATTAGAACTCCACAATTTAATTCTAATTTCAAGCACCGAGTAAGACCTAAGATTTTTTTTTTTTTTTCCTTGAACAACAGGCCTAAGACGTGTATAAAAATTCTAATGAAGATGAACTCAACAGTTAATGGTAGAGAGAGAGTGTGTTATCGTTCCAAAATTGGCGTCTAGTTAGCGTTCCAAAAACAATAGCTTGTGCTTTTCTGGTAACGAAGGATTGGATTGCCCCAGCCAACCCTGCCTCATGAGAAAGCCCACAATCCCCATGAGCAAATCAGTCATGAGTATATCCTCAGCGAGAATCGAACTCCTGAACCCTGGGCAATGACCGCATGATTAGGAAATGCTACCAACTAAGATACCCTCATGATGACAAAATGCTTCCCAAGATACAATGAAGTATGTAATTGAATGCATTTTGTACTAACAAATCCAAACAAAGTATGTATTAAAGTATTGCATATTGACTACGAAGACAGACAAAAGAAGAGGAAAATCGAAACAATGTTCAATTTCGGTCACATGCCTCTCTATTTAGAGGCAAATCAGGAGCAATGAATAAGCAAATCTGAATATTGGATCGACGGCCATTTAATCCAATGATTAAGATTATTAACTGCCATAAAAAGTCGCTAACTTCCATTTAAATTGCCCCCAACAGTCTGAAACCGAATTTTATTATTAGGAAATATCAATCTAGCCATCTGCTTAAGATGTAAAAATTAATGGGTCAGACTGTTGCAAGCGTGAAAAGTGCTAAGAGCACCTAATACTGCGCCAAAATGCACGCTTAAACTGAAGCCTCTCTTCTCCTTCTGTTTTGGAATTAATTTACAACAAAATGAAGCTGTCATCCTGAAAGTAGTAAGAAAGCACATTCATTCCATAACATATCATAGCTACATGCAAAATCACAATACAAAAATGAAAATTTCCATTACGAATTGTTGGTTGGGGAAAATAAGAAGGGTCATATTCACAGAAAATCAATTATTAGATGCATCTATCACAGCATAGTTTCAAGATTTGACGAGCTCATTCCAACAATCGTATGAAAAAGGCATGATTTCCCAGTAGCAAAATGCCCTTGCAGTGCATTGAATCATCCTTTGACACGCTTACAAGCTGTCAATACCATGCAGCCGGCGAAGAATGACCTCGAGTGATAAGAGAGGCAGAGAGAGAGAGATGAACCAAGAATCGAAGAATCATATAATAAGCAAACGTAAAGCAGTGATCTTACAAGCCCACGAAAGCATATCCACGATCTTCCTTTACTTTGTCAACCAATAGATGAAGATAAGGAATGTGCATACAGATGCTACAAGGGAAAGTATAATAGCGTCCATTGACTTCTTCCTCTTTATGGAAGCAAGAATCTGATTGACCTGCAATCTCATCATATCACAAAAAAAGTAATTGATTCGATGAAAAATGGAGAAAAAAGGAGCAGGTTTCTTGGATTGAATTATCTGACCTGATCACACTAAAAAAGGTCACCACCTAAAACTAGATCCGGCTTGACTGGACCAGAAACTAGTAAAAAGGACCGAGGATTAGACTGAGTAACAACTAGACCAATCTGGTAATAGACCAATTAACCAGGTTCTACAGGATTTTTAGTCAGGACTGGCACTTGAGTACCCCCAGATGTCTTGTCCGTACAATGGGAACAAAAATGCTTCATATACACAGTTTAAGTACCCAATCAGGTATTAGTCATTACTTGGAATAGAACGCAACTTCCATCTACATATAACCAGCTTCCACTAATGGGTACATGTATTAGGTACAAAACGAGTGCACCCATAACCATAGAATTGCTATATTAAAAGGGTAATGTCATTGTCAGAGCATTTTTTGTTAATGTAAGAATAATGTCAACATGACAAGCCTCAAAAAGTCTTTGTTATTGCCACGGCCATAACGCTAACCTATTAAAAATAGGAGTAAAATTCTTGAAGGATTGAACCTATTGCGAATGTTAGTTCCATCTATGTAAAACATCTATGAGCTAAAACAGCGCTTGGAGCATAAACTCCAATAGTTAAACACAGAACCACTTCCAACTCCTATGATATTCATCAGAAGAGTAAAAAATCGATCATATTTATGGAGAAACATTCGTTTAGGCCAAAACCATATATTGTTTGCATACCGTTGGAAGGCGACTGCCAACGTTAGCGAGCTTTGAATTAATGCCCCCGAATGTTGAACGCTGAAGGACAAGCGCTCCAAGAGTAGATTGTGCTTGAGATATAACAGAGTCCATCTGCGGCAATAGAAAACGTTATGAATCCAACTCAAAGATGATTAATGTTTAAGCACAGTCTTGCAATCCATGTTATAGTTTACTTTCATCTACCTTTTTGTGAACAATCACTTAGAACCTCAGAAACATGCATGACATGGAATCACATGAAGGTCGTTACTTAACATAATAGTTGCATGGTGTAACCAATTTTGAGCAACCCACTATGTGATTGGTTATAATTCATATATATTATGTTTCCCTAACGAGAACGTATTCCGCAAATGGATTTAGATGTTGAAAACTATCAAAGGCGTATAACAATTAATGATTATATAGTTATTAATTCAAATATTTGTAAACATAAACTAGGCAACTAATGTCCTTTCAAAAGACCCAATCAATCTTCTAAGATATGTGACACCCCACTTTACCACACCATGACTGTGATTGTGACACGACCACGAACCACAATTTGCATGCATGCACCTAAGACTAAGGACTCAATATGGATGGACTCCTCCACATATCTGATGCAGGCCGCTACTGAAGAGAGGTTGAGAGAAGATTTCACACGGCCTGCCCTTAGTCAAATTGCTAAAGCAAAAGACGATAAATCAAATATTCAAAACTTGGTAACAATGAAAAGAAAACCTCTATTTATAGAGCTTAAAACAAGTACTCCTAAATAAAGAATAACTACAATTATATCTAAAATCCAATTAAAAAACAACTTAAACTACTAAATTCCTAAAACAACTATAATCGTAAATTAAGACCTTTTAAACAACTAAAACTCTTGAAATCCTAATAGAAAATAGATTTTAAACAACTTACAGCTATTAGAATTAAAATCTTGATACAAAAAATGACTAATTATTAGATTCCTAATCGCTTCCTAATTGTAGAGTTTGAACAATCAAACTTAATTTTATCCCCTACGTCAATATCTATGCTAGTTGTTTCTTCAAAGAGAAGGGAGTGTCTGCGGAAGCCATCCTCAAGCAGAACTGTTTGATGTTTCATATTTTTCTGCTATGCAAACAGGAAGTGTAACAGAAGATGAACCTCAAAGACATTTTGTTGCACAGGTAGCAAGGTTTTCTCTAAACATAGAACACACATACGCCAACCTAGCTGGTAAAAAATAAAGCCATCTATAGCTTTCCTCCAGATTGGAGGTAAGAAAATGCAAAATTTTCATTCAAAGAATAAATCCAGTAACCAACTACGCTTCTTTTATCACGTCTTAAATGTTCTTCCTTTGTAGTGTGACTTTTATAGAGTAAGCATTTAAGACTACTTATCACTCAACTCACGTGGCTGTGAATCAGAATTATCCCAAACACATTTAGTTATATAAAAACAATGATTGAAACAATTTGGCATAAGAATCAAATACCACAGGATGAAGATATATGATACTTCTTTACCTACACATAATATGAATATCCCCAGAAACCTATTACTGGCTACCAACACAAAACAGCAAATAAATTTCAAATTTCAAAAATCTCTGATGCAGTGTCAGCTCAGTCTTACACCCGTACAACACCTGTTATCCAGAGAAGGTCCAAAAGAACAATTCAAGTCATTCAGTACATACTTTGGCACATTGTACATTATAAATGAAATCTCAAATTCCAGACCACCCACTAACTAAGTAGTGAGAATGGTTTCTGTTTAAAGAAAAAATAAGTAGTGAGAATGGTTTCTGTTTAAAGAAAAAAGAAGAAAAAATTAGTGAGAATGGTATGGCAAAAAAATGCTTCTTAGTTGCCAAGCGTATTGAGCGGATCATAAGAGATTTTCTTTGGTCAGGGCTAGAAGAGGACCATAGGGATCACTTGGTCAGTTGGGACAGAGTCTGCAGGCTGCACAGCTAGGGGGGATTGGGTATTGATAATTTGGGGTCCAAGAACATGTTCCTTCTAAGTAAATAGTTATGGCGATTCCCTAGGGAACTTGACTACCATTGGCACATGATGATTAAAAGTATGGTGTCCAAGATAATGGATAAGATGCAAGGTTGGTGGATGCAGTCCGTTGTTCCTATTCGTGAAAGTTTATCTCACAGCTTTACCCCTTTCATTCCCCATATTCACCTCATGATTGAGTCAGGTGACCGTATTCGATTCTGGGAAGATAGTTGGGTCGCGGATATTGTTTTCTCTCATCAGTTTCCCCTTTTATATAGATTTCTGTACTGAACATCCCGATTAATTTCTTTTCATCTCAGCAGGGTGGTGCACTGTCTTGGAACCTATACCTTTGCAGGAATCTTACTACAAGGGAAATACATAAATTCACATAGTTAAATCTTAACCAAGTACACCTGTCTTCACTTCTTGACAAGAGGGGTTGGATGTCGGATGGGTTTGGCACTTTTTAAGTCTAAATCCTTTTTCCAACATCTTTCTTCACATAATCCTTTTCCAGCTTCCCCCTTGTGCTCTTATGTTTGGAAAGCTAAGGTACCCTTTAGAATCAAGGTTTTTATGTGAACTTTTTCTTCTTAACAAGCTTAATACTTAAGATTGCCTGTCGAAACAAAGACCTTTTAAGGCTTGTCTCCAGGGATCTATGCTATGTGCTTTTAGAGTGGTGAATCGCATTACCATTTATTTTTACATTGTGTTGTGGCCTAGGATTTGTGGTGAAAGCTATTGTCCACTTTCGACCAGATGTGGGCTACCCCGAGATCAGTTGAGGGTATCCTTCTAATGAAGTTTTATAGTGTAGGAAAAAAGGAAGACATTTTAACGTTATTCTCTGCACCTAATCTTGTGATTCTCTGGTGTATTTAGCTTGAAAGGAATGCTAGGATCTTTAAAGATCAACATATACCAGTTAATTTCTTATGAGAGAAGGTGATCTTTTTAGAGCTCTCTGGAAAAAGAGCTTTGGAGGTTGTGCTAACATAGCCTTAGTTGATCTGTAAAGGGATTGGAGTGCTTTATATTATTCGTTTATGGTTTTTATTATGGCATTTTGTAATTTTGAGGATATCTTGTCCTTATCCCTTTTGTACATTCTCTTAATATTATCTCTTTTTTCTATTTAAAAAAAAAAAAAAAGCTTGTGTATAAGAAAGACAGCTTCTTACGCACATACCATTATAAGAAGGGCTACAACTAGGAACAATACATCCAGGGCTCCACAAAAATCACAACATAAAGAAGGCCTACAATATATAGTTTGGTCAATTTCCTAAATAGCAGACAAATATGTGTCCAGGGCTCCAATCGCGTTATGTTTTCTCCAGTGCATCTACAATTACTCCAATAATTAATTTGCATCCGCTGGGGATTAAGTGATATTGGTCCTTATCTATACTGTATTTTGCTTAGTGGATGTCATAAGTGCTATAATGATTATAATCACGAAGATGAATTGATCCAACATTCTAAAGTCAGAATGATTAGAGCGAAGTCATTTCAACTGCACTATTTAGCCGACATACCGCTCCTTTTTTTTTTTTTGTAGTAACAGAAAAGTTACTAAGATAGAAAAGGAGTACATGTTAAGTATAAGACGTAGTCAAGAAAAAAAAAAGAAAAAGAAAAATATGAACTAATGAAATAAAGCTCTCAAATCTCTCAACAAATCAACCAAGGGTATGGCTGAGAAGCCTCCAAAACTTTTTATGCAGAGTGAACCTAAAACCACCTTCTCCCACACAATTTTCACTATTGCACATTGGTCCTTGAATACTGTAACATTTCTTTTCAACTACATATACCAAAGAATAGCTAGTTTAGTCGCAATGAGTAATATTTTAGTGCCCTAATTCTTTCATGATCCTCTGAACTTAATCACTTTCCAAAATATGGGAAGACAATGTATTTGAGAAGAGAGAATAACCTACACCAAAAATACTAAGCCACCAGACATAATAAAAATTAATGACACTTGTGATTCCCCACTCTAGAAGCACATGATACAAATACCGAGATAGAGCCCGATAAGGTCCCCGTTTCTGCAAGCAATCGTGAGTATTGAGTGTAATACCCAGTCTAATTAAATTGGACTAGGTATTATAATATGTGAAACCCAGGGTAATTAAATTGGACTAGGTATTATAATATGTGAAACCAGGGTAATTAATTTGGGTTTAGGTATTATAATTTGTAAAACTGGGGCTAATTAAATTGTGCGAGGTATTATAATATAATTAGAACTCATTATTATTATATTTGGGCTAACAAATAAATAATGGGATTATTTTAAAAAAGAGCCTATTAGTAATATTAGGGTTACATAAATTTATATATAAAGAAGAGGGGAAGGGTTTAAACCCTAGTTTCTCCTTCTTTCCCCCTCTTCCAACCAATTTTCTCTCTCTTTCAAGAGTCAATCGTTCAATCGTCAATCCCAATTCCGCTCTCTTGCCAAGTTTTCGAAGCTAATTCATAATAGAAGTTCGAATATTCGATTAGAAGATAGTGAAGGTAAGTATATCACTTCCCTGCTTGTTTGTTTAATATGAAAATTGTTTTGTATGATTTGATGTATGACTTATATTTTAGCAAATTATTATTTTGTTAAAGTAGGGTCGGGCATACGTGTTTGATTGATCGTATGATTGCTATTCCGACAATTTGAAATTATGTACGATCATGTATATGTAATTGATTGATTGTGTGATTACATTTTATACGATTTGAAATTATATGGGATCGAATATGTGTTTGATTGATTGTGTGATTATTAATGTTATGATTTGAAGGTATATTGATTTTTACATTGAATCGATGATGGAATATATGTGAATTTTCGAAAGAATTTGCACTTGTGATTATGTGAATGAAATTATTGTGAACTTTTTATATGAACTTGTTAAAATTGTATCGAATTGAATGCATTCTAAAAGAGCCTGTGTGGCAGGTGAATTAAATTCGAAATCGCTTGTGCGGCCGACGAATTTAATGGGTTCTAAAAGGACATGTGCAATCGATGAATTGAATTCCAAAAGAGCTTGTGCGGCCGATGAATGAAATTCAAAAAGAGCCTGTGTGGCCAACGAATTTAATGAATTCTAAAAGGACTTGTGTGGTAGATGAATTGAATTCTAAAAGGACTTGTGTGGTTGATGAATTGAATCCCCAAAAGGCCTATGTGGCCGATGAATTAAATTCGAAAAGAGCCTGTGTGGACGACGAATTTAATGAATTCTAAAAGGACTTGTGTGGTCGATGAATTAAATTCTACAAGGACTTGTGTGGTCAATGAATTGAATTCCAAAAAATCTTGTGTGGCCGATGAATTAAATTTGAAAAGACCTTGCGCGGCCGAAGAATTTAATGAATTCTGAAAGGACTTGTGTGGTCAATGAATTGAATTCTAAAAGGACGTGTGGTCGATGAATTAAATTCCAAAAGAGCCTGTGTGACCGAAGAATTTAATGAATTCAAAAAGAGCCTGTGTGGCCAATGAATTAAATTCAAAAAGAGCCTGTGTGGCTAATAAATTTAATGAATTCTAAAAGAGCATGTGTGGCCAATGAATTGAATTCGAAAAGAACCCTTGTGGCTGACGAATTTAATGAATTCTAAAAGAGCCTGTGTGGCCAACAAATTGAATGCATTCTAAACTAAAATCCTGTGAGGCTAACGAATTTAATGTAGCCTAAAGAGTCTGTGTGATAGATGAATTGAATGTAAATTATGCGAAAGTCAATATGTGGTCCTACCGCGAGATATAATACCAACCGTTGTCTCCGATTGATCTATGAGTATAACGATAACCTTTTTGGAATAAATTATAATACAAAGTGTTGTTTTATTTCTCTTGTTACATGATTATTAAGGATAATTTGGATTTCCTTGTTTAAATTGGACTTCTTCTTTTTCTCCGTTTTAAATAATATGCCCGGTCCGAGTAGAGTGTGTGGTGCACTTGCTGAGCATGTTGTTTGCTCACCCTTTTCCTTCACTTTTCATATTTGTAGCTTATGGCAATTCCTGAGGGACGAGGAAGGCAGAGCAACATCTTGTCCCGAGCATTATTTTGGTTTCGAGGTTTAGATATTAAATAAATTATATAGTGGGATTTTATGGACTATTTGGATAGATTGTAATCTCGACTTTTCGTACAATTGGCTTTAAATCGTCAGTTTTGAAGTTATTTGGAATTCGATCTATTATATATTATGGGAACTTTTATGGAAATTCGAGGAATTATAAATCGGAAGCTTTCGGGCTTCGTACTACGATGAGGGAATTCATTATAGTATGGCCGTGTAGCGCCTTTCTGGTTTAAGCCTATTTGCTATATTATTTGGAGGCGTTACATTAAGCTTGTTAAAAATTAGAGGCCACAACAACACTTTTATCTTCAAGCGTCTTGGCCTTCCAGGCAAAGGAACAAGAAAGGAATAACGAATGTGAATTGCGGTTGTATTGAGTTAGATATTAGAAGAGGGACTTAACAGTAAAGATGCTTAATTCTTGTAACTCCCACACGCTCTTATCTGGTTAGAAGATCTCTAACATAAGAGTGGGAACTGATATACAAAGGCGAAACTCTCTAGCCTAAATGTCTTCCTAGAAGTGAAGTTGGCCACCAATGCTAATTTTAAAGCATATGTGAGCGTGCAAAAAATAGTACAATTGTGATACAGAATTCCATGGGGAAGGATCTCCCACCGCATCCACCAACTCAACATCGCACCTCTTGAACACCATATACTTATTCTAGATCTTCATGTCCCACACGGAACTGGGATTATTAGGCAAATGCCATAACCATTTACTCAAATTGATTGGTATCTCTGATTTGGATAAGCAAGCCAAAGAAAAGACACTAACCTTCTTTTCAATTCTTTCAAAATTGCGGGACTATATTACATATACTTGGGTCTTAACTTTGGGTCAAGTTGGAATTTGATGGGATTTTAAGAAAGGCATCAGCATTACTGCTGTACCTTTAAGAAGTGCTTTTTTCATTTTGCCAATAAGAAAGCTTTTTAAATAAGGATATTAATTGCACATATGGCAGTGATAACCATGACTAACATTTGTAACAACTTGCCAGGCCAAAATTTTGCAAGTACAGTGTATCAGTTCCATCAACCAGTATCCTACACAGAAGTTCTACCAACTCTTGCCGTAATCAACTCACTGTTACTGGTTAAGCAGCTCTATTGAAACAGAGCCAAAGAAGAACTCCAGTTAACATTGTCCTAAATCTATTTTGCTCTGGGAAAGGATCTCAGTATGGTTCTTTCCAGGGAATAGCACCGGGAGCAATATGACAGTTGTCAAAGTAATAGATAAGGAAAAGAAAAAAACTGATTGTTTAAGGCTATAGAGGGCCCCTCATTAAAATCAAAAGCAGTAGCACAAAATAGATGTCAAGAAATACAAGGCACAAAATGAAATGCTCTTATATCAACAATACATATAAATAAGGCGTGTTTAGTATCATTCTAAGTCTGCAGTCTATAGATTATGAAACCAAAAACCATTTTTTGTTTGTAGTTCTAAACTTTTAAAGGAATAGTTCTCAAATTGCCAATTTGAGGTTTTAAACCCAATCTTTGCAATTTGAGTGATGATGGTGCCATGGTCATGGGCAATGAGAAAGGTGGTGATATGGGTGGTTGCAAGGGGCGGTGGTAGTAAGAATGGTGCAATGGGGTGAGATGGTGGGAGTGCCAGTAGGCATAGTTAGTAAAATATGATACGGGAATTAAACAAAATTTACTACGTTTATGTATTATTCGGCTCTATATATAAAAGATTCGATCAAAAGTTCGTTGACTTATACAAAATTTATATATGATTATCATAATGTTTATGACAACTTATTGTAAAACAATTATATAGAAGAAATGAACGTAATGTTGTAAATTTTGACTTCTATTTGATGATATTACTTATAATTGCGGCAGTAAGAACCATAATACATAGTAAAAAATGATGTATAAGTCAATAATTTGCAAGTTGAAGTGACAAATTTTGTAAAATATGCAATATGGATACTTAAATTATGTTTAAGTATGAGTAATTTCAACTGATTTTTTGTTTTTTATTCGGGAAAATACGAATACGTGATATAAAACGTGTATTATACAACTAGCATCAAAAAAATGCATATTATACAACTAACAAAAAAAAAGTGCATATTTTACTGTATTTTTGGCAATCATTCGTAAACGCCCTTTTTTAACATAAAAATACAGATACGTATTTAATACATCAATTATGCACGTATTTTACTAACTGTGCTAGTAGGTATGGTGGTGGGTGATGGATGGTAGGAGTCATTAGGGCCCAGTGGGAGTAGTGGTGATGGGCAGAGCAGGGGTGGTGGTGGTCACGGTAGAGTGTTGGGAATGGTGCTGGACAGTGGGCTGCTGGTGTTGGTAGGCGGTGGGGAAGGGAGTCATGGGTGGCGTGCAATAAAGTTATTTTCAGTTTTTAGTAACATTTTTCGGTTGCTTCCTTATTTTGTTTTGAACTTGTAATAGGGTGAATTACAAATTGTAAACTAGTTAAAAGAAACAAGCATAGAAGTGCAAACTCAAACGACATTGAGCTAAAATGTTCAAACCAGAACTGACACTAAACGAACCCTATTGGGGCTAAAACCTATTTCACCTAGCTATTAGCATGTTTCGAAAGCACAGACCAGGCAAATAACATTTACAAGAAAACAAAAGGGAAAGGAGGACATAAAGTTAAAAATTGTGCAAGAAAAATCTAGGGTAAATTACATATTAGTACCCTGAGTTTTAGTATATTAATTTTTTGATCCAATAAATTTTGTGAAATAATTTCGTAGTCCAAAAAATTATATGTATTTAAAAAATAGGGCAAATAGCAGTGTTTAAGGGTGAAAAATAGGCCCCGCTTTCATTGTTTCATATCATTGTTTAGGCTATTTTATTAAATACGTGCAACTTTTTGGACTAAAAATTTATTTCAAAAAGTTTGTGGACTCAAAAATTAATGAACTAAACTTCAAGGTACTAATATTTAATTTACCCAAAAATCTATGCAGCCAAATTAAAAATTGTAAAAGAAAAATCTATGCGTCGAATACGAGACAGTTGACTAAACGAGTCATAAATGAATAACACTAATAATTTAAGACCTCAAAATAATAAGCCGTTGCCCAAAATGGCCAATTTCAATAAATATTTACCCAAATGACCTTCACGTCAACAAATTTTAAAAAAAAAATTTTTTTTTTTTGAGGTACCTCCTTCCCTGTGATAATAATTTATGTTAAATGTTATATAAACAAACGACTATTATTAGATAACTTTAATAATGAGTAAATTAAAAAATTATGTATAGATAATATTATTTAATATTTAACAAATAACTTAATTTAAATTTTTTATTATAAATTACATATATAATTTAACTAAAACGTATATTATACAGCTAAATATAACATGATAATAAAAATATAATTAATAATTTATTAAAAATTGAATAAAAGATTAAAAAAAAAATTTAAAGTGTCAGGTACCCCAAAACAAAAAAAAATTTTAATTTAAAGAAAATATAATAAAAAATTTTTTAAATTGAGGAAATATTTTTTGAAATGGGCCAGTTTGGGTAATATTTTTTATTTTGGGCCATTTTGGGCAACGGCTCCAAAATAATCCTACTAAGACACTTTTAAGTGCAGTATTATGCTACCTTCGCCACAATTTGATTCAGCTAAGTAACATTCTTTGTCTGATTACATGGAAGGATTCATTTGACATGGACCAAGCATAGTATAATTACCTGCCCTGTACTCCTGCTAATTGATGCATGTTCCTTTAAAAGACCTTTTTCCACCGAATCGCCAACCTCTTCCAAGTCTAGTCTGCTCCGGTCAAATTCCCTGAAGTCCTGTAGGAGTGATGCATGTTCTTGCTTAGCTCTAAGGCTAGAGCGGAGCCGATAAAATTCCTGCACTTCAATCAGATCAGGCGTCAATTCAGTCAGAGTCTCATTGGTGCCCGTAATAAGCATCTCCAGTCCAATGAATATGACAAGAGAGGCCCTGCTCCAACCAAAAATGATGCGGTTTAAATTTAAAACCATCACTGAATGGAGCAGTTCAGCATTCTTATTAATGAACGCATACAGTAACAATGAGCAATTAACTTATAGTATGCATTATACAGTAACATAAAAATTCCTATCGCCCTACATCCATCCAGATGACAATTGGTTATCAACTAGGTTAAATAAATCATTTTGAAGCATGCTGCAATGTCCAAAATCAACAGTTGGGAAACAGATCTAGACACAAGTGACAAAGGCACCGTGTGCATTACGCAGTAACACCAAAAATAACTTACCCTAAAAGCTCGTCCTAACATTTAGAGATCTCTACTACTTACACCGATCATGTTCGAGGCATGCTATAATTAGGGTGTGCAAAAATATTCGAAAACCCGAAACCCGAAGCCCCGAACCGGACCCGATCCAGAAAATTAGGGTAACCACCAATAATAGCCAGTTAGGGTATACCCAACCCGTTCATATTCAAATACTGGCTCGGGTACGGTTATCATTTTTGCAATTTTTCAGGTATCTGACCCGCCTGATGTAGTTACAATATATGTGGTCATAAAAGGTGCCAAATGTAGTTGTAGCTTAGTTGGTCAAGATTCTCCCAATTTAACGTGTGATAGAGGTTAGTCGCCAGTTCAAGGCTTGAAATTACCATTTTTTTCCTTACTTTTTCCTAACATTACCACCTCCCTCACAACATTATCTAAAACCACAAAAAAAAAAACCCTCAATTCTTAATTCTCTTTTCCCCTTATTTTTAGCGCAGCCCTAAACTATGAACCCTATTTTTTTCCCCTCCACTTTTTATCGTAATATTGAACTTTTATTTTCTTTAGTTTATTTTGATTCGAATCAATGTTGAACTTCTATGTTTTTATAAATTTTTGATTATTTGTCATGTTTATTTTAAGATGTTTCGTGGGTTTGTAACTATCAAAGTGTAGTGATTTATGTATGATCTTTTTTTAATTTTTAAATTAAGGACTAAATGTGAGATGTTATAATAGATTCATAAAAACATTTAATTGGGTGTTACTCATTTACATATGAAGTCATTATATATTAGTTGATTGTTTATGTTTTTTTATAAAATCAATTTTGTAAGTAATGTCAATTAAATGGGTGGGTACCCAACCCGATATGATCTGACCCGATCTTTTAGCGTCCCCGATAGATCTGGGTACCCGACTTTTTAGATCACATTATGGGTAATTAGTTTGGTCATTTTGACGTTTTGGGTACCCGACCTGAAATGCATTTCCGATCGGGCACCCGACCCATGCTCAGCCCTAGCTATAATTTCACAAATACCATTTTTCTCATGAAATTAAGCTAAAGGCCATCGATTATGAAACATCCACCTCCAACATCATCTATTTGGTAGCTCAAAGATGGTTGTATCTTGACAAGAAACTGTTTCCAGCTATCTATGTTGTCACAAGCAGCCATAGGTTTAAGGTAAGGAAGCTGAAACCCATAAGAAGAACGTCTTACATTATTCCCCTTTTTACTATGGATGAGTTTGAGGTAGAAGCACTGTGAGCCAGTAGCTTTCTTGCATAATGAGGTTTGACTACATATTCAACCAAAGACTAAGGCACCATTGCCAAGACAAAATAATTATAAGAAAGCAGGGGAGCCACTGTCAGTTATGAATCGTACAATATGCATCACTACTAAAAATGCAACAGCTCCCAATTGCATTCTTAATATCAGCTAAAGTTCAAGTCCCTGGCTCATAAAATGAAAATATAGTCCATCTTCAAAGATTCCTGCTTCTGAGGCCAACGAGACAGTTGAATGGTGACAAGTAACATGGTCCCTTGGTAGACTTTTGTGGAAGGCGTCTTCATAATTCATGGGACAAGTCAAGATCCTATTACCTTCCTCTAGTACAAAAACTGGAAAAGATCAAAACTTTTGTTTCTGTAGAATTTTTCCTCCTTAACTGAAGGTGTTCTTGTAATATCAAAGCTAGAATAACCATAACCAAAGCCATCTGTCCCACTAGGTTAGCTGTACTAATAAATAATCTTCCACACTTCCATTAAGCCAGAGTTGCTTCTAGCGTAGACGTCACTAAGGTGTTCCATTGGCAGCAAGAAATCAAAACAATTTCAACATACTGAACTATCAGAATTCATAGCATTCACAATTCTTGCGAGAAATGTAGCACTCAAGAAATATTACTGTACTTTAACTACAATCTCGAGCATGATGCATTCAAAGTTTCAATCACGTACTGTACCAAAAGATCGATAACAGTGACACATACCTGAGTTAGATCTTGGAGGATCTCCTGATGCCGTGTTAAGGTGTGAGAAACCATCTCTGAACCTCCAGAGGATACCCATGCTTGCATCTGAAAGTTGACTTGTTGAAGATGTTTCAATAGTTGCTCTATTCCTGACTCAAGGTCATTATCTGAAGCATCAACTTTTGCTGCCACCAATTTCCTATATGAATTCATTTGCTCATCCAACTGAGCTTCTAGCTTTCTAGCCTGGATTTATACATGGAATGCACACAATAAGCCTCATAACATTCAAATTCTAAAGAATACCCATAGAGTTACAAGCCTCCAACTGTGCTTTGAAGAATAGCAAGGGTGCTCATTCAAACCACTCAAAATGATTGGGTCTAAAAACTATTACGGGGCATAGCATATTGAGAACAAGAAATATATCAAAGAACTTAAAGGTCCTTTTTTGGTACTCTTGAAGTTAGCAAGGCCCTTGTTCCTCCCTCTCCCCCCCCCCCCCCCCCCCCCCCCCCCCCCCCCCCCCCCCCCCCCCCCCCCCACCCCCAAAAAAATGGGCAAGCAAGTCCATGAAACCTATCCAAAATATTATCAAAAAGCAGTCCAGTCTTTCCTTTTTCTTTTACTGTTCTAGTCCTCCCATGAACCTTTTCTTCTTCCCCTGTGTCATTATTAAGTTATTCTTCCACTACTGATTCCTCCCCACACGAAGCAGCATGTTGTCAGAAGCCAGAGCTAGACATTACCTCAAGCAGCCCAAGCAGCTACTTAGGACCTCCAAATTTTAGAGGTTGTGGTTTTTCAAAGTCTAGATTGTTAATATTAATAGGTTTTATAGTTAAATTTTTTATAACTTGTTGTATTTGTATGATGTTTAGAGAGAGAGAGTTATTATCATATATTATTATATATATGAAAGGGCCCCGTTTAAAATGTTCACTTGGGGCTCCAAAAATGTCACGACCAGCCTTGTAAATAATGCACATGTTCCATAAATTTAGCATAGAATAATCTATAAGAGAAGGATCATAGCATAGCCTGGAAAGAGAACAAGGGAGTCGTAGCAATAACTTGTTTGACTTTATCAAACAAAATGGTCTATCAGCTTTGACAACTAGGAACATACCTAGTGCCTCAAGGGCTCCCATCTACGCAAGGTCTGGGGGGGACGGATGTACTCAGCCTTCCCCCTTCAGGATATTATCCTGAAGAGAGACTGTTTCCCAGTGCCCCCAACCTGAGGGTGAGGACTTCCCAGGAGGTCACCCATCCTTGTACTACTCTCGCCCAAGCACGCTTGACAACTAGGGATCTATTATCTATAGAAAGGAATAAGGCAGCAGCAACTACATGGGAAAAAATCAAATGCATGTGGCTTTCAAGTTCAAAGAGTCGAGGAAAATACAGGAATCCCAAGAAAAGGATAGGAAAAGACAAGACATAAAGAAAACAGTCTGAAAAAAAAAGGTAAATGGAAAACTGCTCAAAATGAGGAGACATAAAGGACAGAAAAAAGAAAGAGGGAAAAGAGAAGGAAGGTTTTTTTTTTTTTTTTTGACAGAACGAGAAGGAAGGTTAATGACATAACAAACACCGCAGAATGATGCAGTACGAGAATAAAGTAAAATATGAGATTCGTGAAGATATTTGGACAAGAAGAAATTTTAAGTATATTTGTAATTTTTATATTTTCTAGATGTTAATTATCTTTTAGGATTTATTATATTTAGGAAGTTTTCATATTTTGAGATTTTAAAGATTTTAGAAAGTTCCCTATTCTAGGAAGTTTCCATATTTTATAGATTTTTGTCTATTTGATAAGTTTCCATATTTTTGAGATTTTGGCAAGTTTTCATATCTTAGATTATTTAGTTTCCTAATTTCTACTCTAGGGATGCCTATATGGGCTCATGTATTTGCTCATAACTGATAGAATGAATTGAGTGCAGAATATATTTTCTAAATCCCATCTCTCCCTTCTAAGGTTTCTCTACTTCTCCCCCTTCCCTCTAATTCTCTCCTTCTCTCCCTCTTATCCCTTCCTCTTCTCCTTCCCCTCTTCCTTGTCCTACATCACAGAATGGACAGAAAAGGGCTGCTGGCACTAGGTACCCATTTAACGACATATCCTTCTATCAACAAAAATGTAAATAAATGTAGGAAGAGCATTCTTCTTTTAGTCTTTCTCTATAAGCTCAACTGCTTACTTTGTCCTCCAGAACCCATCTAGCTTCTAGTATGTTCGAAAGACATGGCCGCTTGCACAGCATAGAGGTCTAGTTACTCCAGCAGACGACATCTATTAATAAGTAGAGTGACAGCCCTGGTATAAATGGACAGCGTGCACCTTATCCGACCAATCTGTACCTATGTAATGAACTAAATGTCTGAAACTACTGCAATCTTGGAGATCTATGCGTTATTGACACCTTCAAGACCTTGCTCCAAGAGGATCAAGAAACTGGGAGCCCTGTGATGATGACTTTTTGTTGCCAGACTATAGAAGCGTTAATTGAAAAATTTTGAACAGACCATGTGCATCCTTACTATAATTCCAAGAAACACATTGTTCTCTCCAAATTGATACAAGGTTATCTCCTTGGCTCCATACCATGAGGATGACCACAGCTGATACATCCAAACTAGCACAGCAGGAAAATGCAAGTAAGAACAAGGGGCAGGAACAGCGGGCGCTATTCCAAGAAGCTTCCCTCTACACATGGATTTCATTTGGAGCTAATGGATACACACTAGCAACTGCCTACAAAAACGCAATGTAATGAGAAGTGGTATGCCTATTGAATACATAGCAGATGCCTACAGCTGTTCCATCTCAATCTTCCTCAGTTCTCTTCCCCTCTCCTTCCACTCTATACTGTTCTAACGAAATTCCACAGTTCAATTAATTAATGTCCATCACAATCCACTACCATATGTCCTCAGATTGAGAATTCAGATATAGTTTGTACAATATTACTCCCTACCTTACCCCTTATTTGACAACGGGGTAAAAGGGGTTAAATGGGGGTAAGGATAAAGAGGGGTAACATTGTACCCTTGTTTGGCAAAATAATTGAAGGGGTAATAAGGGGTAATGAGGGGTAGTGAGGGGTAAGATTTTACCCCCCATTACCCCAATTTTTGTTAACCCCCAATTTGGGGGGTAATGGAGGGGAAGGTAAGTGTTCAAAATTAAATTGACTATTTTACACCTTCTTCCTCTTTCCTTTCCTTTCATTTTGTTTCTCTTTTCCCCACTCCCCTCACGTCACACAACCCAAACCTCCACTCCACCTCATTGTCTCTTCCTCTTCCACAAACAAGTATGCCATTTTTTCCTTTCATTTTTGTAATTTTTGTTGTTTTTTTATCTATGTTTGTGCTAAATTTGAGTATGATTGAATTTAAAGATTAGGGTTTAACTTCAACTCTTGTTTCACATCTTGTTTTGGATAAATTTTGAGGACAAAAGTTAAATTTGAGTATGGTCGAATTTAAGGATTAGGGTTTAACTTCAACCCTTGTTTCACATCTTGTTTAGGATTAAATTTAAGTATGATTGAATGTAAAGATTAGGGTTAACTTCGCTCCTTGTTTCATTTTTGCTTATAGTTAAATTTGTGGATTAGGGTTAAATTTTAAAAAAAAAAAAAAAAACACGATAACTTCATCATCAACATGGGTGTTTGAAGATAAAAATCGTACTCACATTGTTATAGACATATATTATATTAGCTTACATAAGAAAAAGATATTGTTATAAACATGATCAATATGGGCCCCACTTTAATATACTTTACATAAGAAAATGATATTATATTAGCTTATCTTTCGGACCCATACAAATTCTTTTAAATATATATTGTTTTATGTTTGTAGAGTGACTTTTTGTATATTATATGTTGTTCAAATAGATGGATTATTCGGAGGATGAAGCAGCGTCTTTTTTACTACAATTGTACCATAAGGTTGCGCTATATGTTATTTTCGCTGTTGTATATCGGTGGAAGTTGCATCAACGCCTTAAAAGGAAACGAATTCAAGTTTCTAGAGAAGTTTTGGAGGAAAGAGAGAAGCATCGACGTAAATTACTTGGAATTTCTTTGGAAAATGAGGTGAAATGTCGTAATTATTGCCGAATGGGGCCAAAAGCTTTTGTACAATTATGTGGCATATTAAGGAGGCATCGTGGCCTTCAACCTACACGATGGGCAAATGTAGAAGAACAAGTTGCAAAATTTCTCATGATAATCGGACCCAAGGTGAAAAATCGTATAGTACAAGGCTTTTTTAATCAATCTGGTGAGACAATTAATCGTCACTTCCATAATGTTTTAAGAGCCCTTACACAATTAGAGGCCATATATTTGAAGCAAGCTGATGGATCACAAGTTCCTCCGGAAATTTATAGTAGCTCTAGGTTTTATCCATATTTCAAGGTAAAGCAACTATTGCAACTACAAATTAAATTTAAAGAATTTTAATTACAATTATGTAATTAAGTTATACGTTCTAATGTCAGGATTGTGTTAATGCCATTGATGGAACACATATTCGAGTAAAAATCTCCTCTACAGTTGCACCTAGGTATCGTGGTAGAAAGGCATATCCTACACAAAATGTATTGGCAATTGCACTTTTGATTTGAAATTCACATATGTGTTGCCTGGTTGGGAAGGATCAGCATTCGGCTCAAGAATTATAAATAATGCTCTAACACGAAGATACCCACTAAAAATTCCACGAGGTAATTACTTTAAAAAATAAATTATTTTTTACTATATAGTCTTTGTATTAATATATGATGCTTATATTTTTCTAGGTAAATTCTACCTTGTTGATGCCAGTTTCCCATTGACAAGTGGACTAATTACTCCTTATAGAAAAACACGATACCATTTGAAAGAGTATTCAAGAAACCCACCAACCACTCTTCAAGAATGATTCAACCTTCGACATGCCTCACTAAGAAATACTGTTGAGAGAGCATTTGGCGTACTAAAGAAACGATTCCCCATCATATCAAGCTCCGATGAACCTTATTTCCGCATTGAAGTCCTTAGCCAACTTGTGGTTGCTTGTTGCATTTTACATAATTATTTGATGACTGAGGATCCAAATGAGGCTCTTATTAGAGAAATGGACGAGCAAATTGCTAATGAGGAACCGGAAGATATAGAGGAGTATTCGAATGAGGATCAAGTTCAAGTTAGCGTAGGAGAATATATGAGAGACTCTATAGCAGTTAATATGTGGAGGGATTACAATGGGTAATCATATTCTATGTAATTGTTTATGCACTTTTTGGTTGTATGGGATTTCTAGATGGAATGATCATGTTTTCAATTCCTGCATTTTCATTTCATTGAGTAGAGCTTGTATTAGGTGTTGCAATATGTCGTTTGTTCTATATATGTTGTTACGTAGACATTTGTATTTTCCTATGTAGACTTCAATATGGCTAAAAGAAAGATTGGTGATTCAACCAAAGATGATTCGTGTTGTTGGACTTACGCTATGGACAATGCTCTTATTGAGGCCTTAGTTCATCAATATAATATGGGGAACCGAGTTTATGGTACTTTTACTTTGCTTGCATATGACCTTATCGATAAGGAAATGCGGGAGCAACTTCCCGACAAAAATATTGATAAGGCAAAAATCAAAAATCACATCAAGTATATTAAAAGAAAGTTTCAACCAATATGGGACATATTCAAAGGCGGAGGAAGTGGCATTGGCTATAATAGTGAGAAGGGCGTGTTTGAAGCTAAGGAAGAAGTACGGGCATTTTTGATTGAGGTAATATTTCAACCTTTTAAAGTTTCATAATAAAATTGAATCTTTATATATATACTCACTAAGTTCTATTTTCTTTGTTTATTAGAGCAACCCTGCTGCAAAAGATTGGAGAAACAAACCATTTCCTAATTATGACAAGTTATGTATACTCCATGGAGCTAACAGAGCCACTGGAGAATATGCTGAAAGTGCAGCTGAAATGAGAGAGACATTCTATAGGGGAGACACCATTGATACAATTGAAGACATTGATTATATGGTGTCCCAAAATCAAGTCAAAATAGATGATGTAGAGAAAAACAATGATGAAAGTGGTGATGAAAATATTGCTCCAAATGTAAGTGTAATAGAGGACTCTTCAAAGAGGTCAAAGAAGAAAGCGAAAATGAAGACTGATGAGGCGGAGTATATTAAAGAAGGCATGAGTAAAGTTGCTGCGGCTATTATGAAGTCCGCGGCTGAATTTGTTAAACCCGAACAACGCCTTCCAGTTGACGAGATTGAGATTATAAATCTTTTAATTGGATTGGGGACCAAAGATGATGACTTAGACAATTGTTGCCTATTTCTCGCAGAGAATCCCGAAAAGTTGAAGTGGTTACTTGTGTATCCACAAGAGAGACAAAAGCAATTCTTATACAAAATGGTGTATGGTTAATGACATGTACTTCATTTGTTTTTGTTTTGGGAACCGGTACTTGATTTGTCACGGATATTTGGGTCGGTGATTGAACACTCTTTGAAAGTGGTGTGATGAAGTTTTTGACGATTATGATATGTAACTATCTTGGGAGTATTTTGAGCACTCTTCGTAGTAGTGTAATGAATTTTTTGATGATTATGATATAAAACTACTTTGGGTTTTTTTTTTTAAATGCTTGGGTTGTTGATTGAACACTATTTTGAAATGGTGTAATGATTTTTTTTTATGATTATAATTTATAACTATTTTGGGAGCATTTTTGTTCCTTTTCATTTGGAATAGACATCGCTTCTCTCTTAATAATACATTTTTGCTAATTAAGCTAAAATTAAAACAGTAATAGGTAACTATTTTGGGTAGACTCTTTTTTAACTATTAAAATTGGAATTGTATTTCTCACTTAAATCAATCTTGGCCTTGAAAAGTAAATAAATAAATAAATCTCTTAGTGTTTTATTCATAAGAATTAAAAAAATTTCATACATGTGAAAATAAAGAATTAATTGAGAAGAACACAACAATGGGGGAAATTAATTTAAAATTAACAAGACAAGGGTAGGATTGTCTTTTTTATGAATTTAACCCCCTTTACCCTCACTCCTTTACCCAATTGCCAAATAAGGTTAATTCATTTACCCCTATTTACCCTTACCCCTCCTAATTTGACATATCCAAACAAGGGCAGAATATTACTTTACCTTCCCCCTCATTTACCCCTTTTTACCCTTACCCTCATTTACCCCTCTTTACCCTTGAAAGCAGTTGTTGAAAGGCTATTTGACCAAGCTTCTATTCTAGGGGGAAAAAAAGTGTTCTTCTAGGAAATGTTTTTAGATTTAAAAACGTGGCTTGAAGAAAAAGGTGCTTTTAAGTAGAAGTAGAAGAAGAAAAATAGTGTTTCTGCTTTAACACAATAGCAAAATCACAACTAAAAATTTTTCAAACAAAAATACATCTATTGAGGGCATTTTTTACAAAAGTGCTTCTGCAAGAAGTGGTTCTTAAAAGGCAATTTTTTTACAGCTTGGCCAAATAAGCCCTAACTGTTGTGACCTAGTAGCCAAGCAATAGAAACTTCCTCAGTTCTTCTTCTTGTCCTCACAATTCTAGGCCGCCATCAAATTAATACTCTTAACATGAATGGTAAGTCTTACATGCTTTTTCTTCAATCTTGGAGCTCGGTGTATCTAGCAACTTGCCCATAAGTGATATAGCACCCTATATTCCAACACATCTAAGAAAAAAGTCAAATTCTCCTAGCTTGTCTGTCCAAGCATTTACATCTTTTAGCAATCTAGTATTTTAAGAATTCTATTTAATTAACTTAATTTCTGCAACTCTTTCTTTAAGTGACCTAATAAAGAAGCTCTGATGTAGTCATTATTCACTACACAACACAGCAACCACCCAGTGCCTCAAGTCATTATTCACTAATAATCAACAACCAAGTGTCTCAAAGAAGCTCCCGTCAAGGCAGGGTTTGGGGAGGGTAAGTTGCACGCAGCCTTACTCTTACAGGATGCTACTGATATGGTCTTTAAAGCATGTCAAAAAACCGTGTACTCGCAAGCATACGAGCAAGTCGTAGCAGTGGTGTTATACGGGTGTCGTATCCACAGGGAATCGATACAAAGTTAGTTCAATGGTTGTTGAGCAGTTTCAATTCGGTTTTTATTGGACGTAACAGCCTTTATTTTTCTAGTTTTATCACTAGACCAAGATCTCTTCGGTTAAGATCTAGTTATTGCTTGTAATTCGGCATTTCTGGTGAGTGACTTAAAGACTTCCATTTTATGATTATTTTTGTTTGTTACAAGATTTCTGCTTCGAGGATGTTTACTAGAAATCAGGATCTCTGTCAGTAAAATATGGTAATGAAATTGAGTGGGATCTAATACATACGTATATTATTCAGCTACATACACCAAATTTTGATCAAAAGTTCGTTGACTTATAAGAAGTGAAGAATACGTTAGTCACAATAGCAATAGCAGAAACATAGCACATAATAAATGATAGGGTACAGTCATTAATTTGAGAGTTAAAAGCAAACAAATGTAGAAAAGTATGGCTGTCTGTTCTAATATGTATATATGTAGATAATATTACGAAAATGCGTATTTTACGGTATTATTTGCAATGATACGTAAGGGTTCATTTACCAGGAACTAAGGCACCGGATCCCATTAGAACTCCGAAGTTAAGTGTGCTTGGGCGAGATTAGTGCCAGAATGGGTGACCTTCTAGAAATTCCTCGTGTACCCTATAAGGTTGGGGGTCCTCGGAAACAGCCCCTCGGCAGGGTTACACCCTGAAGGAGTAAGGCTGCATACATCTACCCGTCCCAAACCCGGCTTATGCGGAGCCCTTGAGGCATTAGGTCTTTTGTTGTTGTTATTGTTGTTGAATTGAAGAATTCACAAAATTAAATGAATTAAACGACCCATTAAATTGTCAAATCAATCACTGATAGTTTAGGGTATGAATTTAGGTTAAGCCAAACTCAGGTCTCACAACATTGAATAAATAAATGGTGAATGCTTCATGGGATGAAGCATTCAACCAATAGGATGAGGATGAGGCGTGGACTCTTTTTAAGCGCCTTAGCGAGCATTCCCTTGACAAGGTGACACCAAGCAATGACATAACGCTTAAACTCGAAGCACTTGGTAAGAAAATAGATCAGATTGTGGCTTCTCAGGCCAATCCTACTAACGTGCATGCAATCAATGCCGCTCAGTCATCAAGTGGTGCCAACCTTTGTCACATCTGTTCTACCGCCAACCATTCTGTGTTTGACTGCCCATACACCTCACAATTTCCCGAATTTCGTGCAGAATTAGGCATGCGCGCAATGCAAGGCTTTTCGAAGAATAACAACCAGTATCCAACCACCTACAATCCAGAATACTGCAACCACCCGAACTTCTCGTGGAGACAGGACAATCATCAAAACTAACCCACTAGACTACGGGTTCCTAGATTTGTAGGTAGTTCACACCCTCCCAGTTTTCAAAAAGGCAAAGGTATAACGCTCAACCTACCCCCCCCCCCCGGGGGGGGGGCCCGATATGCATGTTAACCCCTCCCTCCCACCTCCGAATGCACTTCAAAGTTTGAGGAGCGAATGCTTCGCTTTATGGAAGACACTACACAACTGGTTCAATCTCACTCTCAGTCTATTTCTAAGTTAGAGAACCAAATAGGACAATTAACCCAAACCCTAAACAAGAGAGAAGAAGGGAGGTTACCCTCCCAACCACTCACAACCCCAAAGGGGTCAACTAATTCTAACCCTAGCTTGCTCACTCACGAGCAAGTTAATGTAGCATTAATTTCAAGAGGGGAAAATCTTAGGGATATTAGATTGAGGTTGAGAAGGAGTACATGGCTCCCCCTCACACTGCTGATGGAGGGGGATTACGATAAAGATCTTATGAACCCATCATACCTTTCCCTTCGACCTTAGTTAGACCAAAGGAGAAGGATGACCTGAAGAAAGCTAAGCTCATGGAATTGTTTAAGAACGTAAAGATCAACTTGTTGTTGATCGTCGCTATTAAATAAGTTCCGATGTATGCTGAATTCATTAAGGACCTATGTGTAAAAAAGAAGCCCGCACAAGCGCATAACACAAAGAAGGTCCGACTCACCGAGAAGGTGGGTGGCATTCTAGCGTCGAGCACCACGCCCAACTTCAAAGATTCCGGGGTCTTCACGCTCCCATTTGTCATTAGGCAAAGTTACACTAGTCTAGCCTTATTAAATCTAGGAGCGAGTGTAACCTCATCCCTTACTCAATTTTTCAGGAGTTGGGTATGGGAGACCTTAAGCCAACTAGTGTCACACTTCAGTTGGCCGACAGGCCAAAGCATGTACCTCGTGGGGTGTTGGAGGATGTGTTTGTCAAGGTTGAAAAGTTTGTCTTCCCAATTGACTTTATTGTTTTGGATATGGACCCCATTCCTAGGCGAAAGAATCACACTCCCCTTATTCTGGGTCGACCGTTCTTAATAACAGTTGATATTGTGATTCACTGTAGGACGAAAGTACTGGAGGTTTCTTTCGGTAATCTCAAGGGAAAATTGAATGTGTCAAATGCTGCTTGGCACCCTGAGACTGAGGACAATTTAGAATGTTATAGGATATATGATATTGACTCTTTGGTAGAGTCAATTGCACCTGATTTTATCAAAAGGACTGATTTGAGTAATGTCCCTGTCTATGTTGATGATTGTATGTCAATTGATGATTTGCTAGCTGTGCATGATAGGATAGAGATTCAGGACCCTAATGTGGGCCATGCCCTCACTCTAATTGGCCACCAGGCTAGGAAGGCTGTTGGGTTAGGGGATCGTCCTCACAAGCTTGACATGATTCAGTTCGAGGACGTTACCTCGAATTTCGACTTACCGATAATTCTACGCCGCGTCTGGCTGAGACGTTAAATTTAGCGCTACTAGAAGGCATTTTATAGCTTTGTTCGCTTTTCATCTTGACCTCCCCTTGCTTTTCATGACTCCCTTTCCCCGACTATTGAATACTTTGTTTTTCTGATGGATTTAGCACTTGTATTTTGAATTTTTTCGTAACACTCTTAACAAGTTTGCTTGGTCCGTTTGTCTTTGTTGTCTTATTTTGTAGTTGTCTTTCTTTTTGTGCCCTTTTCAGATGTCCTTAGCCTCACCAAGCGTAGCCGACCCTGTTCGACTATCATACCTTACTACTCATGTTGTCTCTTTCCTTCTCTTACTTTTACCCATTTCAATGTACTTTGTATTGAGGAAAAGATTTAGGTTTGGGGAAGGCATGAGTAGTTTGATTTTTGTTATATGTTTGTTTTGTCTTTTTAGTACAATTTGGTTTAAATTAGCTGAATTCTTGAATGGTTAGCTATGAATTTGTGTTAATCATATTTCAATTTGAGATGTTTCAATTAAAAAAAATTGTGTGGACCCTTTTCGAGTTCTTCACCCATAAACTAAAACTCTACCACTCCATAGGAGTTTTACAAATCAAAAATCCTAAAGAAAAAGAGAAAGAAAAAGTCATGGATTGATGGCTCCCTCGATTGATGTCAACGTGACTCTAGCTTCGATTCCTTGGTACTTCGAACACTTGTGCTTCGGCCTTCATGAAGAACTCGGTCTTTCAGGGCGGCTCGAGGAGGTAGGAGATGTGATAATAGAGCAAAAGACCCAAAAATAAGCCCCCTCCGTCTATTTATAGATGCGGCATGCCTCGCCCTCAATCAATCGGTGCTCAACAGCAAAGGATTACTTGCTGGCTAATTGAAGATAAAGTATACTTTTGTGTAAAGCCTAAAATACGTTATTTGAAAAGTCGAATCTTGACCCGACGGGTCCTTTTTCCACACATTGTCAGGTTTCTTAACGTAATCCTCGAATTTGTCCATTTTCGCCCGTTCTTCACAAGTTGTCCTTGCTCCAATACTTTCCAAGTCTAAATACACAAAGATCATATGCCACAACGCACATATAATTGCTGAAAATGTCGTAGGAATGGGGTATAAAATATATAAAACAAGAGACGCATTAGCTACCTTGTAGAGAGGTTGTTTCCTAAGGGCACCCAACCTTAAAAAGAATAGTATTTATGAAATCCAAGTCAAATAAAGCAACAACAAAGAGCCAAAAAAAAAACAAAAAAGAAGCGCAACAACAACACACATTCAAGCCTAGGGGCACTGTGGACTAGTATCAATGCGTTCCTCTCTCCTAATAGCTGTGCTGACCACACGTATTTTCAACTGCCCCTGGGCTCTATCTAAGGTCTCTTCAATAAGGTTTAGGTGGACAAGGTAATGTCTAATCATCTCCATCCAACTTTTAATCAATTCTATCCCAAGAAGGAACTCCAAAAATATTTTGTCGTCAAAAGCTAGACATCACTGGACTCTTGGCATCCTAGCTTCACTTGAATCTCTCAAAATAACCAACTCATACAATGTTAAGCAAAATATTCTTCCTAGAATAGCTGAATCTTCTCATAAGAATGAATGGTAGCACTTCTAACTTTAGTTTCCAGCCATAGAAAACAGCATATCAATCCCTTCAAACAGTTTTCTTACTCTTTTTTAGGGTAAATCAGCAAGCATATAGTATTTCAAAATGTCATGTATAGACCACAAAGCTACAGAGGGCTTATCCCAAGCATGGAACAAGGCCTACAATGAAAGAAAGAAAAACAAAAGCAACAATGAGAAATGTGAGCACCAAATTGCATGTATCACTCCCAAAAAAAATGTCTAGCACATTCTGAGTTTGCATGCTTTTTCGTTTGCATGCTTTTTCTAAGTAATATTATCACGAAAATCAACATATGCAAAATCTTCATTCAACTACCATTCTTTGTGTAAACATCCGTACATAGTCAAACCACCTTGCCAACTTTACTCAATAGAACAGCTCTAATAATATCTTCCTTTGGAACACACACTAGGATCCAATTCCTATTCTCACCTAAAATCCTCAGCTCTTGCAGAAAACCTCTGTCAGTCAATGAACGGTGATTGTAAATACCGTTCGCGCTTCAGAACTTTTATTCATGCCCATCAGCACACAGCATTGTGAACTACAACTACCAATATTACAAACTTAAGTTCACCAACGGCCCTCAAATTCAGAATCCTGATTTCCCCTATTTGCATTTCCCTTGCATCTCCAAATGATGCATTCCAAATGCATTGCCAATATACATATACTAATCAGGCTTAAAATTTGGCTTCAGTACAATTGGGCCTACTAGAAGAGCACCCTAAGTCCGGCCCATGTCACTTGAGCCCATTTTAGCCAGAGAAGAAAGGCTGCACGGAGAGCACGTGCAACACGCTTGAAAGAAGAAGTTTCGTCCATGGTATCTCCCAGAAAAGATTCCACACCAAGAACTCATAATTCACAATTGCATTTTCCTTTTATTTCCCCATTTAGTTGTAACCAAACTTATTCTCTTGCCCAGGCTATAATAGGCTTCGGAATGTAATTTGGGAGCATCCAATAATGAACTTGAATGTTTTTCCTTCTTCCTTTTTTCATCTCTTTCGGCCTTTAGATAATATCAATTGGTGTAAGAGCTATTCCATCCCCGGGCCTCTAATCAAAGTGACAATTAATCCATTGGTGACTGCTAGAATAGAGAAATACATAACAAAAATATTGGTGAAAATCAAAGAGATTCAAAAACAACTGACCAATTTTATAGACCGAATTACGGCGACATTTCACAATAAGACAAAGCCTTGTAAATCTCTAGTGTTTGCCCCAGTGGTGGTTAACACAAGAAGAGGGATGACATTGGTCATAAGCAAGGGCATGTGGAAATTGAACGATGTCACTATCGCTCGATCTAATACGGAGACAACGAAGCCACTGGCCAAAAACAAGAGATCGCTAGAGCTAACTGCAAGGATGAATCTAGCTACCTTCAAGATTATTGGTGGAGGCATAGAAGCCAGCCACAGGAAGGAAGTTGGCCACCATGAGGAAGCCAACCAAGGCATGGATGCTTATAAGTGACCCTTATTGAAAATTGCCCAATATATAGAAGTTTTGAGTCAAGAGGTGTTGAGTCGCTTCTATTTTGAGGCAATATCATTTGGTGGTCTAAAAGCCTATAGTGTTTGATCTGGGAGGAATAAAAAATGACACAAATAATCCAAAAATAAAATATAATAATTGAAATGCGCAATCTGTTGATGAGAGGGTATGGAATCCACAAAATCGTACCCTTCAGAGGAATAAGAAATGACAAATGATCCAAAAATTAAAAATACTAATTGAAGTGCATAATCCGTACAATAAGAGGGCATGGAATCCTCAAAATCGTACCCTTGAGAGCAAGGATCTTATGGAGATGAGGGGAATGGCACATACCTATGTGGGTACATTTGCTTACAAATAGCATAAAGGATAATCTCCGCACTAGCGCGGGAGATGATTTTAGGACCAAGAAACTTTTTACATCATACAAAATTCACACTACAGGAAAAATGTACAATCAAGGAAACACATGGGGAGTCAAATATGCATGGTCATGTACACCTTGATCTTTAAGGACATGAGTCTCTTGAGGAAGGAAGTATAGATACTTTCCTGATGGGTTGCCAGCATGCTTATATTAATCAGGCTGAAGATGCTGCTTTAGTACAATTGGGCCCACTAGAAGAGCACCTTAAGTCAGGCCTATGTCACTTGATCCTATCTCCCATGAAGGAAAAGAGGCTGCGTGTGCGACACATGGAACATGCTTAAAAGAAAAGGCTTCAGCCATGGTGTCTACAGGAAAAGATTCCAAACCAACAAACTTAGTAATCCAACTGCAATTTCCTTTTACTCAACCCTCATGGTGGTGAACTGTTTTGCGAGGTAGGGAATTTCTTATCTCATGCCTGAGATAGAATGTCAATAATAATGGAATGTTCATAGGGATCTGGGATGACAAATGGCTTCCCAAGCCTCCCCCTTTCGTTGTTACTTCAGGCAGACTTGTTACAATAGAGGCCTCTCTTGGTCTCAAATCTTATTGTGGAGGGCATTGTTTAAATATTGTGTCTTTAAATGAAAACCTTAGTAAGAGAAGGATTAATCCCTCTCTAAGTTGTCCAAGATGTGGGGCTGATGTGGAATCCATTGAGCATATAATCTTGTTTAACCCGAGTTCTAGTAGTTTGGTTTGTGTCGGAGCTTGGGTTTAGACCTGTTTAGGAGGATTTGCCTAGCTTTGTTGGATGGTGGGAGAATGTATGAGATCCTTCTCATATGGGCCTTATGTTTATCGAGGATTGCTAGCACTTGTGGTGGATTTAGAAGTCTCTATGTCAGGCGATATTCCAAGAGCAAAGGTTTAACCCCACTCAGTTACTCTCAAGGCTTCTCGATAATTGCAGGAGTTCTAGCTTGCCAATGTTGTTCCTCCCCTTGTTGGTGGTCCCAATGCCCCTATTTTTCATTGCCCTTCCCTTCAAGGCTTTATTAAACATAACTGTGACATTGCTTGGTCCGACCCTTCAAAGGCGCAACTCTTAAGGTGATGGCGAGTGATCATGTGGGCAATCTTACGAGGGGACAGTTCCCGGTGGCTGAAGCTCCAGCTATTAGAGCTGCTTTTTTTTTTTTTTCCAGAAGTGAAGGATTGGAAATTTCTCATTATTGAATCTAATTGTCAAGAGTCTATTATTGCTATTTACACCAAAGATTAGGATCCCCCTTGGGAGATCCAAGCTGTTGTGGACGATTTTTGGAATTTCCCGGAATCTTCTGATAGTGTTAGCCTCCTTTGGGCCCCTAGGAGGCTTAATTTGGATGACCATCAGATAGCTATATTGAATAAGGACGGGCATTGTAATCACTTATGGTGGAATTCCCCTTCCCCGGATGTTCCCATCCCTCTTGTACGGTTCGTAAGGATTTAACATCTTTGGCCTTCGGCCTTTATTATTGATAAAAAGATTTCCCTTGCCTAGGCTATAAACAAGCTTTGGATTGCAATTGAGAAACATCCAAGAATGAATAAGAATGTTTGTGTTGTTCCCTCTTATTTATTCTCTTTGTGTTCTTGATTTTCAATAGCCTTTAATTTACATCTCATCACCAAAACTTCCTAAGCAGGTGCCGTTACATCGATACAACATTCAAACAGCAAAGGATCACAATGTTACAAGAAAAATAAATTAACCACGTGCTAGGCCATGTGATTAAATAATACTTTAGTAGGTAGCTATATTTTAGTAATAATTTCGAGAATATTCTATTTCTAATAGATAATTAGGAGTTTAGTGAACCCCCTCCCCCAATGTCATTATAAAAAGGGTAGTAGGTCATAAAAGAATGCTTTGAAAATGAATATGAAATGAAATCTTTCTCGCCCTACTATTCTATTCTCTATCCCTCTCTGAATTTTTCACTTCCTGATTTTAACCGCATCAAACAATTTACCATCGAATACCAAACACTCAACTTGAAACCTTAATTTTCCACTCCAAATGATCACAATTGAACATAGAATAAGCAAATGCCTAAAATTTCACGCAACGACTCAATCAAACGATCAAAACGCACAATAATCTAACCTTCTCTCTCAAATAGAAAGGTAATTGAAAGACCTCCATTCTATAACTTTGTAGATTATTAATGCCAGGGCAACAACAAAAACTTTTGGATCCTTCTTCCAGTTTTGGCAATAGCACTAACCTTCACCATCGAAATACCAAACGCTCAACTTGAAACGTTAATTTTTGACTCGAAATTATCACACTTCAACAACATAGAACCAAAATACCTAAACCTTGACGCAACAACTTAATCAAATGATCAAAAAGCGCAAGAACCTAAACTTATCTCTCAAATTTAAAGCTAATTGAAAGCTCTTCGTTCTATAACTCTGCAGATTATTATAGATTAAGATCGGGAGGCGAAAACTGGAAGGAAATTCGAAACGATACCTGCTTGCGCAGAGCGTCCCAGGAGGTGTGAACATCCATGGCGGGCGATGATATCGAAACTTCGAATTCGGATTTCTCCTCGTTTTAGTATGTTGGAGATAGGGAACGAGGGATCGGTAGATCCAGAATCGAAGATGGGGTGGTTGGCTGGTGGAGAAAGAGAGAAATTTTAATGAGTTTTTGTTTTGGTGATGATGGACTTCTGTCGAGGAAACTAAAACTAGTCTCCTTGTGTCACACGACGAGTGCGATCTACGCATTCTAGCTCCTGGGCGCTTTCATCCCTGTGCAGCATTTAAACAAAATTTAATCCATAAGTGGATTATTTTATGTGAGTGTTATCCCGTACGATATACGGGATTATTTGTATTTGCTAATTTTTTGTGATATATATTATAATTGTAATAAGTCTCCCATTTTATTTTGTCAATCATATTTATTTTATAAATTTTATATTATATCATAAATATAAAAAACTTAAATTATATCTATAAATATTACTGTCTAAAGTTACAATTTTTATAGATCTTGAATTTCAGAATTTGCACACATTAATATAAAGAATATACCTTAATTAATAGTAATATTTGATTGACCTTTGAGTATGAACATTGAAAAAATTTGATTTCTCTCTCTTAACTACTTTTTTAATATACGATGTAAAATAGAGTATTATACATTCGATATTCTATTATATTATTGCCAAATATCTCCCACTTTAAAAGCCCCAAATCCTCAACCTTCCATTTGATTGTATCTAATTGCTCTAGAAATGTGAGGTTGAGGATTTGGAGCTTTTAAAGAGGGAGATATTTGGCAATAATATACTAGAATAGATTATATTATATACGGAATTAGTAATTTGTTTACCTGTATAAGTAAAGAATAATGTTAGTTATAATATTAACAACAGAAACATCATATATAATAAATGATAGCTTTTAATCGATAATTTAAGGGTCAAAGTGCTAAATTAAGCAAAATGTAGGATAGGAAATATAATTTAGTTATAGTTTGTTGATTATTTTAATTATTATTTATTTATATAGAAAAAATATGGATACGTGTTATAATACTTGTATTTTATGGATAAAATCAAGTAACTCATGGATTCTATTGTATTATTGGCAAATATATAAATAAACTTTTTAAGCGGAAAAGTACGAATGTGTGTGCAAAATGCGTATTATACGTCAATTTTACTACCAGATGTTTGATTTAATGATTAGACTATCCACCTCGAAATATGAGGTTGTATGTTCAAGGTTGGTGATGTTGGTGACTTTTACAGGGATAATGTTATACCTTCTTAAAAAAAAAGGGTTCATGGTCTTTTTAAGTACTCTAGAGATCTTTTATCTAAAATAGGACAAGTAGCAAGGACATTCTCTTAATTATCTGTCAAAGTTTAATTTCATCAAAGACATTGCTGGTGTTGTTTTAATCATAGTGTAAGATCATGAACTGGTAAGCATACGAGTTCATCATTACAATTGGTGGGTACATGAGTATTGTATTTACAGAGGATTTTTATTTAGTAAAAGTCAACTTATTTCAGGTGAGCAAAGTGTACTTGTGAATGATAAAATGAAAGGATACAAGAGGCCATTATATATGCCAAGCAATACAAGCTTAAAGACATCAATACCCTTGGACTTTATATGAGTCAAGGGGTACAAGAGTAATAACAATATACCCTAGGATAGGAAGGTTCTAAACTACTTCTAGTACGCCCCCTCAATCTAGGCGGCCGCGGGGGGGGGGGGGGGGGGGGGGGGGGTGGGGGGGGGGGGTGGAAGCACGCGAAGATTGGTCTTGTGTTGTAGGAAGCGATCTGCCTGCAGACCCTTTGTGAAGATATCCGCAACTTGCCTAGCTGTTGGGGTGTAACAGAAGTGAAGATCGCCTTTCAGTAACTTTTCTCAAACATAGTGGAAGTCAACATCGACATGCTTGCTTCTGTCATTGGACACTTGACTGGCAGCAACATAGAAGGTCTAGACATTGTCACAGTAGACTGTAATTGGTCCTGGATGACGAAGACCGAGATCTCTCATTAAATAACGAATATAGTCACTCTCAGCAACAGATTGAGCTACAGCCCGGTATTCAGATTCAGGTGTTGATTTGGAGACGATGACCTAATTCTTCGCTCGCCAAGAGATGAGGTTGGGACCAAGGTAGAGGGCATAGCCAATGGTGGAGCGATGTGTACCAGGGCAGCTACCCCAGTCAACATCAGCAAAAAGCAGTGACTATGGGCGTGCAAGTTGGTATGATGCAGAGACCATGATCAGGGGTGGCTTTGAGATACCTAAGAATGCGATTGACAGCTTGCTAGTGAGAATTCTAAGAAGCATGCATAAATTGGGAGACAAGGTTAACGGCATAGCAAATGTCAGGATGAGTCATTGTCAAGTACTATAGAGCCCCTACAGCACTCCTATACTCAGTTGGATCCTCAAGGAGCTCCCATCGCTCAAAGAGAGGTGTGATCATGTGGGAAGGGGGGTCTTAACGGATTTGGCATCACATAACTCATGTTTAGTGAGGAGGTTGACAGTGTACTTGTGTTGTGAGGGAAAAAGGCGATTCTAGTCACGTTGAGCTTCAATGCTAAGCAAAAAATGTAAAGAGCCAAGATCTTTCATTGCAAACTGATTCGATAAAGACCCAACCAAGGTGGTAAGGTGAGAGGGGTCAGTGCCTGTTAGGATTATGTCATCAACATATAAAAGAAGGCATGTAAGGTGAGACTTGGATTTATGAATAAATAAGGAGGGATCAACACGGCAACAAATGAAACCAAGACTAAGTAAGAATGCACTAAACTGTTGGAACCATGCCCTCGGTGCCTGTTTTAGTCCATACAACGCCTTTCATAGGCGACAAATATGATTTGAAAATTTAGGGTGTATGACGCCTTGAAGTTGATTCATGTAAACTTCTTCCTTAAGGTGGTCATGTAGGAAGGCATTTTTGACGTCCAGCTGACAAATGGGCCAGTTGTATGTCATGGCAAGAGTAAGTATAAAGCGTATGGTAGTAGGTTTGAAAACCAGGCTAAAGGTTTCCTTATAATCAAGGCCCTCACGTTGGTGAAAACCTTGAGCCACAAGGCGAGCCTTGAACCGTTCGACGGGGCCATCCGCTTTATACTTAACTTTATATTTCCACGTACTTCCTACAAGGTTTTTTGATGGGTCATATGGTACTAAGTCCCAGGTGTTGTTAAGTATGAGAGCATTAAATTCTTCCGCCATGGCTTCTTGCCATTATGGATTTTTCGCAGCATGTGAGTTCCTGGATTACAGTTATGGAAGAGAGAGAAAGAGAGAGAAGGTACTTGGTTTTATGTATGCCTACTTTAAGCCTAGTTTGCATGGGATGGGTGTTGATACTTGGCTCTAATGGTTCTATGTTGTGCACGGTATTAGAGGGGACAGGGCTGGGTTCGGGTTCCAGTGGGTCTAGGGCAGTGAGCCGGGGGCTGGACTGGAGGTCAACCTTGGCTCATAGGGCAGGGCTGTCTGGACAGTCGAGTGGGTTGGGAGCTGTTTGAGGGTCTGGTGAGGCCGAGCCTTGGGTTGCAACTGGGAGGGGGAGCTCGGTCGGGATGCGGGTGGGGTAGGGGCAATCGGGTCAGAAAGTGAGATTGGAGCAGGGACTAAGGTCCTGGTGGTGTCGATCGTGATAGGGGCACGGGAGCCCCGACTAGCAACTAGGGGCGCAACTCGCATGAGGGGAGGGGAAGGTGAGCATAATTGTGACTGAGTATGAACAATAAGGGGTGGACAGAATGTGACATCAGAGACTAATATATTTTGTTTGACCAGTTCTTTGTAAGGGAATCGAGATTCATCAAAAACCACATGCCAATTTATATAAATTCGTTTTTCTCTAGGGTCAATGCACCTGTATCCTTTATAACGAACAACATATCCTAAGAAAATGCAAGGGGTAGAGCGAGGGACAAGTTTATGAGGGACACGGGATGTGATGTTAGGATAGCATGCACATCCAAAGACATGAAAACGGTTGTAATCCGAGTTTGTTTGAAAAAGTTTTTGAAAGGGAGAATCATTTGAAAGAGTTGGGCAAGGGAGACGGTTTATAGTAAAACACACAGTGCAAAAGGCGTCATCCCAAAATCTGTAAGGTAATTTTGCATGAATTAAGAGCGTCCGTGCCACTTCAAATCAATGTCGAAGTTTGCGTTCCACCACCCCATTTTGTTCCGGGGTATCAGGACAAGATAGACGAAAATGAATTCCTGCATCATGACAAAGTGCGTTCATATGCCGGCGATTGAATTCACCCCCGCCATCACTTTGGAAAATCTTAATAGTTGTAGTAAATTGGTTTCCAACAAGGCTTTTGAATGTGGTGAAAATTTCGTAAACATCAGATTTGCGCTGCATCAGATAGAGCCATGTGAATCTTGAAAAATCATCAATAAATAGAACATAATATTTGTATGCCGAAAAGGAAAATACTAGTGATTGCCAAACATCTGAATGTATTAGTTGAAGGGGCATATAATAGAGTTATGTAATACACGTTCAAACGAAAGTTTCCTAAATTTTCCTAAACAGCAAGAGAAACACTTATTCAAAAGCTTACATGCAGAATAACAAATTTTCTTACATAACACATCAAGAACAGTACTACCTAGATGACCTAGTCTCTGATGCCACAGTTCGCCTTTCCTTACTTGTGCTATTAGGCCAACATCGTGGGGTGAGAAGCTATAGAGAGACCCATCACTGAGTACTCGTAGAAACGGCATCCCCGTAGCCTTGTCCTTAACACAAAAGAAGTTAGAGTCAAATTCAACCTTACAATTATTATCATGACATAGTTGTTTAATTGATAGAAAGTTATGCGTGAGATTAAGGACAAGCATGACATTAGGTAGTTTTAGTGGAGATTGGGATGTGCGAATGGTAGTGGAACGCACATGTGTCATAGGTAGTAATGCTCCATTTCCTACCAAAACACTTTTATGACTAGAATAATAAAGAAGGTTATTGAGAATACCTGAATTTGGCATCATATGGTTCATAGCACCGGAGACAGGGTACCAATAATATTCATGTGGTTTTCCAATAATTATGGCAGCAAATGAGTGGGAGGGATCTGGATATGAGGTGCCGTCAAAACGATGCGGGCGGGCAACAGCCGTGTGTCCAGATTGGGTGCAGATCTAACAGAATTATAGGCTAGGGCTGAGCACACCTGCAGTAGAGTTAGGAGAAGGACCAAGAGGAGGTCAAACTGAGAAAGGAGAGCCGAGGTGAGGGGCCCCACCATGAGGGGGTGGGGCAGCGAGAGGACTGGATGGGCCACCATGGCCGCCGCCCCCATTGCATCGGTTCCGACCACGGCCGCGGCCGTCTCAGCCAGATTGGGTTCCGGGTGGGGTTTGACTATAGGAAACCATGGCATGGCTTGGATTGGGAGTTGTACGTCCATTGTATCAATTTAAGGCAGTCTCGTCATTGAGTAACGAAATTTTTAACTCTTCATATGAATACTGTTTTGAAGTTTGACGAGTAAAAGTTGTAAAAGCGGCGTACTCAGGGGGTAAGCCATAACGAGCAAAATGTTGAAATTCTCGTTGTGAGACGGGCAACTCAATGGCAGCTAAGTCATTCATGATTGATTTTAATTCTATGAGACAAACGTCCATTGTTTTGCCATCTTTACGGTGATTAATGAGTTGGGTCTGGAGATCAAACTCCTTAGCCATAGAGTAATCCTAAAAACGCTTAGCTAAGGTATCCCACATGGCTTTTGAGTTAGAGTGGCATACGATGTCGTTTATAAAGGGCGAGTCAGGGTAGCAGCAATGTAGGACCGAAGGCTTTAATCCGTGTGAAGCCATGTAATATAGTGTGGATTGGGGTGGGTCGATCCATTAGGAAGAGTGATATGGGCAGGGGACAAGGGTAAGAACCATATATAAACCCTAGTAATTGATGGGCTATCAACAACATGTTAAATTGTTCATCCCAGGGGGGTAGTCCGTTGTTGATTCTAGTTTTATTGTAACAATACTTGTAATATTGGAGAGATGAATTAAAACTGGAGAGGGAAGGTGATTATAGAGATTAGGGTTTATTAAACTAGGGTTTAGGGCAGCCCCACCACCAGTGGTATAAAGCGTCGATTGGGGTGAGGGGGGGTGAGGGGAGCCACGCTGCCACTGCCGGTGCTTAGGTGAGCACCAGTGATAGTGGGGCCGGCGAAGCCCGGGACATGAGAGGAGAGAGAAAATAAAGGAGGGTAGGGGGTTGCCCAAATTAAGTGTCAGGTTTACTGTAGGCCTCCCAGGTGGTGGTGGAGTACTGGAGATGGCAACACCGGCATCAACCGACCAAGCAATCATGGCACCGGAGGTGATAGGACCAACATTAGAGGGGTCGGCCACCACCCCGGGCGAGACAGCACTAGGCGTACCTGGTGGGGCACTGGTATTGGGTTGATCGGTCTCCACCAGATGTGCCAGGGCGTCAATTGAAGAAGAGAGGGAGGGGAAAAGTGCACTTGCATAGGATCGGCTAGGGTTACTTACCATTGACAAAAGAAAAATTAATAAAAGCGAATAAACAACTGAGAATTCAATATAATGCGTAAAAAAAGAAATGAAAAAGCGGAAACGAAAAGAGAGAAAAAAAAATTAGATCAGAGGGTGCTCTGATACCATGTGAATGTAGGGCAAATTGTCTTTGTGAATGATAAAATGAAAGGATACAAGAGGCCATTATATAGGCCAACCAATACAAGTATAAAGACATCAATGCCCTTGGACTTTATATGAGTCAAGGGGTACATGAGTAATAACAGTAAACCCTAGGCTAAGAAAGTTCTAGACTACTTCTAGTAGTTCTAACTTGGGTTTGGATGGGGAAAAGTATAATTATCTAGAACTGAATAGAAAATAACTATTAGGACAACAATTAATTGATTGAGTGGGCTACGGAATGATCTCATGCTCACTAATTTAAGATCTAGGTTATGTGACTCATTTCTAAGATATTGTTAAGACTTGCACATAAAGTGGGATTAGCCTAAAAGCATTACCTCGTATAACGACTATTTTATCCTAGGTGTTTCATAGATTATCTCCATAGCCCTCAGGAATTCCTTTTAATTGAAAGTTCAATGTCAATTATATTATTAAACATGCTTTCAAGATGGAGTGCAACTACAATCCATAACACAAAAATCCAATACACAATGGTCAAGTGATGCAGGACAGGAGCGGGGTTTAGATTTGTTAAGTTCGTAAACACACGAACAGGTGTTGATTGAATTTTGCTCAAACTATTCGGAATCCATTGAAAGAAATCCCTAAGCTCGAGAAATAATAAACCCTCGGGTTATATTTTATTGAATAATCAGAAAGAAGTTGTCTCAACCTAAGGTCCTTATTTATAGAGATAGAAACCTAAACAAAAACAATTTGAATAGAGATAGGAAAATAAAAATAAAACAGAAATCTAATTAAAAGAAATTTTGATAAGAATAGGAAACCTTGTACAAATTTAAAATTAACGTAAATAAAATAGGGGGAAAAAAAGGCAATTTAGATTATTTTTTTTCCTCTATATTTTCCCTGACCTCGTTTTCGATCCAATTGTTCCAAAAAGTGCTCCTTTAATTGTCCCTCGTCATCAAGGCTACAAGCACAAGAGAACACGCAAATAAATTGAAAAAAGAAAAAAAGTAGCTACAAGTATGTAAACAAAAACCATTGAGTCATCATCAATGAACCTAGACATAGAAACTGGGATCTGGGTGATGAACTGTTCATCAATCCTGATTAGTTTACTCCTTTATGGAGTCTTAAAAACATATAAGAAAAGAGAATAAGGGAAGTAAAACCCATGAATATGTCGACGTCATCAATTGATATTTCCAAAATCCCTTCTTTAATACATGTATATTCTTTCTCATGTGCTCTGGCTTTCTTGGTGAATCTTGATCCACAATGACAACTCAAGTGAAAAGGGCAATATTTGGATTGAGAAAAGAATCCCAAACCCTAGATTATAGGAATTGGTGTCCTGGAAAAATCAAATTAGTTAGATTTTAAATATTAAATAAATAAAATTATTTTTTTACTTATTTATTGTTTGATTATGTTTTACGAGTCAAACATGTGTGTGATTGTTTTTTAAAACGTTCCATGAGATGGACGTAGTCTGAGATAACATGTCAGGTTTGGTTTAAGTGGTCAATAAGATTAAACACAGATAGACTTAGATCAAACTAGTGATATGCTGTCAAAGTATGGTCGTAATAGGTGATAAGTTTGGACAATTTGTCTGATAAGACTATAATATGATACTTTTGATGACTTGTCTTGGTCATATGGATAGGGATCCTAGAGTATCAAGTTGGTGTTGTCAATAAGATTGAAATATTGAGTAGGACCACCTCAATTATTTGTTTCTTAAATTGCTATTAGAAATAATTAATTTTGTAAGGTGATAACTCTAATTTCAGGAAACAGTCTAAACTCGTGCATGGATTGTTCGTTGCTTTGATGTGCCAAAGTGATTAGTTAAAGTGCATTGACTTAAATCTTATATACATGGAATAACGGCATGAAATGCGGAGGAAACAATTGTTTTATATGGAATATATAATCTCTAATGAGATAAAGATGTCCCTTATATTTGACATTTGAAATTACTACCAAAATTATTCCTGTATTATTAAATTGTTCAAGAAGGCTGAGCCGGGAGCTACTGCGATAGATGTGAGAAAAATAACGATAATAGTGAAAATTATTTTTTGCTCACGGATATTTAATATAGTGGTTAATAGTTGTAAAAAAAAGTTATATGGAAAATTCTTGGTGAAAATATTTAATTCTAGAGTGCAGTAAAACTTATCTAGTGAAATTAAGTTTTACTAAATAATAATAAATTATTACCATGAGGTGGTAATCAGATTTGACCCATTTGGAGCTAGAGTTAAAGTGTCTCTAAGGCCCCTTCATAAGCATCAACTTAAGCATCGTTTGAAAATATTTAAATTGAATTCATAGGATGAATTATTTATTTATGAGATAAATAAATTAATTTTGCTAAATATAATTCATAAAATAAATTATTTATTGATAAGATGAATAAATTAATTTTACAAAAAAAATTCATGAAATGAATTTTATACATGTGGGAAGTTAAACAAAAAAAAGTATGCGCACGTGAACACAAGTTGTGATCTGTGGCTAATGCAATGCACTAATGAAGCGCTCACACGTGGCGCAGGTGGTGGGCAGCCTAGCGTGCCTATCCGTGGCTTATGTCGTGGATGAATGATGGCCTGCCACATGTCACCCCTTTTTGTTTATAAATATGCGTTCTTTTTACGTGAGATTTAAATAAGGTTTTAGATTTTGGAACCTGGTCTTCTCCCACGATGAAAATCCTAAATTTGTTTTAGAGTTTTCTAAATTATGGTTTAGCATAATTTTTTTGAAAAATTATTTTTAGAAAGATTGAAAGGAAAAATTTTTGTTCTAAAATTTTTTCTAAAATAAATATTTTTGGGAGCCCACACTCTTGGTGCTAGAAGCGGGTCATTGCAAAGAAGACCTTACAGTATCAAGAATTCTTCTCGTAATTTCAGATCATCAAGTCGGAGTTAGGATTCGCTCTTCAGCTATATATAAATTAAGTATTTGATATTTAATTTATTTTCCTTTATTTCATTTATTCGTCATATTATTTTTATACATATATTATTTGATTTTTTTTGTTTGCTATATTATGAACATATTAGAGTAAGATCTAGATCTAATTTAAGAGTTTAATTAGGTCAGAGTTTTAGATTTAAAATTAAGAATTTTAAATTAATTTTTTGCTATATTCGCTTTAGTCAATTCAAGCAAAATTTTTGAAATATATTCCCAACATAGATAAGAGGGTGCTTATATACCATTTGTATCAATGTACAACACGACTGACTGATTAGAAATCTAGAGGCAAAATTTCATTGGGTCGATCAATCAGTTAGAATTACAAAATACCAACCTTGTTGAGCTGATCAATTGGCTGCTTGATCGAAATTCTAGAGCACTTCCATGTGCTTCAACAATCGATTAGTAAGAGGGGCCGATCAAAAGGATCATGATCCAATTGATTCTTTTTGCGCACATCGATGGGTTTCTTGTCCAAATTATCTAAAAGTGTCTATTTTGTTTGTTCTTCAATGCTTTTTTAATGGGCCATCCTAAATATGTTTTTGCCCTCTTAACACAAAAATTACGTCAAAAGATATATGAAACACAAAAAGTATCATTATAAATGAGGGTAAAAGACATATGGAAATGATATACAACAATTGTAAACTACTAATCAAAATCAATGTGACCTCTTCAGCTTCTAATTTCATTAAAACATCCCAAAACTACTAATTAGAATCAATGTGAACCCCATACTTTTATTTTCATCAATGACACCCTCCAAACTATTGGTCAATGTGACCTACAACTTTTAAATTTGTCAAAGATACCCAAACTATTAACAAAATCAAATATACATAATTAGATATCTAATTAATGTAATTTTATGTCAGAAATTCATATAATGAGTAAGAATTTTATAAACTAACTATTTTCATTTTATATATTAAATAATCAAAGCAAATACCTTTTTGAATACTTATCTAGAAGGTCACCATTAAAGTATCCGTGTAATTTGCTCATGATCACAATTCTTGTTTATTGTGAAAAGAAAAACATATGTATAAAAGAGGATAAATCAAATTTACTTTTTGTTGCAAATTATTGACTACAAAAAAGTACATTTATTTTCTCACCATAACGATAACTCATAGATCTTAGCTAGGCTGATGAAATAAATGAACAACTGAATCGATATGATGACCTTGTTTCACAATCCAATCGACTGTTGCATTGGCTTCCAGTAAACAATGAATGAAACTGACTCTTATTCCATCATGAGTGTCCTTTAAACATCTTGGACTATGTTCTGAATTAGCCATGAAGAATTGTAGGTCCTCTTAAGTGCCTTAAAAATGACTTTATTGTTCCCTTCAACTTGAATATCTAGGTAATCCAAACTGACTGTCCTTGAAAGCCCAACTCTCAGCCATTACTTCTACCACAATTATGTTCACTTTTCTAAGGCGTCTCATTCCTGTTGCAACAAATCACTTTTTGTCATCGCTGATGATGCAACCAACAATCACAGAGCTACCAATATCATAGCCATCAAAGTTGATTTTGACTTGTCCTATCCTAGGGTTCATTTATCTAACCCACTCTTGACATTTATTCCTTCTGGTTCTTACTTTTGTGACAGAGTCCATCTCCGTTTGATCTAATTGATTCCTAAAGCACCATTCCTAGTAGCAACATCATGATTCCACGATTGGCTTTGTGGGACTATTGATGTTTTTGAATAATTTCTCATTCCTACCCTTTAAAATTTGCCAAACCATAGAGACAAACTTGAGCGGTTTGTTTTTACCCTTTTCTATCTGTTGTTCTTGTTCATTTCTAAAGCTCCTTTATTAATGAATTTCACTCAGGTAACTGACTTAGCCACCCAATTCTCACTGCACACTCCAAGTTCTTCCTTAAAAGTGACTAACTAAAAAGGAGATGATCCACTGTCTCCTTTTAGCCCCACATCTCACACAAAGACCCTAAATATCGCACCCCCTTCGGCCTAAATTGTCAGTAGTGGGGAGACCACTGCGAGGATGTGGCAGATGAAGACCCAAACACTCAGTTAGATATCAAGAATCAAGATCTACTTGTACCTCCATCCATTTATCTCATCCCAGTCTAGCTCATGGATCATCCATGTGGCCAATTTCACACTAAGCTCACATGTGGCAGAAAAGCCTCAATAACTCTTATCGAGGATGTCACAATTAGGAACTGGGGTTGCCACAATAATCTCATAAACCTCCTCTAGAACAACCAGACATTGAACTTCTTTTTCCCATTCTCTAATCCTTATATGACAACTTCCCATTCCCTATCACCCTTCTCAAACCCGACCAAGTAGACCATGAGCCCCATGAATCCCTCTCCATACTAGGGAATTCAAACTTATAGATTTATGACCCAAAAGCTTAACTCTTTTTAGATACCTTGCCAAGATTGCTCTAACCCATATGTTATCATGCTAGCTTAAAACCGTCTACCCAAGTTTACAGAGGAAGGCTTGACTCACAACTTTCATTCTCCTCAAATTAAGGCCCCTTGCAGCTTTTGGTTTGCAAATCTTATCGCATGCCACAGTATTCATGCCCAAGCTCTATCCCACTCCCTGCATACTTTTTTAGGGATTTTGGTACATTGCATCATCTTATCTCTCACTTTCTCTCACTCTGATAGTTTCGCTCTCCTTTGACAAGTGCGAACGGCTACCGACCACAACCCCCCTCGCTTCTGCTCTCTCTCTCCCCTACATTGGTACACTCGCCGACGAAACTATCACCGCACCGGCGCCGCCACCAAGATGGCGACACCGTAACGCAGGCCAAAATGACGCCGCCACCACCACCAAGGGGCCCACAATCTGCTACCCACATCGCCGCCTTCATCTCCCCCCCCCCCCCTCCCTCCCTTGCCTGGATCCACCCACCACCACTGAACACCCCAGACCACCACCACCTACCGTTGCCGTGACCCACCACTAAAGCCGAGCACCCTGGACACCGAACCACCACCACCACCACTCTCATTGCTCTCTCTCTCTCTCCCTCTCTCTTCCCCCCGCCTTGACCCACCCACCACCACCACAGAACACCCCTAACCACCACCCCCTGCCTCGATGCCACCAGCACCGACGACAGAGTACCTGCTCCGACCACCCCACCACCGAGTAGACCACACCACAAAGGCACCAACATCACCAACAACACCCTTGGCCACCACCACCACCACCTTATGGCCCCCAAAAAAGTAGCTCGCTATCATCACCACCTCATGACCAACTCGCAGCCGACCGGCCCTAGGTCAGCGAAAATGAGCCAGCCCCTAGTCAGAATTCTCCTCCTTTCTCTTTCTATGCTGTGTTCTTCGTTGTCTTGCTATTGTTAGTGTCGTACCTCCTATAATCTAGTATCTGGTGTGTATGCATGTCTATTCGTGCCTATTAACAGTTAGTTTATGAACTTTTCTAGTAATGGAGCGCAAAACTTGAGGCCGTCTTCACAAGGGTTGGGGAAGGGATGGAACCGTCGACGCGATGAGGGGAGCCTGCGATTTGGGACATTAAATGTTGGCACACTAACGATGAAGAGCTTCGAGGTGGCCTAAATGATGATGAGAAGAAAGATCAAAATCACGTGCCTTCAAGAGACTAGGTGGGTGGGCACAAAAGCAAGTGATGTGTTAGGATTCAAATTGTGATACTCAGGCCAAACTAGGGGGAGAAATGGAATGGGTATTATTGTGGATAGCTTCTTTAGGGAAAAAGTAGTAGGGGTCGCTAAGATTAGCGATAGGATCATATGCATCAGGTTAGTTTTAGATGGAGACATATTAAATGTTGTAAGTGCCTAAGCTCCACAAATTGGGCAGACAACGCAGGAGAAGGCTAGATTTTGGGAGGACCTAGACTTAATAATACAAGGCACATCCTAGAGCGAATAAGTTCTAATTGGGGGTGACTTCAATGGGCACGTGGGAGCGAACACAGAGGGCTATGCATCTTGCCATGGAGTCTTTGGTTTCGGGACAAGGAATGACAAGGGTAAGGCTTTGTTAGACTTTGCCGTCACTTATGAGTTAACAATGGCCAATACCTTCTTCAGAAAGCGTGAGGACCACATCATCACATATCTTAGCGGTGGAGCAAAGACCCAGATTGACTACATACTACTAAGGAAGAAGATACAAAAAAATTGTAAGGATTGCAAGGTTATCCCTAGAGATGACCTCTCAACACAACACAGAGTAGTGTGTGCTGAGGTTAAGGCCAAGAGAAGGGGCAAGAAAACCAAGAAACCATCACAGCCACGCATGCCGTGCAGGATCTGAAGGGGGAAAAGTCTCAAGTCTTTAAGAAAAGAGTCAAGACTGAGCTTGGAGGGGATTGTGAGGGAGATGTAAACCACTTGTGGAACCAAGTAGCCCAAAAGATTAAAGATGAGGCACGCGAAGTCCTAGGCATATCAGGGGGAGCACCAAACAACAAAGAGACCTGGTTGTGGTGCAGGGGTTCCAGGAAAAGATTCAGTCAAAACGAGATTGCGTTAAGGAGTGGGTTCGAAGTACAAATGAAGAAAGAGACAACAATATAAACAAGCCAAGAAGCAAGCGAAGATATCAGTAAGAGACGCACAATCTAAAGCCTTGTGAGTAAAAATGGACATATTAGTCACCCAATTTAAAGTTTTGAAGATTTAACCACCCAACCCTTAACACAAATCTCACTGCTTACACCCCAAATTCGAGAAGGTTGGGACAACGTCATTTTGAGCAAAGAGCCACATGCTTGTCACATGAGGTCCTCCTCAAGGAAGGTAAGGCCTTTAGATGCTAAAATCACGAGGTCTCAAGCCTAGTTGCTTAAGAAATTTAAACCCTACCAAGGGTATCAACCACTCAAGGCTCGAGATGGTTGAGAGGTAAAAGGAGTTCGAGCTCAAGGGACTTCTTAGAAGGCTGCAAGGTAAGTGGTTTCCAAGCTCGAGGCAGTTACTTGGAGTATAATATCAGATGTGTGGGCTTCAAGTTTATCCAACGGAATGTGGGGCTCTAGAAGGCACTTCAGTTGAAAAAGCAAATGTGGGTTTCCAGAAAGACGCTTGAGCACATCAAATCAAGGGCATGTTCATTAGCGCCACAGAAGCTTTGAGGCCAACGTGGGAAGAAAATGCCACGAAATTAGGGAGCAGCAGTTATTTTATTTTTCTATAAATAAGAGACACTATTGTAGTTGTAAAGGGTCGAACACCACCCGTACAAAACTTCTTTAAGTTTTTCTACTGCACACTTGTGCTTTTTACCTAAGAGTAGCATAACTTAATGTAGCCTAGCTCAGCATAGATCTTATTGTACTTGCTTCATCACTAATATAGTTCTTTGGGCTTGAGGTATGAACTCTTCGTTTTAATCTATTCCTAAAATTGACAAGTTAAGAATTGAGGCATTAGTTTAATGCTTTGACGGCCAAGGTTTGACCTTGATTGTGTTGGCCTTAACTCTATTGTCACTACTTAATAAGTCCGGTAAACTTAGGATTGAGCCATTATTTAATGGCTTCGAAGGCCAAGGCTTGACTCCGATTGCGTTGATCATTATCCAATGACACAAGTATAGTTTGCTCCACCTAAATCTTGTTAGACTCTAACTCAATCGAGGTATTATAAGTTAAGGGTGCTAGGCAAAAAAATCTGATTGATTCGGGCTTATAAGTAGATTGCTAAGCGCTTGGGATTTGTCTCCACCTAAGTTCTTAACTTTTGAGTGTACGAGGAAAGGTGTCTGTAGGCCCTGTTCCATCACTGTAATTGTCACTTGATTTAGGTCCATATCCCTTTAATTTTTTATCATCATATATATTAAAAAACGCACAAAAAATATAAAAGTCTCCTTAATTAGAGCAGAAGCAGAATCCACGTGCTTAACAAACGAAGTTGGATACACTAAAATCATCACCTCCTTTTCTCTGAAAAGGTGAACGGTTACAATCAAAGATGTGTGGTCCAAATTTAGACTCACTCCCTAGTCGCAATGAGTCCCTTTTTGCACGTTTGTTTACCACTATTTATAAACAAATAAAGCAACCATGCCTTTTTGGTGACCATATTGGGAGGCTTAATGTAAGACTTAATTGTCTTGAACCACATCATGGATTTTCAGAACATAATCTCATACCATTCACCAATGGTTAGAACCAAGAGATCTAGTGCTTTTGAACACGAGGAGCCCGAAGGCCTAGCCTTAAATGGGTCCCCACTTGACCACCCTCTTGAACAGAGTTCTGTATCACGAGGGGATGAAACCAGTTGCAATCACGGCAATGAAAGAGGAGGCGATGAAGCCATCCTAGAGGACAAGCGTATTGGGCTTGATGGCTATTGTCGCAAGAGTTTTATGGCCATGCTCAAGCGTCCCTTTGAAATCATGGATCAAAGGGTTCAAGAAGCCATGAAAAAGTCTATGAAAAATAATATGTCGAAACAAAACGCACTCTAACGGTCCGGCGTGAAAACTTTGCCGCCATGAGAGCCATAATCAATAATGTTGGGATCTTAATGAATGAAAGGCTTCATCGAGACTCTATGAAAGGCTTCATCAAGAAACTGACAGAGTCTTAGTTGAGATAAACTCAACCCCATCTTCTACTGCTACCCTTATAGCTAAGGATGTGGCAAGACAGATAGTTGTTGAATTTTAACCTATCCTAGTTAGACAGGTTGAGACCCACAATGGCTTAGTCCAAGCCATTAGGGAGGATGTTAGAAAACTTAGGCCTATACCTCCTTCTTTGGCCCTAGTTAGATATCCTCGTGATGTTCCTTCTAGCTCATGTTTGTCAGTTGCTCAGGTTGACAACATAGTTCCTGAGAGAATGGGAAACACAACAAAAGCCATAGAACTAACAATGCGCCTCTGGGGGTTGTATGACCTTTGAACCATGGATGTTCTCTAGCTTCAGGGGATCTCAATGCCATCATACAAGTAACGCCTATCCTTGAGATAGGGGGGCATAGTCATTCATGCCTTCCTCAAGTTGGAGATGTAGCCTCAAGGCCTTGGAGTAGGTGCGCAGGATAGGTACCCAATCCTGGGGCCCAATCTCTTCCTCCTAAACCTCTTTTTACTTATGAAATTGGGGGAAAAGTTAACCACCCACTTCCTCAATATCAAAACTTAGAAATTGATCAGACAAGGATGGCCCTGCAGCCTATCAATGTAGGTGTCCCTTTTAGGCATGCCATACAACCCAGGATTTGTTGTAACATGCTTTGGGGCCAATCAAATGAATGGCCAAAGTGATCAAGGGGGTTACCTTGTATATGTGATGGGAGCTCAGGGGTATCCTGCTGATTCCCCTCGAGACCCTCAGCCACTTGGGGGGCAATGGCAGGCACATAACCTTGTGCCAAACTACCCCTCCAAGACCAGTTGGCCGCCCTCATTGAGCAAATGTATGGGCTAGGCCTCACGAGGTTCAATAGACCCTTGTATAGTAAATGTTACTTTGATTACATTAACATGGATTACCCTTTTCCTTAAGGATACAAGATCCCCGAGTTTACCCTTTTTTCAGGAGAAGGAAGCGTGTCTGTCCTCGAGCATTAAGAAAGATTTAATTGCCACTATAGAGAAGTGGCAAATAACCCATATTTGAACCTTAGGTTGGTCCCTAGTTCTCTGACGGGGGCTACCTTTCAATGGTACGATAACCTACCATGTAATTGCATCTATTGTTGGGATGACATGGTGAGGCAATACCAGACCTAGTTCCTAAGCATGGAGCTAGGAACTGCCATGTCTAACATGGCTTGAATGAGACAAAATCCAAGTGAATCCGTGGAAAATTACATCAACTAGTTCAAGATAAGTGGCTCTTCCTGAAATTAAATACGCCAAGCTAGCCTTGAATGGCTTGGATATTGATTTTAGAAAGAAGTTTGAAGGTTCAAACTTCACAACACTCCTATAGCTTGCTGAATGTTCCGCTAGGTATGAGGCTGTCCTGAATGAAGAAAGCCTCAAGAAAACTAGTGTGTATGGAACTTACATACACGATTTGATGGGCAGGATGAAGATCCTCCTTATGAAATTGATGTCGCTGAGTGATAAGTCAAGTTTAGTACACAATTATTCATATCTTTTAGGTTTAATTACTAACCATTTTATATCTAATTTTTATCACTTTTGCTCTTTCTCGCTCATATTGTTATTTTCTTGTAAAAACACTCATTTTATACTAATGTTTGCTAGGTTTTATCATCAAAATCAACAAATAGAAGTAGGATACACAAAAAAAAAGGCAAAAAAAGGGGGGCAAAAGCACACCAAAACCAACGGCTAAAGCAAGAGGAAGGATGAACCAATGCAACTTACATCAACTTGCGAACTTTTGTGGCAAAACCAACAAATCACAAGCAAGGGTAGATTAAACACTTAAAATATTCATACAACTTGCAATGAGGACTGATTTTGGGCGGTTGAAAGGAAGAAAGAATGAAAAAAATAAACAAGTGAAGCAACTTGCAAAAAGTGGCAGCAAAGTGAGCAAATGAGAGTGAAGTTTTTGTAGTTTTTTATTTTCATAATTTGGTCACTTGAACACTATAAATAAGGGTGGAAGGAAGGTATTTAGGCATCATTCAAGCATTCAAAAATCAATCCAAATTACAAAAAATAGAGAAAGTTTGGATAGAAGAGGAAGGGAGAGAAAAGAAAGAGTTTGGTTTGTAATTTTTCAATTTCAAGTTCTTTTTATATCTTTTTCTTCTTTAAGTTCATAGATTTTGTTTTAGTTTTATTTTATATTGTGTTTACCATGAACTAATTTTGCCTTTCCAAGGTTACAATGTAGCCTCAGTTGTATTATAAGCTCTTTTCTAATTTGACGTATTCAAAGTTTATTTATTGCATTACAGAAGTGTATATTACTGTTCTTCATGAGTTTTGAATGCTTGATCACCATTAAAAGCTTGTAATGGTTCATAATGAGCCCGAGAGGAGATTTATGATGATTGCTAAAGTAATAAACACCACAAATTGAGCAAATACTAGAGATAGATTAACACGATTTGCGTAGTCTTAAGTGAAAACCATGAATCTTTAAAACTATTTTCTTCTTTAAATTCATGCAAGAGATTGATGAATTAATATGTAAAAGAGTATGCCAAATGTTGTTCGAGAGAGAATATTTAGTATATTAGGATTTTCGACTATCAACATATAATAGCAACTTTAATATCGAGAATAGAAGGCATATTAATATAACTAAGAGAAATCAAATGCCTTGGATTTTATTAAATCAGAAAACTTTCCAACAAAAAAAATTAGTAACCATCTTTAGTTCTTTTCATTTTACTTGTTACATCTTGAAAACTACAAATTTCAGTTTTTTAAATAGTTCTGAAACTACTAATTTCAGTAGTCACTCAATAATCAATCCTCATGGGATGATACTCTACTCACTCTTTATTACTTGATACGACTTAGTGCACTTGCTAATCAAACACCTAAGCATGAAGTTTTTTGGCGCCATTGCCAGGGATTATTTTTATTTGAGTGATATTTATACCACCTAGTTTTAGTACTAATATGAAGTTGTTTTGTAAAAACTTGTAAATTTTGTTCACATTTGAAGAAGAATATTTTATTTCATTTATTCTGTTCGATTTGTAAAGTTATATATTTCTTTTAAATTTTAAAACTCACCTAGTCAAGTTGTTTTCGAAAGTTAAAATTGTTATTTTTAAGTTTTTAAAAACTTTAGTACTATCCCCCCTCCCCCTAAAATTTGGTTTTTTCTTTACTTTTATACTATATTGTTGTATTTTTGTTTTTTCTAATTAATTTTTATCTTTCTTTTAAATTTTTAATTCACCTAGGTAAATTTTTAAAAGTTAAGAATTCTATTTTAAAGCATCTCAAAACATTAGTATCACTATTTTTCACTTCTTTACTTCTTTTGTAACAAAATTCGTACAGCACCCCTCCCCCTTAAAATATGATTTTTGTTAAGTTTTGTGTTATATTGTTGTATTTTCGTGCTATTGACTCACTCAATGAAGAATTGCGTGATCTTTAGAAACGTGGTCCAAAATGCTATTGAGGCATGGGAGTCCATTCCAAGTTAATATGGTAGAAGCAATAAAACCCCAGAGTGCCCATGATAGCCAAACTGATAGCGGGTCTCTTTATAGCATGAGCGAAGACAAAGAGGGATTGGCAGTATCCAACGCTTTGTTTGATAGACTATTGGAGCAAGGGGCACTATGGTTTCCTAAAACCTCAGTGGATCTGACAGATGAACACTGCAAGGGGCACATTGCTGCAAAACATTCAACACGTGAACGTGCCATCTTTAGTAGGTTCTTAAAAAAGCAACGAGAAGAAGGGGCTATTCTCTTCTTTAGAGAAGAAGAATTGGCCATGGGAATATCAATGGATGACCATTGGCAGACAGTCTATTCTATTAAGAAGATGGAATTAAGAAAGCTTATGCGCCTTACTCGCTATCTTTGCGAGGGTTGTGGTCACACGCTGGTGTCTGAGATGAAAAGGCTAAGCCTTTTCCCAAAGAAAAAGCCATCACTCTCCAAGAAGGCTTCATGAGTTAGGCTGGTCTCACTTTGAAGTCTCAGATCCTCATGAGGACTGGGCACCCAAAGTACAACCTGCTCGATGTGGACACCCATCAAGGACAACGGCAATCAGGGCAACAACCTTCAGGGGTCCGTTTTGGTAATGTATGGAGAAGGAACCACCTCAAGCAAGAGGAGGATGGTCCCTCCAACCTTACACAAACCCATAAGAGGAGGCAGCTATGAAGGAAAGTAGTGCAACAAAGAGCTCTGCTTCACACTTGCTTGACTAAGCTCTCTGAAGAAGAGGACAGAGTCTGCAAGGACAGGAGCACATAGTCCATGTATTTCGAGAATCTAGAGACAGAATCAAGACCTTTAACCACAACTGGTAAAGGTGAGCCACGTAAGAAGCTTGAGAGATGGGCTAGTTTCTCATCTTTTGAGGGTAAAGAATCTTGGTGGGATCAGCTTGCCCGGACTTCATTGGCTCGAAGAATCTCTGATGACAAGGAGGATACAGTCCCCTTAGCATCAACTTAGTGGAACCTTTGGACCGTGTTAAGCTAACATGGTCTGACATAGAAAATACTTCCATGAAGAAGACTTCCCCTAACCAATGAAGGAGCCTCAAACCCCAAAGGTTGAACTGAAGGATCAACTTCAACATCAGGACTTGCTAACTGATAGTAGTCCTCAACCTCAAGATTAGGATATGCCAATAGATGGCAGTCCTAAGGAAAAGATAAGCCAAGGGGTCAAGATACAGTTTGGGTCACTCTCTGAGCAAGTTAATGTAAGAACTGCTTTGCTCCTTCCCTTAGAGTTCATGGCAACTGACTCACAGGAGGACCTCGAAGGGGATATAATAGCATGAGATGAAAATCCTCCGATGGAACTTGTAGATAAAGTGGCAACTACCAAAGATAATAGGCCATTCATAGCTTGCTCAAATTATGTTAAGGCAAAGTTATAGAAAGATGGCGTGGGACCACTAGATGTCAAGTAAACCACTCCTCAGACTTACCGATACCAGGAACTGATAGCCATCCTTGACAGCCCACTCACTGAAGCCGAGGTTGATCAAGTTGATGTGGAGTCAGAGGACTCTAACTTCTGGGGTTCATGAGAGCCCTTCTTGATGAAAGGGGCCTTAAGGGAACACCATAAGCCTTATGCGAAGGAGCTAAGACCTCTCATTAAAGGCCTAGAGGGCCATCTCCTTAGCCATTGCAAAACTAGTGGCTTGACATGTTGAGGATCAACTGTGGGCTGAGTAGCCATTTGTTTCTAAAAATGGCCTAGAAGGTCCATATGATACATGAGAAAGAGCTGGAGTTATTTGACTTAGGAGTGGCACCAACTAAAATGGAGGATTTAAGGGTTGAAGTTTAAGACCCCCTCCTCGAGATTAAATTAGGCTCAATAGAGGAACCAAGGCCTGCATATCTGAGTGCTCTGCTTTCTGAAAAGTGGAGGAAGCAGTACCTAACCTTGCTTCTTGAGTTCAAGGACCGCTTTGCTTAGGACCATTATCAGATGCCCGGCCTAGACAGAAAAATGGTTGAACATAGGATTTCCATTAAGCTATTGGAATTGGTGTTCTAAAAAACCCAATTAGTTAGTTTTAAATATTAAATAAATAAAATTATTTTAATTAATAATTATCTGACTATGTTTTACAAGTCAAGCATGCATGTGATTGTTTTCTAAAATATTATATGAGATGAATGTAGTTTAAGATGACAAGTCAGGTTTGGTTTACGTGGCCAACGAGATTGAACCACAGATCGACTTAGATCAAACTAATGATATGTTGTCAAAGTATGTTCGTAGTCGTCGATAAGTTTGAACAACCTGTTTGATAAGACTATAATATGTTCCTTTTGATGACTTGTCTTGGTCATATGGATAGGGATCCAAGAGTATCATGTTGGTGTTGTCAATAAGATTGGAACATTGAGCAAGACCATCAGAATTAGTTGTTTCTATAACTGCAATAAAAAATAATTAATTCTACAAGACGATAACGCTAAATCTAGGAAACAGTCTGAACACGTGTATGGATTGTTCATTGCTTTGATATGCCAAAGGATTAGTCAAAGTGCATTGACTTGAATCTTACATACGTTGGGTAATGACATAAAGTGTAGCGGGAACAGTTGTTTTACATGGAATCTAGAGTATCTAATGAGATAAAGATGTTCCCTTAGTTGATTTGTAAGTATATGAACATATTCTAAAGTCTTTGGCTAGAGAATTCCATATATTTGACATTTGGAATTAATACGAAAATTATTTTTGTATTATTTAATAGTTTAAGAAGGGCTAGTCGAGAAATACGGCGAGAGATGTGAGAAAAGTAACTATAGTAGTTAAAGTTACTTTTTTCATGGATATCTAATAGAGGGGGTTAATTGTAGCAATAAAGTTATTTGGAAAATTCTTAAGTGAACATATTTAATTCTAGAATACAGTAAAACTTATTTAGTAGAATTAAGTTTTACTAAATGATAATCAATTATTATCATGAAATGATAATAAGATTTAACCCATTTGAAGCTAGATTTAGATTATCCCTAAGCTCCCTCAGCAAGCCTTAACTTAAAGCATATTTGAAAATATTTAAATTGAATTCATGGAATGAATTACTTATTCGTAAGATGAATAAATTAATTTGCTAAATATAATTTATGAGATGAGTTATTTATTTATAAGATGAATAGATTAATTTTACCAAATAATATTCATGAGATGAATTATATACATGTGAAAATTTAAACAAATAAAATAAAAAAGGGGAAAAACGGACAAAAAACACGTGCAGGGATTTAAATCCCAAACTGGAAGAGGCGGGCACGCGCAATAGGGAAATTGTTGCTGACGTCGTTATGGCGTCAGCAACAGGAGTATTTACGCGTATAGTACGTGTATAGTGCTGCTGACGTCATTATGACGTTAGCAAGCTGGATATTTTGGCTATATAGGTGCTTTTTAGGAGTGATTTTTAAGATATATATTATTTTAGGTTTTGGAACCCGATTTTCTCTCGACGAAAATTCTAAAATTATTTTAGGAATTTTTTAAATTATTATTTAGCATAATTTTTTAAAAAAATTATTTTTTTGGAAAGATTAAAGGAAAAATTTTGTTCCAAAATTTTTTATAAAATAAATATTTTTGGGAGCCCACACTCCCGGTGCCAAAAGAGATAATTGCGAAGAAGACCGTGAGGTGTCAAGAAATCTTCTACCAATTTTAGATTTTCAAGTTGGAATCGGGATTCACGCTTCAGGTATGTCTAATTAAATATATGATATTTAATTTATTTTTTTATTTCATTTATTCTACATACTATGTTTATACTTGTTTTTATTTGATGTTTTGTTTGTTAAATTATGAACCTATTCGAGTAAGATCTAGATATAACTAAATAGTTTAATTAGGTTAGGGTGTTAGATTTAAAATTAAGAATTCTGACCCAAAAAAAAAGGTTAGGGCGTTATTTTGACCCAAAAAAAAAGGGTTAGGGCGTTAGATTTAAAATTAAGAATTTTGAATTAGTTTTCAGCCACGCCCGCTCTAGTCAATTCGAGAAAATGTTTTGAAATATATTCCCAACATAAGCTAGGTTCTAGGCCAGTAATTTAGGCCCGGAGAAGGATGTGCTTAGAGGTCATAGATTTGGTAAAAGAGGAGATTGAGAGACTCTTGAGGGCCAAATTCATTATGACTGTCCGGAAAGACCAAAGTCTTCTCTCCACTACTTAGACTCAAATACGAGAAAGACTTCAAGTAGAAGGAGCCACATTAGGCAGACTTTCAAACCATTAAGGAATACTTGGTCAGGCCACCAGTGTTGATTCCACTAAGTAGGGCATACGATTAAAGATTTATGTCTTTGCTTCTGATGTGCCAATTGGTTGTTTGCTTGTACAAAACAATGAGCAGGGTTTGAACAAGCTATGTTCTGCCTAAGCTGCTGCTTGAATGAATGTGAAATAAAATATTCCTCCGTTGAGAAATTGTGTCTATCTCTGTTCTATGCATCTATAAAGTTGAGACATTACTTCTTAGCATTTACCATACATGTGGTTGCTCAGACAGATGTCCATAAATACATGCTAGATATACCTCTAATCAGAGGGAGGTTAAACAAGTGCAATATAGCTCTTAGTAAATTTTTTAGTTCACCATCCAAACATTCGAACTAAGCTATGAGCCAGATCTGCTCCTAGGATTCAAGATGGTTCCTTGGAAGCTATATTTTGATGGACCAAGGACCAATTCAAATGCCAGAGTTGGGATTATAATTGAATCCTCTATAGGGATTGTTACCAAGTTAGATGTTACCTTAGTTGGCAAGTGTTCCAACAATATGGTAGAGTATCAAGCATTAATTATAGGCCTACAGACTCTCCTTGAAATGCAAGTCCCCAATGTAATCATAAGCCGGGATTCACAGTTGGTCATCTTCTAAGTAAAAGGGAAGTTTCAGTGTTTGATTGATACCTCGAATAAATATATCTCAATAGTGCAAGAGCTATTGAGCAAGTTTGATGGTGTCCAATTTGAACACATACCTCGAGAGCAGAATAAAGTAGCCAATGATTTGGCTCAACTAGCCTCAGGGTACAAGCTATACCTAAGAAATGGTCTGAAGAGACCATGGTTATTAAGACTAAGCTTTTAGACCACGACCTTGAATTCATAGAGTCCTTCAATACTAAGAGCAGAGTAATCATAAGTGAGCACTCGGATTGCTTTGAGATACATCCATCTATCACAAGTCAACGTGAGGATTGGAGGAAACCCTTGATGGATTAATTCAAAAACCCTCGAGACTATGTCAAAGATAGAAAGATGAAAATGAGAGCTCATAGATTTCATCTTGATGATGATTCTAGAGAATTGTACAAAAAGGACACAAGTGGAATGCTTCTCAAGTGTTTAGACTTAAACGAAGCAATGTTAGTGATGGTTGGAGCCCATGAGGGTATCTATGGATCCCATTTAGCTGGTAACAAGATGTACTGGCTCATCAGACGCTATGGCTATTATTGGCCATCCATGATGGACAATTGTATAAAGTATGCCAAGGGATACAGAGCATGCTAAAGACATAGTCATGTACCAAGAGTCCCTGCTGTTGAGACGAATGCTATTTGTTAAATCATGGCCCTTTTGAGGATGGGCAATTCATATTTTAAGGGAGATTAACCCTCCTTCTAGCAAGTAGCATTCTTACATTTTTAAGGCCACATATTATTTCACAAAATGGGTGGAGGCTAAACCATATAGGAATATCAATTAGCAAGGTGTGATTGATTTTATTAAGGAATGTACCCTATGTAGGTTTGAAATCCAAGAAACCATAACTGTGGACTTAGATAAAGTATTCAATGAAGCTAAGGTTAAAGAGTTTACTAGGAGTTTTAACATTGAAATCTTGAACTCAAGCCCTTATTATGCTCGGGCTAAAGGCCAAGCAGAGTCTCCCAAAAGGATTCTAAAGGCCAATATTGAGAAAATAATTGAGGATAATCCCCGAAAGTGGCATGAATTGCTACTTGATGCCCTTTGGGCTCATAGAACATCCAAACAAGATGCAACTGGAACAACCCCCTTCCATTTAATGTATGGCTATAATGTTGTACTCCCAATGGCAGTCACAGTTTAGCCTACTAGGTTGGCTCATCAAGGGAGGTTTCCTATACTCGAATATAAGCAGGCTATGATGGACAAATTGACTAACTTTGGACCAAGTTAGGCTTGAGGCCCTTCATAAATTAGAAAAGCAAAAGAAAAGGGTGGCCAAAGCCTATAACAAGAAGGTCAAACCTAGGTGATTTGACTTGGGGGACTTAATCTGAAAAGTGGTTGCCTATTAATCAAAAAGATCCTATCTTTGGGAAATATTCCCCAGATTGGGAGGGCTCATCCAGAGTCGTAGAGGTATTTGGAGGAAACACTTACTCCCTCCAAGACCTAGATGGGAGAAATCACCCAAGGGCCATTAATTGAAGGTTCCTTAAGAGATATGTGCCTTTAGTTTGAGATTATAATAATGAAGTCCTTAAATTTAGATCCCCTAAATTATGGGCCCATTTTCAATATCAGTGCCTTGAGGGTCAACCCAGCGATCCTTAGGTAAGAAAATAAATAAAAGGAATTGCCAAACCGAGGGACGTATTTAACAAAATGGGTATTTCAATAATAATTTCAAGGAGTACATGGCTAATACAGAAATAATACAAGTAAGTTGCTGATAAGGAAAAAAAACAAAAAACAAAAAACAAAAACTTTACAACATGAGGAAAAATAAAGTCCTAGGCCTAACTAAGGACTTTTCCCATAGATGCCCCGGGGGCAGTAACTGGGTGATAGCCTCATTCTTTTGGCGGTCAAAATGTTGGGCTCTCCTGGAAGGGATCCCAAAACTTTTACTGTTGCCTAACTAGATCCTCTTATTTTGAAATTCAGGAAATTCCCGAGAAATGTAAGGGAGATAGAGTGGCGTTAATATTCCCTTAAGGTTCTAAAGGTATGCCAAGATTTGTGGGAAAGGGCATACTTACCTTGATAGAAAGACTTTAGATGGGTCATGAAAGTGAGACTTTGATGCTGGTAGGTCCTTAAGGGAATACGCGATGTCACTCCGTGCCTCCATTAGATTTCTTGAGAAATTTTCAAAGGTTCAAAAGGGTGAGGTGTATGGTCATCTAGGTTATGAGAAGAGTTGCTTTTGAGAGCCTTGTAAACCACCATGGTATAGATCTACGCTACTAAGCAGACCCACCGTGCATTGACATAGTGGTAGGGAAAATGATCACCTCAATAAGTGAGTAGAGATACTACCCACATTGGGAATGTTAGAAGGTTATCCATTCTATTCATATGGGGGAAGATCTTCACTAGTATGTGGTTCTCTAAGAGGCCCACAAACGCAAATGCCAAAACCTGTCAGGAGGGTTTTGTGCCGTGGCATGGATGACAAACTTGGGGGTGCACGGTTTATTATCCAGGCACCCAAGAAAAATCCTTCTTTATGGTACCAAGATCAATTGGGCTCTGAAGCCTATCAGAGACCATTGAAACGTTTGATATGTGCAAAAAGCTCAATAGGGCTACCAGCCTTAGGGATGGGGCCAGATACAGTGTAAGACATCAAAAGCATAAAGCAAGTATTTTTGAACGCTTGATCACAACGAAGAGAGAGCACATAGTAGAAAACTGAAGTTTCGAAGCCCTAACTGTCATATTTATAGACACAAGGGAACAAAGGAAGGTGAAACATCAAACATTGTTATCTCGAGCTCACTATAGCCATTGAGGGTCAAATCAAGTAGATTTTTTACTCGTTGAAAATTTGAAATTACCAATATCTAAAAGGGGGTATTTGTTTACACCCCAAATTCGAGAAGGTTGGGACGGCGTTGTTTTGAGCAAAGCGCCATTTGCTTGTCACGTGAGGCCCTCCTCGAGGAAGTTAAGACCTTTAGATGCTAAGATAAAAGCGTCTCGATCCCAGCTACTTAAGGAATTTAAACCCTAACAAGGGTATTAGTCACTTAAGGCTTGAGATGGTTGTGGGGTAAAAGGAGCTCGAGCTCAAGGGACTTCCTAGAAGGTTGTAAGACATGTGGTTTTCAAGTTTGAGGCAGTTACTTGGAGAGCAATTTTAGATGCGTGAGCTTCAAGCTTATCCAACGGAACATGGGGCATCTAGAAGGGACTCCAGCTAAAAAGGCGGACATGGGTTTCCAGAAAGACGCTAGAGCACACTAAATCACGGGCACATTCACTGTCCATTCAAGTGCCAAACAAGCTTTGAAACCAACGTGGGAAGAAAATGTCACCGAAATAAGGAGAAACAATTATTTCATTTTTCTACAAATAAGAGACACTATTGTAGTTGTAAAGGATCCAACAACACCCATACAAAACTTCTTCAAGTTTTTCTACAGCACACTTGTGATTTTTACCTATGAGTAGCGTAACTTAAATTAGCCCAGGTTAGCGTAGATCTTGTTGTACTTGCTTCATCAGTAATATAGTTCTTCGAGCTTCAGGTATGAACTCTTTATTTTAATCTGTTCCCAAAATTGACAAGTTAAGAATTGAGACTTTAGTTTAAGGCTTTGACGACTAAGGCTTGACTTTGATTGCGTTGGTCTTAACACTATTGTCACTACTTAATAAGTCAGGTGAACTTAGGTTTGAGCCATTGTTTAAGGGCTTTGACGGTCAAGGCTTGACCTTGATTGTGTTGGTCGTCATCCAGTGACACAAATACGGTTTGCTCCACCTTAATCTTGTCAAACTCTAACTCGATTGAGTTATTATAAGTCAAGGGTGCCAGGCCTAAAAATATGATTGACTCGGGCTTATAAGTAGACTGTTGAGTTCTTGGATTTGTCTCCACCCCAGTTTCTAACTTTTAAGTATACGAGGAAAAGTGTATATAGGCCTTACTCCATCACTGTAATTACCACTTGAGTTAGGTTCATATCTCTTTAATTTTTTGTCATCATCTATGTCAAAAAAATCCACAAAAAGAAGTCTCTATAATTGGAGCATAAGAAAAATCCATGCGTTTAACAAATGAAGTTGAATACACCAAAATCATCACCTCCTTTTCTCCAAAAAGGTGAGTGGTTGAGACCAAAGATGTGCAGTCTGAATTTAGACTGATTCCCTAGTCGTGGTGAATCCCTTTTTGCACATTTGTTTACATTTGTATTTACAGTGGCAATGTCAGACTATTTACAAACAAATAAATTAAACACTCAAGTGGTTTAAATGACTAAGTTGGTCACCCAAGTAAAATTTAAAAATGTTTTATTTGATAACTACTTTTTCATAAGCACTTTTGTAAAAAGTGTGCTGTCAATAGAGGTATTTCGGTCCAAGTTTTAATTTATGCTTATGCTTGTACTTTAAAGGAGAAATACTATTTTTTGTTCATCTTAAAAGCAAAAAAAAAAAAAAAAAAAAAAAAGAAAAAAAAAACGAAAACCTTCTAATCCTATTGGAATAACGATTTTTTAAAACCAAGCACTCTAAAATATTTAAGAACTACTTTTTTAGGAAAAACGGTTTTTTTTTTTTTTTTTTTTTTTTTTGCAAAAGTTGCTCGGTCAAACAAACTCTTACATTAAACTACTTTTTAAGAAGGTAATATTGGGAGGGCTATTTATATAGGATTTAGTGCATCATGATTGATAACCTCGTAAAGGACATGACTCATGCTTCCATCTCTCCTTAAGCTACTTTTTTTGGGAGAAATTATCATTGAGGTACCTTGATGTTTGAATATTTATACCCTGACATTAAATATATATAATGAGATACCATGAGATTTGAATAGTATATCACCTATGTACCATATGCCAAAATTGATGAATTTTTGTAAGAATCTTACCAATTTCAATACAAAAATGTTAAGTTAATGCATCACTACGCTAATATACATGAGCTATGTTAGTGTTTCGACAAAATTAAGCGAATTAGGATAAAAATTCCACCAATGTTTTGTGTAAACGATCTATATATTGCTGAATTCACGTGTTGGGATGGCATTTTTGTTAAAAAATAATCATATTATTCTAACAAAGATGCTTATATATTTTTGCAATTATGTTTTATTTTAGCATTTCCAACTGAAATCTATGAAGTTTCAATAACTGGGTACCTAATTAATAAAATTTAAAATTTCAAGGTACATAAGTAGTAATTGAGCAGCTATAAAACTGGACATGGAAAATGCTTATGATAGAATTGAGTGGCACTTCTCCATCATGTCATGCTAAAACTTGGGTTTGACCTGAAATGAGTTCTTTGGATTATGGATTCTTCTGCATCCTTTTTGATTCTTATTGATGATTCTCCTAAAAGATGGTTTACTCAAAGTAGGGGGCTGAGGCAAGGCGACCTACTATCTCTATATCTTTTTACTCTCTGCCTCGAGTTGTTGGCCGCAAACTTGCAAGCTCAGAGTTCTGCTAAGAAGTTTAGAATTAGTATTGAGATTGCTAGGAATGCCCCTAGCATTCCATGTCTTTTGTTTGCTTATGACTACCTTCTTTTTTATGATGCCTGGATGGAACCTATTGCTAGGTAAGAAGCGAAGTGCAACTTTATTGCAGAGAATTTGACCAATTAGCTAATCTTGCTAAATCCTCGGTGGTGTTCTCCTTGAATACCCGGAGATCTTTGTGCACAAGATTAGTGACTATTTAGGCATGCCCAAGTTTCAGTCACTTGGGAAATATCTAAGATGTCTTTTTGAACAAGGTGGATTCACATTGCATGTTGTGGCCAACACTATTGGGAAAATTTTAACCAGTATTGCTAACTAGAAGGCCTACTTTCTTTCCAGGGCTGGTAGAGCTACTTTCATTCAGTCAACTCTTGAGTCCACCCCTAGTCATGTTTATGCAGTGTTTCCAGCTTCCTAAGAAGTTCTGCTATAGCTAGGATACTATAAATAATATGTTTCTTTTGGAAAACTAGCTTGCATGGGGGAATGAATCTAGTTGCTTGGGTCAAGGTTTGCAGGCCCAAAGGTTTGGAAGGCCTCAGTCTTCAAAGAATGGAAGCTATTACTCTAGCATTCCTTTATAAATTAGGTTGGAAGGTTCTATATGATAAAGACAATGTATGGGTTAAGATTATGGCTAGCAAATACCTAAAGCATGAAAACATTTTAACTTATCGCACAAAAAAAGAAAAAAAGAAAAAAGATTCCCCTTCTTGGAAAGGCAGCTAGTCTGATCTTATATAAAAAATTAGATGGCAAATAGGTAGGAAGCCGGTCAGTATTTGGTTTGATAGATGGGTCATGAATAAACCTCTGGTGGAGTTGGTGGACAGTAGTACAAACCTAGGAGATCCGAATGTAATGATGTCGCAATTCATTCGGGAGTGAGAATGGGACTAGTGAAACTCTCAGATCTTCTACCAGTGCATCTTTATAACAACGTTATGGGAATTCCTCTTCCTAAGAATGAGGTGGAAGATAGAAGATGTTGGGGATGTACGGGATCAAGTCATTTTAGTGTCAAATTTGCAACTTGGTTCGCTCATAATCTTGATTAGTCTAATAGGAATTTGTGGGAATTCTGCTGGATTTATAATCTTGATATTCAGCCCAAGGTGATGATTTTTTTTTTTTTCCTGTAGTAGGCTCTCAATGATAGTCTTGCTACAATGGGATCTTGTAAGAAAGTGAGGAGGTAGGTGGGAGGCTCAGTGCTCTCGATGGCTCTAAGTGTGGAGAGTCAACGTTTGCAGGTTTTTTGTGATCATGAAAGTCAAGTGCTTCTCACTAGTTTACGTGCATTGGATAATGTGTCTACCATTGGGGCAAAGGCAATAGGATGCTCTTTTTTATGCTCTACAACTGGGTACAAAAATAATTAATATGGAGGTAGATAATAAGATGGTCATCAAGGCAGATGTCAGCTCGTATACAGTTCCAGTGGATTATTACTATTATGGATGACATTGAACTCTAAAGTGCTAAGATTGATCAAGCCTCTTTCATACATTGCTATAGAGAAGCAAATAGATCAACAGAGTGGTTAACAAACGTAGATCACGAGAGTTCTTGCATCATGTTGGGGGATTTTTCTTTGCATAGGGCTCTCCTCTCTCCTCCTCCTTTGTGATGATGCATTAAGTAGGGTATCCCTTTTTTTTGGGGGTTCCTCTATCAAATGGTTTTTTTTTTTATAAAAAAAGGACGAAAATGGGTTTTTGTCCAAAACGGCCCATAATCAATGGATCCGAATTCTATATGAGATGATGATGGGTTGTAGTGAGCCCAGGTTCCTCCATTACCCTCTTCTTCCTCCCCACCACCAACACCAACAATCTCACTCTCTCTCTTCAATCTCATCGTCTTCTTCCTTCCAAGAACCTTCTCTCTCAACCCCTTCTTCTTGACAATTCAACCACCCCTTTCAATCCTTGAATATTCTTGTATTCTGATGGCCTTGCCCCCAAATTAGGGCTTAAAAATCGCACCCACAAGATTCACAAAACCAATCCCGCTATGAGATCAACCCAATCCGCGCCGGCATCCACCGGTGCCACCCGCCCCCGCTCGCGCCGCCGCCCTGACCTCACCCTACCATTACCACAGCGCGACAATTCCCTCGCCGTCCCTCTCCCTCTCCCTCCTCCACTCACCTCCACCACACCCAACATCTCAGACCTCCACCGCCTCAACCGCATCGGCAGTGGCGCTGGCGGTACTGTCTACCGCGTCGTCCACCGCCCCACCGGCAACATCTACGCCCTCAAAGTCATCTACGGTAACCACCATGAGGAAGCCATTCGCCGCCAGATCTGCCGTGAGATCGAGATTCTTCGTGAAGTTGATAACCCATTTGTGGTTAAGTGTTTCAACATGTTTGATCATAACGGCGAGATCCAGGTGCTTCTTGAGTACATGGATGGTGGGTCTCTTGAGGGGAAGAAGATAGAGAATGAGAAGTCTCTTGCTGAGCTTGCGCGCCAAGTACTTTCTGGGCTTGTTTATCTTCACCGTAGAAGGATTGTTCACCGTGACATAAAGCCCTCGAATCTCCTTGTCAATGGACGCGGTCAGGTGAAGATAGCGGACTTTGGGGTGAGTCGGGTGCTCGCGCAAACCATGGATCCTTGCAATTCTTCTGTGGGTACGATTGCGTATATGAGCCCAGAGAGGATCAATACGGATTTGAATCAAGGGCAATATGATGGGTATGCAGGAGATATATGGAGTTTAGGGGTCAGCATATTAGAGTTTTACTTGGGTAGGTTTCCATTTGCAGTGGGGAGACAAGGGGATTGGGCTAGCCTGATGGTTGCCATTGTAATGGCGGCGCCACCTGAGGCGCCTCCAGAAGCGTCTAGAGAGTTTCGGAATTTCATTTCTTGTTGCTTGCAGAGGGAGCCCGGGAAGCGGTGGACTGCTGTGCGGTTGATGGCGCATCCATTCATTATGATGAACACTAGAAGCCCTGGCAGTAGCGGTGGTAGCAGCAGTGGGAGTGTTAGTCAGAATGTGAATCAACAGGTTCCTTCATTACGCCAAATGTTACCCCCTCCTCGCCCTCTTTCTTGAACTTGCTGCTATTGATGATATTTTTGATAAGGGTTTGGGGGGAAGAGGGAAATATAGAGAGGGGATTAGAGATTGTGGGAAGAATTGGTTTCTTTTGTTTGAGTTTCTAATCAAGAACCAGTGTAGTTTTCCTTGTTTCAAATAGTGGATAGCCTCCAAAATGGTAAAAGAAAGAAGAAAAATTCACTTCTTTCCATCTCTTTTTGGTTGTCTCGATGTTGTTATTTGCATTTGTTCTGCCAGTATTTGTTTTACTTCTACTCTAACTATATTGCTTGGAGGATGATAGAGATGCTTGTTTCTCACGGAACCGAATGAGCGTAATGTCTGTGTATCATTATGGCTTTGTTTGGTGGGGGAAACGCTCGTCCACCGGAAAACGTTGTCATTTGAAAAAGGTTTTTCAAGGAAAATCAAATTCCACTTTGAAGGTTTCCATTGTGTGTTTCAACAAAAGACACACTCCCATATAATTTGGTCCAAGATCGGACCTGATTGGTCATTCTTTGGTCCAATCTTGTCCCATGCTATTACTTTTAATGGTATGTGATCCCATCTAATTTATTTTGGTCCAATCCTTATGTGAACCGATGTGTACCCCCAGCTTTTTAGGTCGTTTGGAACGATGATTTTCCCTATTTTACAGGGGAAGTCATTTTCCACCTAATGGGAGTCATAAAATGAGTGCCAAACAACGGAAAGAGGAAAAACAATTCGTAGAATCCTTTTTTACCTTAAACAAGCCTAGGTCTTGTTTCGTTTCCTTTGAGACTAGCAACATTATTTTGGGTTCCTTTCCTTTCACGTTTATCCCTATATTACTTCATCCTTTGTTGTGTAGTTGGCGTTCTCCCACTTTATTGGGGAGGCAGTGTCATGGCCAATTTTTTTGTATGATGGGGGCTAGGAAGCAGTGTGTAGGTTTTCTTGGCATGCACAACATTGTGAATTTGCCCGGGAGCTCAAGTGAATTGTTCTAATTAAAGCGATGGCTTCAGTTTATTGAAGATATAGTCAAGGATTTTCATGGAGTTCATGCACGCGAGCGTGGAGGGTTCTTCACTGACGCGCTCATCTCATTATACGAACAAAACGTGACGATGATAATGATGAGCATTGATATAATGTATCTTGAGGTGTTTTTTGAGGGAATGTAAGCGACATCTAAATTAGTGAGGAAATTTTTGCACAATCACCCTTGATTAGCTTCAATCTTGAATCATACAAATTTGATTCATCTTAAAGTGTCCTTTATGCTGAGATTTGTACTTCATGTACATCATGCCACGCACTGTTTAATGGAGCTGAGGATCGTTGTAAGCGAGATGCAGGGAAAGAAGAGGAAGGAGAGAGGAGAGGGGATCGTTTTCCTCTCATGTTTGGATTCCTAAGTGGGGAAGAAAGTCTGACTGCATTGTTAAGTGCAGTGACTGATAAGCTTATGGTTGGAATTATGGAGGCCCTTGATGGCGACTTATTGACTCTTGGGATTCGGGGTGTCATAGTTGTAGAAGCTTATAGATGGGGTCTTCTTGTATCATGATATGGTCGGAGAAAGCATGGAGAGCAAACAATGGAAGGTAGAGTCTGAATGAGTGAAACACTGATGTAATACCTCTATTCTTATAGTTAAACCCCAAACCAACACCACCCCCCCCCCCCCCCCCCCCCCCCCCGGGTGTGGTCGTAGGCTTCATTTGAACCAAATTCTGTTTTACCCCAATCGCTTTATTTGGTTTGCTATTTTTGCATAGGGTTCGGTGTTTGTGGGTCATCCTAACATTCATTTGTTAATTGGACCAAAGGTTGAACACGGGAACAGTCCTTATTTGCACACGAGTCAAGAGAGAACCTCTCTCTATTTATCTTCTTCCATGAACCATTATCAATGCAATCCGTACGAAATTATGAGGTCGAAGTGTATATATTGAGTTGGGGTTCGGTGTTTGTGGTCATCCTAACATGCATTCCTTAATTGGATCAAAGGGTGAACATGGGAAGAGTCCTTATTTGCACACAAGTTAGGAGAGAACATCGCTCTATTTATCTTCTTCCATGAGCTATTTTGCTAACGAGGAACCCGGTCACTTGGTAAACCTCGACCCACACACCACAAGAGCTAGTTAAGTCAAGGATTTCTCAAGGAGAGGTTCAAGGGGGGAATCGAACTCCATACCTTTTAGCCTAAAGCAACACACTATTTCCTCACTTGCCTTCTATCACTGAGGTAAAGCCCTGGTGGATATCTTCTTCCATGAACCATTATCAATGCAATCCGGACGAAATTATGAGATTGAAGTGTATGCATCATTTGTCATGCGTAAGTGTTCAATAGATCTTTGCATAATTTGTTATAAATCTACTCCAGAGGTGTGATGTCACCTTAATCTTGACGTTTTTTAATGCTATTATTTATTTATTTATTTTTAAATCGGTAATACTTGGGGGTGGAGAGATACCGGATCTGAACCCGCGGCCCGAAGTTGGCCAACTGCCACCCCAACTAATGGGACAAACCGGGGACTGGCGACTTTTAGCGCTATTATGCAGACAATCTTTGGATTTGCCATCCACACATTGGCCAGTTCAGGCAAAAATACAGAAGGCAAAGAGAATGAGATTAACAAGTACTGCTTTATCAATGAGTACTATATTGTCTCTCAATACTAGACTTTTTGGATATGAACGTTTGGACTTTAATATAAATCTTGGATACCAAAGACATACAATAACTTATGTTTTGTTTGGCATATGGAATTGGAATTAAAATTGGACTGTGAAATTACAACGTCAATTTCAATTTTGGTGAAATTGGAATTCTGATGGAATTGAATCCTTTGGTTAATCAAAGGAACTAGTGATTCGAATTACAATTCCATAGTAATTCAAATCATCACAGGTTTTCGGTCAATTGAGTGGAGCATTACGAGTTTTGAATTAGCTAGTGCAGGATTTTGGTCAGGTAGAATCACTTTGAATTATTTGAGTTTCGAGTCAAATTAGGTCGATCTTTAGTTGCGTCGGATCATTTTGTGTTTAAGTCATCTCGGATTCCAGGCTAGAATAGGTTAGGTTTAGGAAATTAGAGGTGCCATTAAGGTGTATTTTGGTTTGGGAAATTCTTGCACCATCATCCATTATTAGCTTTCAATCTTGGGTCATACATCTAAGAGTGCCTTTTATGCTGAGATTAGAAATTCAGTACATCTATGCCAGCACTGTTTGGATGGTACAGTGGGATCAATGCAAGAGAGATGCAGGGAAAGAGAGGAAGGAGAGAGACAAGAATGAGATAGTTTTCCTCCCACGTTCGGACGCGGGATTGGATATAATTTCAAGGAATTCAAGCAACTATTTGGAGCTTCCAAAGTTTAGGGGTCCTGAATTTTAAAGATTGTGGTTTTTAAAAATTAATTGTTAATATTAATGAGTTCTATAATTAAAATCGTCATAATGTTAGGAGAAATAATATTATATATAAAGTATTTCATTTAAAACTTCCGCTTGGGGACTAGAAAATGTGAGGACGGCCCTGTTTGGGTGCCAAAACGGGGACAAAAGTCAACTACATTTCTTATTTGGATCAACATGTGATGAATCCTTATATGGTGAATCTCTCTCTATTTACTTATCTTCAGCTTCCATGAACTATCGTCAATGCAATTTGTATGAAATTATGAGATTGGTGTGTACATCGTTTCTCTCTCTCTGTTTTCTACAATGGTAAGGAGAGAGTATTAGGCAATGCCTCCCAGGGAAAGTTCTGCCTAGCACATCATCAACAGTGGAACTTAGGACCAAGCTAGGCATGGAGGATTGATGTACCACCGAAGAAATATGATTTCCGAATCTTGCCAACCCAGTCCAACTGTCATATTCGTTTCTCCAAACCAATGGTTAAACATAGTGCTTATGCTAATGTTTTTCATCGACCATAGTCATAGAGCTTGAAACTTCCCGATGAGAACATTAATCACGATCATATTATTACCTTTCACTATATACATTGTCTTTGCATAATTTGTTGGGGCGTTTGTACAGTACAGAAAAAAAAATTCTGTACCTACAGAATGTACCCCAAATCACCAAAAACGTACTCAAAAACACGAAAAATGTACTCAAAATCTGTGGCTTATATGTCGACATATAAATTACAGATTTTGCCTGACTTTGAGTACATTTTTGATATTTTTGAGTAAGTTTTACTGATTTGAGGTACATTTTTATAGGTACAGTATAGTACAGGTGGTGACGTGACATCAATTTTGATGTTTTGGTTGTGGGATAGGGTTGACTTTTAATGCTATTAGGCCGGCAATGTTTGGATTTGGCGCCATCTATACATTGGCCAGTTCAGCCATGAATACAGCGGCGCTATTTTAAGTAATCATTGTGAGAACATAAGGCAAGGAGACAATAGGATTAAGGATGCATATGTTTCTGATCTTATTTCAGCTTTGTCTTTTTTTCATTTATTTGTTTCAGTAAAATTTATTTATTTAAGATTTGTATATTTTTACAGTAAATTACTTGATTATACAGTGTAAAAAGATTCTTTTTTACATAGTAAAAAGTGTTTGAGTTTAAGAAATAATTTATCTATTACGACTTAATAATATAAATTAACTAATAATAGTAGTTAGGAGTTAATCATGATAATGACCGGTCATTTGAAAGAATAGTGAGTGGAGCGACTCATAGGAATAAAAATGGTGGTTATAGGTGTGATGGTGACAAAAGAAAATCTTATTTTGTATCTTTTTCTATTTAGTTATAAAGTAACATTTTTGTTTTGCTGTTTAAGCTGTGAAAAAAGATATAAAATATATTTTCTATCAGCCAAATAAAGCCTCATGTTAACTAGAGTTTTTTCACAATTTTAAGCTTTTAAAAAATTAAACCAAACACAACCTAACTCTTAACAAATACGGCCTTATCAATAAGTACTATATTCCATATTGCCTTAGCTATTCGGCTGTCAATCCGAAACTACCTGGATATTAATTTTTTTGGACATTTACACAAACTTAGATACCAAAAACACAATAATTTACAACATTACTAGGTAGAACATCCCTAGAAGGCTCTCCGAACGCATCCCCCTTACCATTATAAAAATATAAATAAATAAATAAAATTTACAATATTGCTAAGTTCAAACTTTATACATATACCTATATCCAATGCCCACTCAAAAGCTCATGCGTACAATATCCTTGCTTACTAAGGCCGCGTTTGCTTCAACTTTTTAATAACTTAAAGCTATGGAAAAACTATAGTTGACTGTAAGGCTTTTATTTGATTGATAGAAAAGATCTTTTTATATTTTTTTACAGCTTAAATGTGAGGATAAAAAAGTTATTTTATAACTAATAGAAAAAGATGTAAAGTTAAATCTTTGTTATAAATTATTTCAGAAACATGTTTTAAGAACACTATATCTACATTAAATTTTCACCAACTTGACCTACTTTTACTTTTTTATCACCCTCCACACTAACCACTACTCCTTTTACCCTCATATGTCACTACACTTACTATTCTCCGTTACCATAACTAGCCATTATTGAGTCTCTCCTACCCACTATTATTAGTTAATTTATATTACCATAACCATTCAAATACTTTATTATGTAAAAAAAGATTTTTTGCACTCTATAACCAAACAATTAAAAAGATACTTGCATTATTAAAACAGATCAACAACCACCCCCAACCCAGCGCCGCAAGGGCTCCCGCTTGAGCAGGGTATAAAGGGGCGAAATATATACAGCTTTACCTCTTTAAGGTATTACTCCAAAGAGAGGCAGATAATTTAAAAAAAAAATAAACTGAAATAAGATAAACCAAACACATCATATACCATTTGGCTCAATGGCAATTTATACATAAGCAATACAGGGGAAGTGGGGAAAAAGGACAAAGCAAGCTATAAACACTCATCAAACTAATGATTACTCAAATCCCTATTTTATGATGAGAGTCCTAATCATTAGAAATCAAGAACAACAAAAATAAAGATGCCTAAAATATTGTATTAACTTAAATAAAGATAACAAGATGATCCTACCCAAATCTTAACAAACTTAATAAAATACAAATATAAATAGCACACTTTCCATAAGAGTCAGTTCCAATCTCGCTTGTTGCACCAATTTCTCTTTGCTATAATAACTCAATGTCACACAATGGTTAGGAATCCCTTTTTTGCAAAATGGCATGCACCAGAAAACGGAGGCCCAGTTCTTCTTTAGATAAATTATGTATTAGTACTCTAGAATTTGATATATTAAAAATTTACACTTGCTAAAAATACTCAGAATAATGGTCCCAAATAATGTAAAATTTATCTTAATTTGTTGATAATCCCACCGTCCCCTCAGTATTCCTTTCATCCACACAGCAACAAACAACAACATACCCAGTGCCTCAAAAGTTCCCGCATAAGCAGGGTCTGGGAGGGATAAGATGTACGCAGCCTTTACCCCTTCAAGGTAATACCCTAATGAGAGGCTGTTTCCGAGGACCCCCAACCTGAGAAACTTAAAATCCACACATGAACCACAATGTTTTGACATTTCAAAGGAAGAAAAGTTGGATGAATTTACACCCTTACACATTAAATACATGTAATATTTTGGTTATCTCACAAAACTTGTGAACTCAAAAAATTTCCTAAAATGCAATTTACTTTTTTTCTCTTTTCCTGCCTTACATCAGCTCCTGTGTGGATCATCTTGTCCATTTATGCTATGCTTAACTTTTGCCATCCTGATGGGACTTACCTCTATGCAGATCACCATTCTGACCCCTGCTTTGCGACTTGCTTGATCCTTCTTGTCTTTGCAAAGTACCATTTTGTTCACCTTTCTTATCGGTTGATGTCACCTTTCCGCTGGCTTGTTCTTTGCCCGAGTTTAGTTCTGTACTCTTTGGGTCTTGTTCCTGATGCTGAATCACATTTCTGGTTTTCTTTTCAACCACAATTTCTTTTACAGTTTCCTCCAGGGCCTCTAGTCTCTCTTTTACCTTCACCAGCTCAGGATCAGATCTCGTTTCCTCTTTCTCCTCGGAAGCATTTTCTTTTTCCTCTAGCGCTCTCTCTTCTTCCTCTCGTTTCTTTTTCAGCTCCAGCTCCTGATGTGTAAAGGGACCGCAATTATGAAAACTCGTCATCTAACCAGAAGGAAAGCATTAAGTTTCATCAGGGTAATGGCTATATCAGCCATACCCTGATGATGAAAGACATGGGACGAGTCATCAATTTCAATCATTGTTTACAAGAAGCAACTCTGGTTGCCGATTGGGCAGCGAAGTATGGTCATCACGCTCTTTCTATGGTCCAGCAGTCTTCGTTGCCTAGCTTGAAGCTAGGCCCCATTGTGTGGCTTTACGCGTTAAACAGATCAATCCCTAGAAAGCTTTCGTAATGATATTTTTTTTTTACTATTGTAAAAATAATAATAATAATAATAAAATAAGTAAAAAAATAAAAAAATTCAGCCAACTTGACATGGGCAAGCTTACAGTGCATAGGTTCTAGTACCATAATGGGGTTGGTGAAAGGGAAAGTGATAATAAACATGCAACGTTTCATAAGCACTAAACCCATGACTCAACCATACACTTGGAACTCCAGAGCAGTAACAACAACAACAATAACAAGCCTAATGCCTCAAGGGCTCCCGCATACAAAGGGTCTAGGGGGGGGGGATGTACTCAACCTTACTCTTTCAGGGTGCTACCCTAAAGGGAAGCTGATGTATCAGAACTTCAAAGCATGGAGTCGAATAAAAGCCGTATCATGTAGCAAAACTTTTATAGTTGTCTCCATAATGCATGTACATTTATATTGTTGAAACTATTAAAAGGGTGTAAGAATTAATGAGAGTTTAATTATTCATTTAAATTTTTGTAGACGTAACACTTAAAAGCACCATATGGTTCCTTAAAAACCCAATGCAATTGTTTTAATGCATTATGTGATTTCTGCAACACCCTGACTATGAATGTGATATGGTTACATCCTTGCTACAACTATATATATATTCGTATTTGACTCACTGAAATATATTAAAAAAATATATTTATGTCAAAGACAATCAAAAAACACAAACATTACTCAACAGCTATTCATTGAAATTTTTGCAAAAATAAGACATGGAAGCAATTTACATTCTCTTAATAAAAGCAGACGTGATCCCACGTACAACACGGTGGCCACACCCTTAAACTGCGATTTAGTTTCATCAACTGAAAGAAGCACTCATACAAAATCCAAGACATGAAAGGAGAGAAAACAGCGAAAAAAGAAGAAGCTCATAAAATATGGGCTTTGTGTCAAAGATAAAGTTCATTACCGCCTCCATCTTTCTCATTTCATAGCGAGAATATTGGGCCACCAGATAAACAGCTGAAAAATAAGCACAACTCTTTTAGATACGGAACGAATAATTGAGTACGAGTTACAGTGAACGGCTGGCATAGCACATTACAGTACCCAGTGATGGCATGCAGGCAAAGAAGAGCTGTACCAGATGGAAGTCAATCCTGATAATTGAAAAAAGAAAGAATCAAAGACAGTGAGTGGCCTTTCTGCAACTGCTGTGAAGCCTACCGGAGCATTTAAAGCGTTAATGACAACAATCATGTTAACCATAGGCCTATGATCATTTAGTAGGAAGGACGGATACCAACACGCAGCACCTTGGGGACACATTACTTCAATATTATGTAGTTTATTGGATATACATCCATGTAAATGATTTACAAAAAAAACATGATTTCTCATCAAATTAACAATCAATCATTATTTATACATTAGATTACACATTTAGAAAGCATGGTAGCATCAGATTAACAACTAAATAAAGCAGCATTGTAGAATCGTAGACAAAATATAACAAGAACTTTATTGATCCCAATGTAGCGCATTTTGAATTCTACTTACCCATATATTCTATATATATACAACCCACCCACATTTACAAAAACAAAAACTCATGCCAAGTTTATTACTAGTAGTATGAGTACGGTGAATAGCCAACTCCATTACATACTAAACTAGACTAAAAATGTGACGTATCAGTACGTGTAGGAAGCATGTCCGAAATTCACATTTATAAAAAAATCAGATGCTTTTTTATGTATCAGACATGTATTAGAACATGTAAGAGACATGTCGGTATCAGATATGTATAGGATGCTGATATTCTAACAAAGAAAAACGAAGTATTTGGTGCTTCATAGATTATATCCAACATCCTCTGCAATAGATGCACATTTATATACAATGAGAATCAACCATGTATAGCGAAGGATACAGCTTGGGAAGTCTGACCCACGTGCAATCCTAACCTGACCCACACCCTAGCTGGGTCGCGATGGTTGGTTTACTCATTATAGTTTCGTTAATTTGTGGCCAAGTAGATTAGGAAATAAGAAAATTTTATTTTAGTTATCTCCCAACATTTTAACGTATGTATAAAGGGTTCTGATAATCAAAGGGGGGCTAGTGAAGCAACCAAATCTAATAGGAGCTTTGGGAATAAGCCATCTCTCTTACACATAGGGAAGGATGCCATATTGAACCACTGTAGCTTGCGAATAAACCAATTAAAAAGAACAGAAGATACAAATGTTATATTATATCTTAACTGATGAAGCTTCTAAAATTCAGTAAAAGCCAGGGAGAAAAATCCCCCTTTCAAATATACCTAGATCTATTTAAGTACTTCCTTCGTTCCGTACCAATTAGTACCTTTCAAAATCACACAAAAGTTAAGAAACTCTTTACAGTGATTCACTTCTAATCTATCCCAACATTCTTTCCATTCACACACGCACTAGTAAATATAAGAAATTGGACTAAATTATTGGGATAGAAATTTTATAAAAAATAAATGCTTGCAGAAATACTTTTTATTTTGGGAAATTGACGGTTATAATAGTTTCGAATGACCGGCAAGATAATTTTTTTCGAAGCAAATGAAGTATGTTCAACTTTTTTTTTAACATGAAAAGATGGCAAACATGCAAAACTTATGCTATATCTACTAAAACTGAAGTCTATTCATTTAAGGGATAGATGATATTTATATTACGACGGAGTATTATATATCTCCTTTTAAAGAACCAAATTTCTAAGTAAAGTAATAAAAACTAGTGTACTACAATCAATTGAGAACAGTAATTGGAAAGTTTAACCAGTTTATGGATGCCTCAGGAAAGAAATTTAGAACACCCCAAAAAAAAAAAAAAAAAAAAAAAAAGAAAGGAGAATTGACGGCTGCTATGTTTCTCCTCCTATCATGCGGTTTATCATAAATAATCCTGAAACACAAGGTTATAGGTGCAGGTTGTCACCAGATCTGGGGGAAAATCGGGCCTAAATTTCATTTCCAATTTTCTTTTTCACCTCCAATTTTCTTTTTCCATTTTCTATTTAGAGATGTTTAGGAGTGTAACGTCATTAATAGTTTTCCAAGGATCCCAATTTTCCATTTTTTTGGAATATTGAACATTATACACATAAACATATTTGTAGATCCAAAAACTCGATAATTCGATCTAAACCCAATATGAACAATCCGGATATTGAGCTGAAAATGATCAGTTAAGAGTATATATATTGAAAATACATATACTTATTCAGGCACAAATAGCACTTTCAGATGCACAATTTTAAATAGCAAATTGTCATGAGAGAGAGAGAGAGAGAGAGAGAGAGAGAGAGAAAGAGAGAGAGAGAGAGAGAGAGAGAGAGAACGTGAAGGGTGGAGTGATGAAAGAAAAAGAGAAGGAAGTTGAGAATAAGAGGAAGAAAAGTTGTAGAAAACATGGGCAAATTGGAAAACACAGGTGGAAATCTATGAAACTATTATCCAAATTTTCCAAAAATAATAGGGAAAACCGAAAAAATGTTTTCCAATATCTCAATTTAGAAAACTGGGATTTTGAACAAAATTTCTAGTTTTCTAGTTTTTCCATAAAATTTTCAAGAAAAAAGTTTATAAACAACCCCTCAGTTTCTTAGCTATCCTTTAGAAAGCACATGCCCATGCACAATGATATATAGGGAATACTAGACTCATATTTCTTTGCAGACGTGCCTTTTAATATCATGGATACAAGAGGCAGTCCGTGTGCTATCATGGATACAAGAGACAGTTCTTGTGTGTGCACGCCAGGGAGGGGGGAGGTCTTCAACCCGTGTTATTGTACAACTTCAGGCGCAGGTGGATTTATTTTGAGTTCGGCCAATCCTTAGTCAGGTTCCTTCTAGTTCAGTCAGCCTAATCCGTAAAACTAAAATGTATATTCCAGAACATTTTCAAGTTAGGATGGCCAGCACATGCGTAGTCCTCCAAGTTTTTAGGCGATCGAGGTTCACATTACTTCTGTTACAAGTCACTCAAGCTGGAAAATTTCAGGACTACTAAATTCAAAACATTTGAAGTTGAATAATAAAACTTAGCATTAAGTTGAATTATATATATAGTCAGGTCATTTAGGTTGTAGAACATCAATTTTCAGAACTTTAGGGTTTGGCCCTTGTCAGGTTGTGAGTTAATTGAGACAGATTAGGGGTTGATCACATTGCCTGCCATAACCAGGTTATGTTATCATCCTTAGAGAACAAATTTTTCATCTTTCAACTGATCCCAAAGTAAAGCACCAAGCATGTCAAGAGCACCAGGAAGAGCACAAGCCTTTTGGGCTGAGTTTCACACTGTATCTCTATTAGCTTTTGTATTACAAACTTAACCAGTGAAAGAGGTTGAATAAATTTGACCTATCACATGAAAGATAAAGTTATCATAAACCATAAGTTGAAGCAGAAGGAAGAATGATATGCTGGTCCGCTTGAGACTCCACATAGTGACAACATGCACTCAATAGTGCAGTCCACCACCAAAAATGTAGAATTCAGACAAAATCAGAATCTGCATTGCTAAGAAGACCAAAACATACATATTAGCAGATAGCACAATATGAACTCATTTCATGCCATCCACGTGCATAAAGGCATTTATTTTCATATTGTCGTGTGGGTTGGAATATGTGGTGCAAGCCTTACTTTTTAGGTAGGTGTGGATGTAACCATTTACAGTTGACTGGAAAGTGCTCTTTTGATACAATTCAACAGATCAGGGAAGACCAAGGATGTATAATTGTTATTCTTTGCGACTAGAATAGCAATTCTTAGGTGTATATTGCTTAGAAAGCAATGCAAGAATTTTTTAGGGCTAAGTATACTGGTGGGTATTTTTGGCAGGACAAACCCTCCTTCCCTCTCGTAATATATTTTCTTTTCTTTTCAAGAAAGAAAAACAAAAGGACATCCGTAAGACAAAATAAAAATAATAGCACAAGATCCATTTGTTCTTTATGGCCTGTTTACTTCTCCCCTTGATAAACGACGTGGCATCTCTCCCTTGTCTCTCCTACCACCCTTCCAAGTTTTCAGTTATATATCCTATAGTTGCACGAAGCGGAAGCAGGAGTGAGAGTGGAAACGGAAGCGGGAATGGGGGAGTGGACAGTCATAAAAGTTTCTAAGGTTGGGAGCGTTAAGTGAGTATATTACTATAGCTTATATATACAAGAAAAATAATGAAATGTTATCAATTGAGCTAGTCAAGCATAAATATCAAAACAAAGTCAATATTAATCAATAACCAAGAAAATTAAGTGCACCAATGAATAAGATCTAGAAAATTAACTCCAACATGTCCACACAATTCAATCATTCTTTAAAATTAATATAGTTAACCAACAAATCGTCTAATAAATATTTGGTTACTGAATGACATGATTGTTTGAATCGTGTTTCCATCGAGTTTGATATGCACTGGAAATGCAAATCTGACTTTATAACGCGGAATCGCGTTTTCGAAGCGTGAAACATTAGCATTTTAGGAGTTTTCTGCAACTATGATCTGTCCACCAAATTGTTTTCAGTTTATTCTTTACTTTTTCACACTATTCAAAGCTAGATTGATTATCTGGCAACAGATACAGAGGAAACATGCTAATCTAATCAAAAGCTATTGTGTACTAGCAGTTTCAAATCAGGAATCAATAACAAGCCACTAAGTTATCGGTAATCTTGCAGACCCCTTGTTACAGTTTTGCCCCAGTAGCCAAGGCATTTTAGTGCAAGAGATTCAAAAGATGGCAGCACTTTCAGCTGGAATATCCTTAGGCCCCATGACCTTTCCAACGCCTCCAAGTTTTCATTACCTAGTGCTATGATATATATATATATATATATTTTCAAAAAAATAGATAATATTAAGAGAGAAAGAATATAAAAAGGGTTACGGATAAAATGACCTCAAAATTACAAAATGCAACAATAAAAATCATATACTAATAACATAAAACTCTCCAATTCCTTTGCAAATCAACTAAGGATATACCAAAAAAGCCCCCAAAAGCTCTTTGTTCAAAGAGATCCTAAACAGAATACCTTATTCCATAAGAAATTAACTAGCACACGCCAATCTTTAAAAATCCTATTATTCCTTTCAAGCCTAATACACCAAAGAATCGCAATCTTGGCTATGGAGAATAACGTTTAAACATCTTCCTTCTTCCCTATGCCATGAAACTTCATTAAAAAGACACCCTCAATTGATCTTGAGCTAACCCACATCTGGCTGAAGGTTTGCACCATAAATCCACGCCATAAAACAATGCAAAAGTAAATGGTCATGTGACTCCCAACTTTGGAAGCACATAACACAAATCTCTGAAGACAAAACCTTAAAAGCTCTCTATTTCTGCAAGAAATCTTGAATATTAAGCTTGTTAAGAAGTAAAGTCCACGTAAGAAACCTTGATTCTAAAGGGTACCTTAGCTTTCCAAACATAAGAGCATAAGGGAAAAGTCAAAAAAGGATTATGTGAAGAAAAATGCTGGAAAAAGGATTTAGACATAAAAGCACCACACCTGTCCCACATCCAGCCCCTCCTGTGAATAAGTGAAAACAAGCATATTTGGGCTCCGTTTGTTTCAACGGAAGTACTTTTCCCACGGAAAACATTTTCCTTTGGAAAAGGTTTTCCATGGAAAATGCTATTCCCGATGAGGTTTTCCGTTGTTTGTTTCAAAGGAAAACATGTTTTCACATTTCGATATTCCTTGCTTGTTTTAAAGAAATCATCTTTTACCAATCATCTTATTCCTAGTTATAGATATAAATAGCAATACAATATATTTGAAATTATTCAGACTCTATGGGGTTGTAGAGTTATTACTAAGATACCTTGAGGTTTGAACATTTACTACATATCCTGACATTTAAATGTATATAATGACGTACCCTGAAGTTGAATATTTTATCACTCAAGTACCATACATCAAAATTTGACGAATTTTTGTTAGAATCCGACCAAATATAAAAGTGCTAATATAATACATAATTACGATAATATTTACAAGTCATGTCAATGTTTTTAGCAAATTACGATAAAAAGTTTATCGTATATTGATGTAAAAACTACCTAAATATGGCCGAAATCATATGCCGTGTTAGCATTCTTTAGGAAAAATCTAATGAGAATATTTATATATTATCTGAATCATGTTTCTAGATCACTCGGAATGATGATTTCCCCTCTTTTAAAAGGGAAGTCATTTTCCCCCATTTGCAGGAAAAGGTTTACCAATCTTGCGCCAAACAACGGAAAAGGGGAAAACCACTTCCTAGAATGTGGTTTTCCCCCTAAACAAACGGAGCCTTGGTCTAGAATATGACTTAATTGTGTGAATTCATGTATTTCCCTTGTACTAGTATTCTTGAGAAATGCAGGCTCCAAGACAATGAACCACCCCATAGCTGCAGGAAACTCCTAAAATACTAACGTTTCACGCTTTGGAAACGCGATTCGGCGTTTCAAAGTCAGATTCGCGTTTCAATAGGCATCAAACTCGACGGAAACACAATTCAAACAACAATGGAATCATTTTCATGAGAAGATACTTATTAGATTATTTATTGGCTAATTATATCCATGGTTATCAGAATCGCGATCCGGATCGTAGGATCGTACGATCCTACTATGCCCAATCGACCCGGATCGTGTAAATATCGTAAAAATGCATAATCGCAAAAATTGAAGTAGGATCGGTGCAAAATCGGTAGGATCGATGATTCTGACCGATCCTACCGAGTTTGATAACAAAAAAATTATAAAATTAAAAAAAAAAATTACCCAAAAAACCCACCCAGCCCCCCACCACCCCACGTTTCTCTCTCCTCCCACACTCCACCCATCCCCTTTCCCTTCCCCCTTAACCCTAACCCCAACCCCAACCAACCAACAACCACCAATCACCACCACGACGCCAAGCGACACCACCCCACCGACCTACTGCTGCCAGCCACGCCACCGACTGACTGCCACCAGCCAAGTTCTGACACGACCATAGCTTATTTTCTTTTTGGGTAAAAATTCCTAATTTTTGTTTAATTTCTTATTCTTCTAGTATATTATTGAGTTACTTGGTAATTGTTTTGATTTACATTTTGTTTATTTTAAGCTTGGTTTTGTTTTGCTTTGTTTAATTTCTAATTTTTTCAAAGAAGTTTTGCTTTGTTACCTAAGTATACCCATTTGAACTTTTGTGTTGAATTGTTGATTACTTGATTGTAGTCAATTTTATTAATTTTATAAAATTTCTTCAACTTTATAATATAATATATTGTTCCCTAGTTTTAATGTTAACTTGATTGTTGATTTATATTATGTATTGAACTAAAAATTTGTTTAACTTATTAATTCATATTCACTAATTATGAATGCCTCCTCATATTTTAGTATACTGCGGATGATATTGATGACAACAATTTTGATTTCAAATATTAGCTTGATGGTGTTGCTAGTTTGAATGTATGTTTGATTGATGTACCTCTATTAATTTCGTACTTGTGGATTTTTAATGTGCTATGAAATTAATGTTTTTTGCACTTTTTGATGTTCTTTATTGTATATTTGAGGCTTATAATGCGATTTTTATGGATACAAGCTAGTGTTTTACACAAAAAGTAGAATCTTACGATTCTCGATCCGATTCTACAATCCCGATCCAGAGGACCCCTCATCGATCCTACGTAGAATCCCGATCCTGCGGACCTCTCACTTGATTTTAAAGAATGATTAAATTTTATGGACATGTTGGAGTAAGTTTTCTACATCTTATTCACTGGAATACTTACTTTTCTTGGTTATTACTTAATCTTGACTTCATTTTGATGTTTATGCTTTAACACTTAATTGATAACATGTCATTATTTTCTCTTGTACGTCTAATATACAATAAAGTAAGTGCTCCCTCCACGCTCCCAACCTTAGAAACTTCGATGATTGCCCGCTCCCCCGTTCCCGCTTCCGTTTCTGCTCTCGCTCCCTCTTTGTGCAGCTATGAACCACCCTACTGAGATGAAAAGAAATTAACCGGGGCACCAAGTATAGTGGATGATCTACATAAAAGTGGAAATTGCTGAGAGAAAACAATATTCTCAACCCAATTGTCTTTCCAGAATTGAATACGGTCACTCGACTCAATCATGAGGCAAATATGGGGATGGAAGTACTTGGTGTTATGATCTTGTACAACTTTAATTGATATTCTATGTACATGGATGTACAAAAGGTCCAACCACCAAAGAATGCCACCTCCAACATGCATCATTCATTTGACATCCACACAAAATCGCTTTTAAGTTTGTGGTTCTTACCTTATATACAAATTTCCGCTTATATGAGCAATTTCTTCTAACGTCTACATTTGCTGCCATGCACTAGAGAGAATTTCAAACTCTGTACATCAGAGTTGCATATATGTGCGACATGAAGCATGATGATTTCAAACATCCAATGATCTTAGTCAAATGATTCGCTCATAAACACCACAAATACTTGACTTTGCATACGCAAACAAAAGAATAAGGAAAAGGAAAGAGCAAGAAATTAAGGGCAGAGATTAGCAAACACATTCAACAAAATGCCTAAAAATTCAATCAACTATTAAGTCAAAACACAAGACATAAACAAGCAGAAGAAATAAGAGTTGCACAATGTGAATTACCCAAATTTCTTCTTCTTTGGAGGTGTGTTGAAGAGGATCTTCGCAGCCTTCACAAAATCAAGCTTGTCCAGATCACGGTAAACATCCAAGTCTCTCATATCACCCATTTTGCCATTACTATTGCTGCTACTGCTGCTCTTATTGGAAGGCTGCTTCTTGTGATTATTGCAGAAGGGTCTAGCTTTCAAATACTGGAAACGATTAAAAACATTGACCCAACTGTTTCTCATGCCAAACATTCTCCTCATCCCACCGCGCGCACCCCCCCCCCCCCCCCCCCGCCCGGCGGGCCAGCTTGTACACCGAGGAAATACCAGAGGCTGAAGGATAACAAGTCCAGAATCTTGTGTTGATGTAATTCGGGTACTAGAAATTTGTATTAGCCTCTTATACACAAATTGAGAATAGTAGAATAGGTACTTGCATATTGCGCACCCTCAAAGGCACCTATGAATGTATGTATCATGCCCAAAATAAATTAGCTGGCTGTCAAGAGCAACTTCAACTGATGAAATATGTTGAGATACATAACTTAGACCTGGTATTCCTGTTTCGACAAGTTCATGGGACAATAAGTTACGAGCAGAAGAGCAAGCCTGGTATGATAAGAACAGTGGTAATGAACCTCAAGTACGCAAGAAAAAACAGTGGCAAAGCACCTCAAGGACGCAACTGGCAGACATTTGCAATCAAGGAGTCACATGTTAGCTTGGAAAATCATTGCTAATAAGATTGTATACTATCCATCTCAAAGTTGTTAAAAGCACGCCTCAGGTGACATGAGACATGGCTTGGTCGCCCTAGCAACCATGGGGTGACACGTTTGTCCTGAGGTGCACTAAGTTGTGCGATTATTCAGAAAAGCTTGGTCGCCCTAGCAACCAACAATGGGGTGACACGTTTGTCCTGAGGTGCACTAAGTTGTGCGATTATTCAGAAAAGTGCTGCACATACGAGGTGTGTGAGCCTCATGCACCAGCTTGGTAAGTGTCAAATTGTGTTTTTGTAAGGGGCACCCAGGAACCTAAGCTGGGGAAAAGTGAAAGACTAATTGAGGGTGTTTTGTACTAAGTCATGTTTGTTTGAACCCAGCATAAAAAGAGTCATACTCCGGTGTTTTGTATAATTGGCCCAAGAACGTTAAGCGTCCGCAACATTTATGTCCAAAAGTTGCAAAATTAGAGCATTAGTAGACCTTTCTATGCAGAAGTTATATTTGCGAGGGTTCGCAACTTTGTCAATGTAAAAGTTACACTTGCATTGAGATAAGTGATTAAGTGGATTTTGAGTTATAATGTCGAATCATAATTGAAAATAAACTGAATCACACATCTTAACGCAACTTTTGCACGAAAAAAGCTAAAAGCCCTCCCAAATATAACTTTTGCACAAAAAGAGCTACAAATCCTCCCACATGAAAGTTTTGGACGTAAACCTTGGAAATCCTTTGTCACAAATAATATGCTTCTCTCTAGCGACTCCAAATTGTCTTGTTATCAATGTTGGACCTTCTAAGAGACTTCCTAGATGGAAAAACTCTTCTCGAGCTACACGATGAGGAACTTGGTTCTACTGTGGGTCCCCCTATTCACTTGACAAGCTTTTCCCTTTTCTTTAACTACCTAAGAAAGGGCCTTTTATCCGCAAAACCGCTTCTAAATGAAAGCTTTATTGTCCCTAAATGAGAATAATCTCCATATCTAGTTCTCATTCTCACATACTTTGCCCAACTCACAGACAACCTTAATTTACCCAAGATCTTCCCATCCATCTCCTGAACGGCCTCAATTGTGTCCTTATTTGCAAATGTAACCAACCTTTTGTATCCTTTCTAACTTTTCTAAGCACAAAAGCTTCTATAATACCACATTTTTCAAATAAGTTCTTAAGCCACTGACTAGAAGAGTTATTTACATTGTTGGTCCCTTATTTCTTTTTAAATTTGTTCAAATTAATCCCTCGTCTTTTCTTTTGTTCAAATTTGTCCTTTATCGTTATAACTTTATTCAAATTAATCTCTCATCTATTCATTTATTCAAAATGATCCTTAATATTTTAACTCATAACAAAATTAGTCCCTCTTTTTTAATCTTTACCGTATTTTGGTGACCATGTGGGAACTAATTTTGCCATAAAACAAAATATTATATATTATAAGAAAAGATAAGAGACTAATTTGAACAAAGTTACAAAGACAATGGACTAATTTGAATAAAATAAGGGTAATATTATCGACAGAGCAAAATTGTCAAGGCCGGAGCAAGATTGTAGTTTTCAAGGTAATTTTGTGGCCTCATTGTTTATAAGTCACATCATTGCTCTCACAATAAAAATTTGTGTCATTGATACAAGTCAAAAAAGATGTTTAGGCAATAGATGAATCTCACATTAGTAGGAGGGCTTATGCAATACCACTATATATACGTAAGGAGCTACTCCACCCTATGTTAATTGATTTTGGGACGGAACCTCCTTTGATATGTAATAATGGTATCAAAGCCGTCGACCCTCAGATTGATTCCAAGGAGCTCGGTTTGGTATGGAACGGACCCCTCTCTGGAGTCGTGCTCGGTCTGGTATGGGATGGGCCATGCTCGATGGCCATGCTTGACAAGCCACACATAACAGGCCCAAGTTTCAGAGAGGGCTACCTAAGAGAGGGCTACCTATTCAGAGTGAAGTACCTAGAGTGAAGCCGTCAAGGACAACGGTTGCAGAGTGTGGTGGTTTGATACAAGTCAAAATATTGAGCGGAAAAACATAAGTTATCAAGCCATATGTGAAGGGCCCAAGTTTCGAAAAGAATTACCTAGGAGAGGGCTACCTAGAGTAGAGTGAAGTCGTTCAAGGAGAAAAGGGCTACCTACTTAGAGTGAAGCTGCCTAGAGTGAAGCCGCCAAGGACGATGATTGCGGAGCGTGGTTGTTTGAAACAAGTCAAAAAATAGATGTTTGGGAAAAATAGATGAACCCCACATTGGTGGAAGGGCTTATGCAATACAATTTTTTATACCTAAAGAGCTACTCCACCCATTGTCAATTGGTTTCAGAATGTAATCTCATTTGGTATGTAACAGTCATATCAACAACAACTCCCTAAAATAAATGACGATGGACTCATTTAAACAAATTTGAAAATGCAAGGGAGCACGGTGTAAATAACTAATGAAATGAGACAAACCATCCAAAAAATAAAAATAATAATAAAAGATTCAACAAGAGGATGTGAATGTAACCTGAACAGTGTTCCTCCGCGGCGCTGCAAGTGAGACACTTATGCACTGGTGATGGCGACTTGCGACGGCGGCATACGGCTGGTGGGCGAAAACACGAGCTGGAACCAATGAATCTCTCTCCAGACCCCAAATAGAGTCACGTGTGCCCTAACATCAGACTTTGCAAAATGTGCCACGACACGATAACACAACACAAAATAGTCGGTCATGTTGAATTTGAGTTGACCCGTTGAGATAATTAGATTGATTAAAGTTTGACCCATTAATCCGTTTTCGACACGTTTGACGCGCTTTTATAGTTATGTTAGTTATTTGAACGGTATCCTAAATTATATTTTGTAGGACAAAATAAGGAAAGACCTTCTGAACTTTATAATTAAACATAACACATCTCCTACACTTTTAATTTAATAAATTAGCTTCATAAACTTTGCTATTACACATAACTTATCCCCTAAAATTTGTAATTGTACACAATACACTCTATATTTTAATTAACTATAGTAGGAACATACCCAGTGCCTTAAGGGCTCTCGCCTACGCAGGGTCTGGGGGGGCGGATGTACACAGCCTTCCCCCTTCAGGGTGTTAACCTAAAGAGAGGCTGCTTCCCAGTGCCCCCAACCTGAGGGTGAGGACTTCCCAGGAGATCACCCATCCTGGTACTACTCTCGCCCAAGCACGCTTAACTTCGGAGTTCTCATGGGATCCGTTGACGGCGTGTTGGTGCCCTCTAACATAGTTAATACGTTTTCTTCACTTTTTTCAGGTTGAACAATTATTTTTTGCTTTATAAATTTGAATATGGTGATTAGAGAAATGTAAATTCAACATAAAAATAGAAAAGAATTGTAAAGTTATAAGAAATGAATTAAGATGGGCGGTTTATGTTTGACAAATATTTATCAAAAAGCTTAACATAGCATAAAAAAGTAAAATTTCAATGAGGTCCTATCTATCGCATGGAATTGAAGCCCGAAATTGGGGTCAATACTTCCAATTTTTTTTTTTGATACACTTGCTGCAATTAGAATTCAATTCCACTCACCCATTCCATGAAATAAGGTTTTAATTGAAAATTATATATTCCAACTCCTTGGGGTGGGGGAAAAGAATTGTAATTCCATATTAACTCCACTGACATGAAACCTAAAATGATCCAACTAAATTAACTCGAAACCCAAGATGACTTCGAATAGAAACACATGAAGCAACCTCACTGCACGTGAAACTGAAAAAAACCCTAATTGAATTACTAAAACCCGAATTGATTTTACCAGACCTAAACTTGGCCCGATTTAACTTCAAGTTGGAAATACCCAAATCGATAGACCCAAAGTCTAAGATGACCCAAAATTGAAATGATCCTACCTGACTCGAGTCTGACTTGAATGGGATCCAACCAAGCTTATCCAAACCTAAGATAACGCAAACTAATTGACTTAAAACCTAGAGATAACTAATACTAAACATGACGTGATGTGACTCAGTTTGACCTAAATTTGACCCAACCCATCTAACCTGGAACAGAACATGATGCAACCTAATTGACCTAAAACCAACTTGGTTCGAGACCTAATCCCCCTATCCAACTCAAACCCAACTTGTGCTAACCAGAATCCTAGAATGAACCCATCTAATTAACCCATAATCATATGTGACTTGAGCATGATATGATTTAACCCAACTAAAACCCAACCCGAGTTAACCGAAAACTCGATATAATTTGAATCTGAAATTGTCCAATCCAGTTAACTAAAAATGATTCGAATCCGAAATTATCCAATCCAACCGGAACCTGAACCTAGTTGACCCGAAATTTGGAATTATCTATCTTCATTGACTCAAAACTCAAGACGAATAGTTGTGGGATTACAATTCCACCTTCGAATTCTTTGGTTAGCTAAACAATAGAATTTCAATTCCATCATAATTAGAATTGGACTTCCAATTGCAATTTTATGTTGTCAAACAGAGCCTAAGAATGTTTTATTGGATGTCTTTATTGTTCACAAAATCTAAATTTCAAGAATGTTTTATGTAGTATGTATTCTTCGTAAATTAAATATAAATATAAAAAAAATAAAGTGTTTAATCAAAACCATATTCAGAAATTTGGCTTAATAGTGGGAGTTCTGAGCTCCATATTGTGAATCATGGTTCAACTCTTCCTTTCATCATAGCGGATAGTACATGAGTAATGCAAGGAAAAAGGATGGCTGGGGGAATGAACCTACGACCCCAATTCACATATGCATAGGATATAGAGAGCACGACCACTGCGATAGCTAAGACATGGCCAAGAAGTAACACTATCAAATAAATAATGCAAGTAATTCCAAACTATAAGACATACTTAACAATTTGAGGGCCTGAAGCAATAGCTTCAGTAGCTTTGGCTCTTGACCAACCCTGGCTAAAACTTCAGGCTTACAACATAGTATAGCAGTGACGAAAGAAGCCTCCAACATAGGGCTGCTACTAGAAAACATTCTTTTCTTTTTCTTTAATCAAAAAAAGAAATAATATTAAGAGGAAAAAAAATGTATAAAGAGTTAATGACAAGATATCCTCAAAATTACAATCATGCTAATGATATAAAACCCCCCAAGCCCTCTGTAATTGGCTAAAACTATGTCATTGAATCATCCAAAGCTCTTCGTCCAGAGTGCTCCCAAGAATGCTACTTTTTTCCCTCGTATAATAATCTTTAAAAATCCTAATATTCCTTTTTAATCAAATACACCAAAGAATCGCAATTCTGGCTATGAAGAATAATATTAAGGCGTCTTTCCTCTTTCCTAAGCCATAGAACTTCATTAGAAGGACCCCCTCAACTGATTTTGGTTAAATCAACAACAACAACAAAAAACCCAGTGCCTTAAGGGCTCCTACATATGTAGGGTCTCTTTTTTTTTAGAGGGGGGGGGGGGGGGGGGTTACGAACCCTAAACGGAGGCTGTATCCGAGGACCCCTACTTAAAAAGCACAAAAAAAGGGCACATCGAAAGCATAAAGTAGCGATAGGCAATAAAGCAACAGAGCGACAGAACAACAAGCCACTAACACACGACAATAGCAAAATATATTCAAACTGGCATACATATAAGCCTAAGGGCGCTTGTATTATCTTAGTTGTGCTCCTCTATCCTAAACCGCTATATCAGCTACACCTATGCTAATCCTCCACTCAGCTCTATCTAAGGCTATCTCCTCATTTAGGTTGAGGTAGGTGAGGTCATGTTAAATCATCTCCATTCAACTCTTCTTTGGCCCGCCTTCCCCTCTCCTCTTGTTTGTAGTATGGAGTTGTTCACATCTCCTGACAAGGGCAGTGGTCAGTCTCCCAAACCACCACAAACGTTGCTCCCTCAACAACAACAACAAACCCAGTGCCATAAGGGCTCCACTAATGCAGGGTCCACCCGCGTTGGGGGGGGGGGGGGGGGGGTTAAGGTATACGCAGCCATACCGCTCCAGGGTACTACCCAAAGGGACGCTGTGTCCGAGGACCCCCAAGACCTGAAAGCATAACAGCATAACACAAATAGCACAGAGAGAACATAAAGCAACAATAAGCAAATATAAACAATAGCAGCAATAAACAATAAAGCCATAGAGTACCAAGCAGTAAGGCATCCAGTAACAAGGTAATAAAGCAACAAGCAGTAAGGCATCCAGCAACAAGGCAATAAAGCAACAAGCAGTGACGCCAAAAAGCCTAGGGGAGCTAAGACTAGCCTAGATATGCTCATCTATTCTAAATCGCTGCATCAGCTATGCCAATGCTAGCTCTCAACTCGGCTCTATCTAAGGCCATCTCCTCATTTTAGTTTAGGGGCGTGAGGTCGTTTCAAATTGTCTCCATCCAGTTCTTCTTTGTCCTGCCTCTCCCTCTCCTCCCGTGAGTAGCATGAAGTTGCTCGCATCTTCTGACTGGGGAAGTGGACGGTCTTCTCCAAACATGCCCAAACCACCGCAAGCATTGCTCCCTCAACTTATCCTCTATGGGAGCCATGCCCAATTTGCTTCTTATAACGTCATTTCTGACCTTAGCCTTCCTTGTGTGTGCACACATCCACCACAACACTCATTTCCTCCACATTCAACTTTCTATCCCATAGCACCACAGAGGCTATCCTCACTTTAAGCCAACCTATTTTAATTCGGTTGTTGACATCCTCGTCAACTTCACCGTCCTGTTGCACCATTGAACCAAAATATTTAAAACAATCTTTTTTTGGTATGAGCTCCAATCCAATCTTGACATCTTCTTAAGCTGGTTGAGGTATAGAACTTGAATTCCATATACTCGGTCTTGAATCTACTTAGACATAAGCCTTTCGATTCTAAGGCCCTTCTCCAAAGTTCTAGCTTATCATTCACCTCTTCTCTAGACTCTCCCACCAAAACTATAACATTTGCAAACAACATGCACCAAGGCACACTCCGTTTAATATTCCTAGTGAGCTCGTCCATAACCAAAATGAACAAAAAATGGTTCAGGGTTGGTCCTTGATGAACCCCAACTGTAACGGGGAAAGCGTCTATCTCCCCTTCCACTATACGCACATTAGTTAATGCGTCCTCGTACATGTCTTTAATGGCCCGAATATAGCGCACGAGGATTCCTTTCTTCTCCAAAACCCTCCATAGGACCTCTCTTAGCACTTTATCATATGCCTTCTCCAATTCAATGAAAACTATGTGGAGATCCTTTGTATATCTCTGTAATGCTCTACCGTCCGCCTTAAGAGATGGATGGCTTCTATTGTCGATCCACCAGGCATAAATCCAAATTGGTTCTCTGACATCTCTGGTTGATATCGTAACCTTCTTTCTATTACCAGCTCCCAAAGCTTCAGAGTGTGGCTCATTAATTTGATACCCCTATAGTTGGCACAACTTTGAATGTCACCTTTGTTCTTATGGATCGGGATTAATGTGCTCTTCCTCCACTCGTCAAGCATCTTCTTTCCTTGAAGAATTTGGTTAACTATTTTAGTCAACCAACTAATGCCCCGCTCCCCAATGCATTTCCATGCCTCAATGGGTATTCCATCTAGGCCGACTACTTTACCCCTGCCCATCTTTTTCAAGGCTTCCCTGACTTCGTCCGGTCGAATCCGCCTACAATAACAATATTTCTGATGCTTTCCAGATGCTTGGAGTTCTCCTAGGGATATATTTGTATCCCCCTTTCGTTGAACAAATTGCGGAAGTAGGCTTTTCATCTAGCTTTAATTTCTTGTTCGTCCACGAGCACCTGTCCATCCACCCCCTTTATGCATTTTACTCAATCCAAGTCCCTAGTCCTCCTTTCTCTCGCTTTCGCGATGTTATATAGGGCCTTAGCTCCTTTCTCAGTATCCAATCTTCTGTAGAAATCCTCGTAGGCTTTGGATTGTGCTTCTCTTACTGCTACCTTTGCTTCCTTCTTGGCTCGTTCATACTATTGTTTCTTGTCCTCGTCTCCACTACTATCCCACTCCTTGAAACAGTTTTGTTTGGCCTTAATCTTCTCTTAGACCTCCCTGCACCACCACCAAGGCTCTCTGTTGTTTGGTGCTCCACCCTTTGACATTCCCAGAACTTCGCGTGCCCCACTTCTGATCTTTTGTGCCAATTGGTTCCAATTGTGGTTTATACCCCCCCTCCAAATCCCAACCGAGCTAAGAATCTACTCTTTCCTTATAGGTTTTAATACTTGTCCCCCTTCAAGTTCCTCCAACGAGGGCGTGGCTGCGCTAGTTTCCTAGTTCTCTTGCCCCTTCTCTTGGCCTTGACATCAGCACACAAAACCCTGTGCTGAGTAGCTAGGTTTTCCCCGGGGATGACCTTGCAATCCTTGCAGTCTTTATGTGCCCTCTTCCTGCATAGTATGTAGTCAATCTGAGTCCTTGCCCCGCCACTTTGATACGTGATGATGTGCTCAACACGTTTTCTAAAGAAAGTGTTGGCAACCGTTAACTCATAAGTGACCGCAAAGCCTAGAAGAGCTTGACCTCAGCATCCCTGGTTCCGAAACCAAAGCCCCCATTGTGAGATGCATACCCGTCTGTGGCCATGCCCATAAAGAAATTATTTTCAAATTCTAAGCCCTCCCAAAATCTAGCCTTCTCCTGCTCTGTTAGCCCAGTATGTGGTGCATAGGCATTAATGATGTTCAAAATCTCCCCATCTAAAACCAACTTGATGCCAATGATCCTATTGCCATTCCTGGACACTCCCACTACTTTGTCTTTAAGGTTGCTATCCACAATAATACGCACACCATTCCTACCTCTGATTTTGCCCGCATACCACAACTTATATCCCAACACATCCCTAGCTTTCATCCCAACCCATTTAGTCTCTTGAAGGCATAGGATATTAATCTTTCTCTTCATCATCATTTGGATCACCTCAAAACTCTTCTTTGTTAACGAGTCGACATTTAATGTCCCAAATCACAGGCTTCCCTCAACATGATGACTCGCCCTCCCTCTCCCCAATTGGGGCTACGCCAATTTGCTTCTTATAACGCCATTTCTGATCTAATCCCTCGGTTAAATCTCATACGACCAAAAAGAGAGAATAGCTTACACCATAAATCCCAAGCCACTACATATTGCAAAATAAATAATTGTGCGCCTCCATACACTAGTAACACATTACACAGACACCAATAAAGGAATTTTATAGCTTAGAATTTTTAGCTTGCCCCAGCCAAGGAGACCCAGTCAAACATTTTTCATATAACAGAAGCCATTAGCATACATCCATAAAGAACTGTTTTTTTCATTGATGTGATCAAAGAATTCAATCTCTCCATATATTATACAGAAGTTAATCCCCTCTTTAAAAGCCTTCAAATCTCTAATCCTACATTTCTAAGGGCTTATGTAGATATGGCTTTTCCTAATCCATTAAAAAGGAAAAACAATATGATATTTAATGTATTTATTAATATTACAATTGCATAATTGAAAAATAGAATTTAAACAAAATGACATTGTACACTATATTTTAGTGTAATTAATGCATTTCATTCTCCTGATCAAATAATTATCATACAGACTTAAGGTTTTCAGAATATAAGCACCATCTGTGCATTGCACATGAACCGACTAGTACCCTATGACTCCCAAATACCCGTAAACAGAAATAGCGCTAGTACTTTGAGTTCGATAAAAAACAAATGAATCTATTTTCTGTAAATTGCGAGCATCCCAGTCAATCAGGGCCTATTCTAACATTTTCGGGTCCCTAATATTTTAATCATAAAACTTATTACTATTAACAATCAATACTTCAAAAATCAAAAACCAAAAACTTGGGGTCCCTAAAATTTGGGGGCCTGAGGCGATTGCTTGGCTACTAGGGGTTATGTCCGACCCAAGAGTCAAGAATATGCCACGTAAACCCCAATTTCGAACATCAGAAGCACCAGGATCAGAAAATGGCGCAAATAAATCAAAAAACTAAACCAAGAACGACAAAAAGATGGACAGTAACTAACATCTCAGCAAAGAAAACGGGAAAACAAAGCATCATCAAATGAAATAGAATAAGAGAGTAACGGAAACAAAAACAAATCCGAATCGAAAAAGAGAGTACCAGAGCCGAAAAGATCGCCTGAGGAATGAACAGAGGTAGAATTGGCGAGCCCCGTTTTCTTGGACGATGCGCGAGGCATCCCTCTTTCAATTTCACTGCTAGAAATCCCTCTTTCAATTATTTTTAAAATTTTAAAATTAAAGTTAAAAACTATTGTTATAATTTTTTCAAACTTTTTTCAAAAGAATTTATTTTTTCATATTTGTTTCAAATTTTTTAAGTGCTAAGGTCCCACTGTTGGGTATTAATTGATTTCTCCTTTCTCCTTTTGAACTACGTTGATATAATTATTATTCATATTGTTGCGTTAAATATGTCCCTATGTTTTGTGCTTGTATGCGTGCCTTCTTGTGATTGTTGACAGATTAGTTGATGAACCCCATTAGATATGGATTTCTTAATGTGGGGCTATCTTTTAAAGGGGGGAGAGAGGGAGGGCTAGTCAAGAAGTTGAGGGAAGCTTGCGATTTAGGATATTAAATGGCGGCAAATTGACAAAGAAAAGTTTTGAGGTGGCCCAAATGATGATGAAGAGAAAGTTTAACATCTTGTGCCTTCAAGAGACAAAATGGCTAAGTACGAAAGCCAAGGATGTGTTGGGATATAAGTTCTGGTATGCGGCCAGTAGAAATGGAATTGGTATTATTGTGAATAGCAACCTTAAGGACAAAGTAGTGGAAGTGTCTAGGATTGGCGATAGGATAATCTGCATCAAGTTGGCTTTAGATGGGGAGATATGAACGTCATAAGTGCCTATACACCTCAGACTGGGCATACAGAGTAGGAGAAGACTATATTCTGCGAGGACCTAGACTTAACGATGCAAGGCATACCCCAGCGCGAACAAGTAGTGATTGGCGATGATTTCAGTGGGCATGTGGGCACAGCCGCAAACGGTTATGCATCCTACTGTAGAGGCTTTGGCTTTGGAACTAGAAACGGTGAGAGTAAAGCTCTCCTAGACTTTGCAGTTATTTACGAGTTAATGGTTGCCAACACCTTCTTCAGAAAAGCATGATCAGCACATCATCATGCATCAAAGTGATGGCGTAAGGACTGATTGACTACATACTAATAAAGAAAAGGGCACATAAAGACTACAGGGACTGTAATGTTATACCTGGGGAGGACCTATCTACACAACACAGGATATTGTGCGCTGATGTCAAGGCTAAGAGAAGGGGCAAGAGAACAAGGAAACCAGTGTAGCCACGCACTTGTTGGAAGGACTTGAACGGGGACAAGTATCAAATCTGTAAGGAAAGAGTGGAGTTTGAGCTCAGTTGGATTTTGCAGGGGGCATAAATCACATTTGGAGCCAAGTGGCCCAAAAGATCAAAGGTTTGGCACGCGAAGTGCTAGGAGTGTGAAAGGGTGGGACTCCAAACAACAGAGAGTCCTGGTAGTGGTGCAGGGAGGTCCAGGAGAAGAATAAGGCCAAACGAGACTGTTTCAAGGAGTGGGATCGAAGTGCAGATAAGAACAAGAAACAATAGTATAAGCAATCCAAGAAAGAAGTAAAGATAGTAGTTTGAGAAGCACAATCCAAAGCCTGTAAGGATTTGTACAAAAGGCTGGATATTGAGGAGGGAGATAGGGACATATATAAAGTCAGTAAAGTAAGAGAGAGGAGGACTAGGGACTGGGATCGAGTTAAGTGCATAAAGGGGGAGGGTGGACAGGTGCTCGTGGACGAGCAACAAATTAAAGCTAGATGGAAAGCCTACTTTCACGATTTGTTCAACGATCAGGGGGACACAGATATATCCCTAGAGGAACTCCAAGTAGCGAAGCAGCACCAGAACTATGGTTATTGCAGGTGGATTAGACATGAGGAAGTCAGGGAAGCCCTGAAAAAGATGGGTAGGGGTAAAGTAGTCGGCCCAAATGGAATACTCATTGAGGCATGGAAATGCATTGGAGAGAATAGCATCAGCTAGTTGACTAACTATTCAACCTAATTCTTCAAGGTAAGAAGATGCTTGACATGTGGAGGAAGAGCACATTGATTTCGATCTATAAGGACAAAGGCGACATTTAGAATTGTGCCAACTATAGGACTATCAAACTAATGAGCCGCACTCTGAATATATGGGATCGAGTCATAGAAAGAAGGTTATGACTACAAACAAAGGTGTCTGAGAACCAATTTGGATTTATGCCTGATAGATCGACAATAGAACCAATTTAGATTTATGCTCGGTAGATTGATAATAGAAGCCATCCATGTATTAAGGCAGACGATAGAGCACTACAGGGATAGATATGAGGATCTTCACATGGTTTTAATTGATTTGGAGAAGGCATAAAATAGAGTGTCAAGAGAGGTTCTATGAGGGTCTTGGAGAAGAAAGGCATCCCCATGTCCTATATCCGAGCCATTAAGGGCATCTACGAGGACACACTCGCAAAAATGCGTACAACATAAGGGGAGACAAATGCTTTCCCCATTACAGTTGGGGTGCATCAAGGACTAGCCATGAGTCCCTTCTTGTTCAGTCTTGTCATGGATGAGCTCACTAGGCACATTTAAGGGGGAGTGCTTTGGTGCATGCTTTTGCAGATAACATATGGTGGGGGAGTTTAGAGATTAGATGAATGAGAAGCTGGAACTTTGGAAAAGGGCCTTGGAATCGAAAGGCTTACAACCAAGTAGAGCCAAGACTGAGCATATGATGTATTTTTCTACGTCTATCAAAATTTAATATATAACCCTATATATTAAACACACCTAAATTGAAGTGTAGGGCGAGAGAGTGTCGAACCACAGAGACTAAGAGTGCGTGAATTTAATCTATGACCTAAATTAATTTAAGGAAAAGTGATATCTTTGTGTTAATTAATCTAGAAAACGACGATTAAACTAAAGTAATCTACTACTAATTGGGAACGTGTATTAAATTGGAGTCTAGGGTTTCGAATCCATTATTAGCCAATTATTTTTGCGTTAACTCTTAAATTGGGATTATTGATTGTCACACGGGTAGTGATTTAGGCTACAAGCTTCAACCTACTAAGGTAATGCTGTTAGTATTACATATTGACCATATCTAACTAAAGCATAAGAAAAATAGGCTTTACCTAGCGTATTGTTAATTATTATGAATTGACCATATCTAACTAAAGCATAAGGAAGATAGGCTTTAATTAACAATTCGGTTAATACTATTGCTTAATTAATTAATCCTAAGGCTACAAGCACAAAGAATTAATTTATAAATATCAATATCAACAATTAAAGGTTACAAACTCAATAATCATATCGATTGAATAAACAATAAAAATATAATACTTCAAAGTATTTATCTCAACCAAGCAATTCATGTAAACAATCAAATTAACCTGAATTAAAAGTAAACAAAAGTAAAGGCTAAGATTTCATCTAACCCCAGAGAGCAAGTTAGCTCTCTATCAAGGATGATCCGGTGAAGGAGGAGATGAACGAACTCATGTCGGTCTTCACGCTAATTTCGCTCTTGTTCCAATTTAACAAAAACAATAGAAAAAGGAATTGAGAAACTGAGAGGAGAGAGAGAAAACAGGGGCCGTCATTCCCAGCACCAAAAACAGAGCCTTCCCCAAAACCGGAGCCACAATTTATAGTGATGCCTCGCAACCCTAACGAGTTGGGCTTGGTGTTTCGGGTCTGGAGGTGTGGGTCTAGGCCGGGATAGGTGCGGGCCGGGTCTGTGTGTGGATGACGATGTGGCTGGGCCGAGCTTGTTTGGCCGGCTAGTGTGGGCTGTCGTTGGATGGAGGTGGATCTAGGCTAGTCGTGGCTGGTGGGTGACGATGAACTTGTGCGTGAGCTTGAGGTTGATGAGCTGGGGGTTGAGGCGATGCTACGTGTTGGGCCCGATATGGGTCGGGCTCGAGTTCCGAGCTTATACGTTCATGTCCCGAATCTCGATTGACTTGATTTAATTGTTTAAGCATCGAATTTGTCTTATTTGCACCAAATTTGACAATTTCCGAAACTTTGATTTCAAACCTGCTAAACATAAAAATTGCCAAAATGAGTGTAGAATTATAATTAAATAGGTGCAAAATAATTAAAATAACAATTAAAAGATACGTAAATCTGAGGTGCATCAACACCTCCACACCTAACCTTTGCTAGTCCTCGAGCAAAGCATATGATTTAACATAAAGACTACAATGACCAACTACCCTAACTAGCCCAACCATCACCAAGTTTTCCGAGATTAACACCTATATTACAATTCAAGACAAGATTAAACCATCTAGAGCATTCTCCAATTCCATGAATTTAGATGATTAAACTTTAAAACTCGTCATAGAATTTCATTAACCTTGTATCAACTAATAGGAATTACTCAGGCAACGCACAAGTGAAAGTGAATAGGATTTTATGTCACAGAATCTCCTCAAATTCTCGGTTCCAACCAAATATATAAAGGTTTTGTGCACTCACACCATTGAATCACTTAAACACATGCCTATACATAGAGAAATTCTAAGTGGCATATGAGTGATCATATTACAACATTTTAACCTTGATATAGCACAAAAAAACTTTATCACGAACGTACATCAATTTTCAATTTTTCTTTTTCTTTTGCCCCCTTTTTTTCCTTTTTTGGAGGAAATTTTTTTTTTCTTTTCATTCATTTTTTTCCCTCTTTCTTTCTTGTCTAATTTTTGGACTTTTGCATAACAAGTACCTCAACTTTACAATTGACATTGATCAACAAGTACTTTACATCGTAACAAGAGGCGAGGATTAGGATAATCCAATAGGGCAAGCTCGCAAAACTCAAGATATATAGGGTTGTTTACTCAAATTCTTCAGATTTTCCAAAACACGAAAGTCCTGTGCATAGTGAATATGTGAGCGGCATGAGTAGAACCTATTAATATCAACAATGATCAACAATACTCATTAACAAGTACGAAGTAGAATTATTTAATTTCATGGAATTAAGAGAACGAAATAAACAACTAATCCCACTGTCATCATAATATACGCATCGATCAAGGAAAACTTGGCTAAGCGGGTATGATGCACGCTCAAAATGCACAAAAACATGTTCAAAATTTTAAAAATTTGACCAAAAATGAGCACATGAAAATGAGCCTCACCCCCACACCTAAATCATGCATTGTCCTCAATGCAACAACATCAATCATTAAAGCACAAGAGATAGGTGAGATGGAGCAATACAACCTGACGAGATGGCATGGACATGTGTATATGATGCCTTCAACCTAGCACAAGAACCTGAAAAGAGAGAAAACAAGCCTCGAAGCAACTAATTAGGTCAAAAACTAAATTAAAACAAGAAATAACAAACCTAGGCTGCCTCTTAGGAGCGCTAAGTTTTACGCCTTTAGCCAAGTGCAATGGGTCTAGCGAATATCGAGTAATGGCATTAACCAAAGAAACAACTTCATCGAGCTCACCTAAGACAACATCTACAGCACAATCAGAAGTGTCACACATGATTTCAGGAGGGAGAGAGTAGTCGGGTGAATACATAATGGGGGCAACAACAAGTGTAGATCGAAGCTTATGAAAAGCGTCTAACCAAGACTTATTGAGCTCAACTGATATGTCCTTAGATTGCACACTAGTCAATGGTCTAGCTAACTTCTCACGATCCTTAAGGAATCCCTTATATAAACTCGCATGACCTAGAAAGGCTCTAACTTGTTTCACATTTGAGGGAGGGGGCGAGTTCACATTCATATCTATCATAGCTCTATCAACCTCAATACCCTCCTTAGACAACCTATGGCCTAATACAATTTCCTCCTGAACCATAACATCGTGATTCTTCTCCCAACCCAAGACTTCTTTTATGTCCGAGTTCAACCTTCGTTACATCTTAGAAGGTTTTGCATTTTCATCAAGAGGGTCGCTAACTAGGGTAAAGGAGAGTGTTTGGTCCATCAAATCATCAGCAATATCTACACAAAAACATTCTAACTCATCCTCACTAGTGGGTGACAAAGAAGCCTTAAAAATGTTTAACCTTATGGTCATGTTTGCAAAACTAACATCCATTACCTCGAATCTATAGTTAATGGTAGCATTGGCCGTCGCTAAGAAAGTTCGACCTAGAATGACAGGGATATTATTTTTCGAATGACTAGAAGGTTCCATATCTAGCACAAGAAAATCAGCAGGAAACATGGCTTTGTCTACTCTCACTAGCACGTTAATCATCTCACCATGAGGGATCCTAGTTGATCTATTCGCTAACTGCAAGGTCACCGTGGTGGGCTGCAACTCTCCTAGGCCTAACTTCTCATAAACCGAGTAAGGAATAATGTTGACACTCGCTCCTAAGTCCAGTAAGGCTTTATCGATCAGGTAGTCTCCAAGTGAACAAGAGATGGTGGAGACACCAGGGTCTTTATACTTAGTCGGAGTGACACACTTCAGAATAGAGCTCACTTGCTTGGCTAAAAATACTTTTTTAGGCAGATGTGCTCTAGATCGCCTCTTTTGGTTAAGTAGATCCTTAATGAACTTCGCTTAAGCTGGGATCTATTTAATCGCATCAAGAAGGAAAATGTTAATCTTTACTTGCCTAAATGTCTCCAAAATATCTTTCCACTTCTTGGTCTTCCCATTTTGGATGTGGTGCAACTAAAGCCTAGGGGAAGGGTACTCTAGGTACATATGAGGAAGGAAGATCAGAGGTCTTAGGAGTGGGAGAAGGGTGCATGACCTCATCGGTCGCCTTCTCTCTTTCCTTGCTCTTCTCTTCTCCCTCACCACTTATGGGTACTTCACTCTCAACACTCACTCCATTGTCAACCTCCTTCCTATTTCTCAATACTGTAATGGATTTTGCTTGTTCTTACTGAGAAGGATAGGTGTCTTGTCTTACACAGTTCTTAGGGTTCTCTATGGCCTGGCTAGAGAGTCTTCCCTCATCTCTCCTACTCAGAGTGTTAGCTAGTTGACCTATTTGGGTTTCTAGCTTTGAAATCAATTGTGTATGGGAGTGGAGGAGTTGGGAATCAACTTCTAAACCTTTCAGCGCACTCAAAACCTTCTCTTTAAAATTTGAATTAGAGCTCAAATTAGAAGGTTGAAAGTAGTTAGAGGTATACCCTTGTGGTTGGAAACCGACAGGCCGGAGCATACCAAATTGTTGAGGTCGTGGGTTATGTTGTTGTGGCATAAACTGTCCTTCTCCTCCTTGCCTCCAGGAGAAGTTAGGATGGTTTCTCCAGCCTGGATTGTACGTGTTAGAGTATGGGTCATTTCATGAGAATCCTTGGGCTGCATTGACTTGTGCCTCCGACCACTCCACATAAGATGAAGCTGAGGGGCAGTCATGTGTAGAATGAGAGACACTGGAGCATGAAGAGCAAGCACTATGCACATTTGAAACATGAGACACATTAGGTACAATAGAGGGAGCCAATGTCATCTTAAATAGAGAAGTTAACTGCTCTACGGAAGAGGCAAGAGAGTCTACTTTCTTATCTAAAATGGAGGTGTGAGCAATCTTATTTACTCCTCTATTTAACCTAGTAGCATTAAGACATGCATGTGTGGCAGATTGTTGTGAATTCTCATTAAAAAGTTCGAACAATTCCCACGCCTCATTCTCATTCTTTCTAAGGAACTGACCACCACACGAGGCATCAACAATTTGTTGACCCTTTTCATTCAACCCATAATAAAAGTTTTGGACTAGTTGCCATTTAGGGATAGCATGATGTGGACAAGCTCGTAAGAGTTCCCTAAACCTATCCCAACTCTCGTGAAACTCCTCAGTAGGAAGTTGGGCGATGGTGTTAATGGCTCTCCTGGCAGTGTTAGTCTTACTAATGGGATAGAATTTCTTAAGAAATTCTTGTTGCATTTGAGTCCAGGTGTTAATCGTCCCACTAAGTAAGGTGCCTAACCAATACTTAGCCTTATCCTTCAAAGAGAAAGGAAAAAGGTGAAGTAAGATGGCCTTATCACTAACATTAGGAATCCTAAAGGTTGAGCAAACCTCCATGAAACCGTTCAAGTGACTATATGGGTTCTCATTGCTTAAGCCATGGAACGAAGGAAGCATCTGTGTAGTATGTGGCTTAAGCTCGAATTGATGGGCTACGGGTGGCAACCTAATGCAAGACAGTGAGGCGTATGTAGTGGAAGTAAAATACTCCATGAGCACGCGTGGTTGTTGTTCGTCAGCCATTACTAAGTCAGAATTAGCACTAGTGGATTTTGCTCAGTGTTGGGCTCTAAGGTCTCTTAAAGTTCTTTCAATTTCAGGGCCGAATATGGTAAGGTCAAGAGACAAAGAGCGACGACTGTGCATAAACAATTAACCACATGAAGCAAGTAAATTAAAAATTAAATAAGAAAAACAAATAAAACAGACAAAACAAATATTAAAAAAAAGACAAATAACAAGATACCCTAAAATCTACTTATGCACGAAAATCACAAGAAAAATAATGCTAATAAAAAGAAAATAAAATTTTTTTATTATTTTTTTTAGAAAGGAGACAATAACAATTAAAGAGAATTAAAAATTAAAAATCCTAAATTAAGAATCAAATTAAAATTTCAAATCCTAGGCTGAGAAATAAAATAAAATAATTTAAAATTTAAGAAGAAATAGAAAGTTAAAAATCAAAGAAAATCACAAAATAAAATCACGAACGTTGCCTAGTCCCCGGCATCGGCGCCAAAATCTTGATTTGTTTTTCTACGTTTATCAAAATTTAATATATAACCCTATCTATTAAACACACCTAAATTGAAGTGTGCGGCGAGACTGTGTTGAACCACAGGGACTAAGAGTGTGTGAATCGCAACCCTAACGAGCTGGGCTTGGTGTTTCGGGTCTGGAGGTGTGGGTCTGGGCCGGGATAGGTGCGGGCCTGGTCTGCGTGTGGATGACGATGTGGGCTTGGCCTAGCTTGTTTGGCCAGCTGGTGTGGGCTGTTGTTGGGCTGGAGGTGGATCTGGGCTGGTCGGGGCTGGTGGGTGATGATGAACCTGTGCGTGAGCTTGAGGTTGATGGGCTAGGGGTTGAGGCGATGCTGCGTGTTGGGCCCGATATAGGTCGAGCTCGAGTTCCGAGCTTATACGTTCTTGTCCTGAATCTTGATTGACTTGATTTAATTGTTTACGCATTAAATTTGTCTTATTTGCAGTAGATTTGACAATTTTTGGAACTTTGATTTCAAACCTGCTAAACATAAAAATTGCCCAAATAAGTGTAGAATTATAATTAAATAGGGGCAAAATAATTAAAATATGCGTAAATCTAAGGCATATCAGTATATTAAACTCAAGTTCTGTACCTCGTCCAAGCCAAGTGTGGAAGATGTTAATATTGGATCAAAGTCCATACGAAAAAAAAAGACTGCTTTAGATATTTGGGATCTATGGTGTAGCAGGACGACGAAGTTGACAAGGATGTCAACCACTGGATTAAAGTAGGCTGACTTAAGTAGAGGATGGCTGCTGCAGTACTCTGCGATAGAAAGTTTCCGTTAAAGTTAAAGGGAAAATACTATAAGACGGTGGTGAGGCTGGCCATATTATACAGTGTGAAGTGTTGGCCAGTTAAACTGCATAATACACAAAAGTTGAAGATGGCGAAGATGACGATGTTGTGGTGATGTGTGGATACACAAGGAAGGATAGGATCAAAAATGACATTATAAGAAGCAAATTTGGCATGGTCCCAATCGAGGATAAGTTGAGGGAGCAATGTTTGCAATGGTTCAGGCATGTTCGAAGAAGACCAACCACTTTCCCCTGTCAGGAGATGTGTGCAACTCCATACTAAGCCAGGGAGGAGAGGCAGAGGCAAGCCAAATAAGAGCTAGATGGAGACGATCTGTCATGACCTCACCCACCTAAACCTAATTAAGGAGATGACCTTAGATAGAGTTGAGTGGAGAGCTAGCATAAGTTTGGCCGATATAGTGATTTAGAATAGAAGAGCATAACTAGGCTAGTTTTGCTCCCCTAGGCTTTTATGAGCCTCATTACTTGTTGCTTGTTGTTTTATTGCTTGCTTGCTACTTTATTACTTACTGCTACTTTTTGTTCTATCTGCGCTCTCTCTGTGTTATTGTTGTTACGCTTTTTAGGTTGGGGGTCCCAAGACATAGCCTCCCTTTGGTGGTAGCACCCTGAAGAGGTAAGGTGCGTACATCTCACCCTCCCTAAACCCTGCACTGGGGGGAGCGCTTAAGGCACAAGGTTTATTTTTGTTGTTTTTGTTGTTTCAAATTTTTGAAATTCAAATTTATTAGTGTCTAATGGATGTATTATATTTAATAAAAAAAGTTCGGGGTGAGTTATGGGTAATAACAAAATTCAAGAGTTATTTTTTGAAATTGAAAGTGTAAGGGGTGTATTATGCTAATTGTAAAGTCCATAGGGCTACAACAACAACAACAACAACAAACCCAGTGCCTCAAAGGGCTCCCGCCTAAACAGGGTCTGGGGGGGTAGATGTACGCAGCCTTCCCCCTTCAGGGGTCTACCCTGAAGAGAGACTGTTTTCGAGGACCCCTAATCTGAGGGCTATTTTATGAGATTGAAAGTACATGGAGTGTGTTGTGTTTAATTGTAAAGTTTAAGGGGTATTTCTATATTTTGCTCTAGTTGGCAATATTAATATGATAGTTTATTTAAACAAGTATAGATATGGCGTATATTTATTACTAGTATCAATCATGAAGTGTATTATTAACATGCTTGTAACTTGAGAAATTAGCATTTAATAGAAAACAATCACCAATATAATTAACTAGATAACCCACGGATTACCTGTTTAATAATTAAGGTAGAGGTTGATAGTTCCTAACTCATTTAATATATGGGTTGGGTTCAAGTTGACTCCCATTTCTAAGACCCCTCGAATAACGCGAATACAAACACGACAGCCGTACCTAATGCTTGGCCTTAGCATCTAGGCTTATGGTTTAGGTTCAAAGCAAGATTAATCTCCATGATTCGAGTAAAATCGCAACTGATTTGAGCTAATAATGTAATATTTACACAGTTATTTAGAAATTGAAAAATTTTCAATTTTCTTAAAAAATCTTTTTGTGAAAACTGAAAAAGTTGGAAAGATTATTGAAAAGTCTAGTTTTTCAATTGAAAAAATTTAAAATTAGTTTTAAATTATAAGCCTCCGTCTTTTTTAGAGTTTCCTCTCATTTGCTCTTATTCAGAGTTTTCCTTCACTTTCTTTTTCTTCACTCCACCGTTCTCTTTTTCTTTCTTTAATTCAACCTTCTATTTCTTTTTTTCTCTTACCCTCTCACACCCTTACTGTCAATTCCACCATAATGTCATAAATTAATTATTACTACATTGTTGATATCAGTTATCAAAATATTTTCGTGTTCTCGGCACCATATTTGGGTGAATATATCACATAAATGACTTTAAGGATGATGACGCATAAGAGTACCATGTTGTTTAGTATGTGTCTTGAGGGGGAAAAAATTGACCAGTCTGCTAGACTAAATCTAGATCGAAAACCGAACCCTGAACGTGACAAAGTAGCTCCACCGACCCCCATCGACCTTGGGCGAGTTGCCCTTGACGCCAAGTCCTTGGTGCCCAACAGTGAGGGGGTTGCCCCTAGGGGCAAGTGGCCATCGGGGTGCCACTATCATCACCACTAAGAGGGAGGTCTTGCCTAAACTACACCAAATAAGGAACCTAACCCCCAACCACCAAAATGAGTGACAACCCTTAGCCAAGTAACACGAGCCCTGACCGAGTAGCTTAGCAGACCTTGGGCGAGCAACCCCTTAGGCGAGTAACCACCCATGCACAATTGATGGGTGGCCTTAGTCGAGTAATCCGAGCACTATTCAAGTAGCCATAGGCATGACCAAGTTGTTGATGAGAAACCATGCGCCACCCAGTCGAGAAACCCTTAGTGACTCCTTCATGACAAGAGCACCATGATCCGAGTTCCTAAGTTAAGCCCTACTATCTTACCGCCAACCCTTTTTGGTGCCATACTCATTGCACCAAGGACCTTGGCCCTTAAGATTTGGGTAGCCCTCGGCATTAATCCCATGGGGCGAGTGATGTTACCCCCCGCGCGGATGGGTACCTCCTAACCAACAAATACCAGGATCGCGTGGGCACCGTCATCACTGAGTAGCTAAACTGAATCGTGCCAAAGGAGCCTTGACACCATCACTATTCGTTGAAGGCTTGCAGCCATCGAGAACCACCATCTCGTCTCCCTTTACCCATCTTAGAACCTCTCAATCTAAGCTACCTGTCATACCCATGATGCCACAAGCCGTGGTTGAGTAGCTTCCCAAGTACCTAAGATTAGGCAATCTCCTTGGGCACTATAACCATGGTACCAAGGACCTAGGCACCTTACCCCAACCAAGAACTCGAAGCCAAAGAGAAGCTGAGCTGCCAAGGAGAGCCCTTGAACCAAGAACCATCCCTTTACCCTTCGATTCCCACATCTAATAGTAAGTGCTGTAAGCTTAGTGCCATTACATTATGCGAGAAGGTACTAGCCCACTTTGGGCGAGTGTTGAGTTCCGACTACCAAGCAGCTTGCCTCGGCCATCAATTATCTAATAATAAGTCCGTACACGCGTCATCCAAAGAATCATGATTAGTGTCCCAAAGGACAACTCACCCCCTCTTCCATTTTTTTAATAAAGAACAGCTAATGTCTTCCAGCATAAAAAAGGCTCTTTCCCAAGCGCTCTCTCTGACCTCTCATACCTCTCTCTCTCTCTCTCTCTCTCTCAGACCTTCATCAATTCTAGCCAAGTTCTTCAAGCTACTCCTTCCCTTACCCTTCTACCCAAGCCAATGCCTCCAACACTTATTAGTCAAGTCTAACTAGTCAAGGGCTACTAGTCAAGAACAATTAGCTAAGTTACACCTTGTTGGCCAACACTTACTAGCCAAGTCTTCCTAGATAAGACCTATTAGCCAAATTATGCCTTGCCAACAAATATTTACTAGCCAAGTCCTCTACTAGTCAAAGGTCTACTAGCCAACTATGGAAGGCTCCCTACTCATCCTAATGCTAAATATATTTTTACTCATTTATTGCTCATTTACCCGTTATTAAAGTGAGACCTTGCCTAACTTCAGCATCGGAGGAATCTCCTGCGGACAAACCTGCGAGTCCCTTTGACTGTTTGTTCATCTTGCAGGAAAGACCGAATCAAATGTGTAGTTGTTTCCTTCTTAGCGAGGGTTTGAGTCCGGCTCTCATCCTAAAGAACCTCTCTTTGTGTTCCTAGAACAAAGTGAAACAAATTAAGCATGTTGTATACGTAGTTATATTTGTATTACATTTCAACAAATAATTTACTCCTATTTCTGAATTTGATTCAAAATTATGAGTATACGGTTCGTACTTTAAAATTGTGTGTCATAAAGTGGTATTTGTACCCAAATTGATGTTCGAATTTTCATGGATTGGATATATTCAATCATGTCACTTTCACATAGATGAACCTAATTGTTTGGTTTGGGATTAAAATCAAATTTTCGGGTTCTTGAATTTTTGTTTTTGCTTATACCTATGATTTCCAACTTTCATAAAATTGGAAATGAAGTTCACTTGATCTCACTTTCTAGTTTTTCTATTTTAAAAAATTGATAACAATTTTTCACTCCTAAACATGCTTTTCAAATATGAAAATGAAAAAGCAATATTGGAATTGGAGAAAAAAAAAATTGTTCTCTCTTTTTAAATATGGCATATACTCTTACTCGCCTTTGATCTAATTTTGTTTGGTCCAATTTAAGTTTGGGCTAATGAACACTCCTATTTTGATAGTGAGCAAATTTTGACCACTATGAATTGCTAACTTTTATCCTTTGATGACATAACTTGTTTGCCCAATTGGGGAAAAATATTTTTCTTTGAGCATTATTTTTATTCATTATTTCTCGAAATTAAATTTTCTCCTTTATAAACGGAGCGCTAGGGTTTAACCTTTCTGTAGTATATCTAGTGATGAGCAGAGGAAGTGGGTAAAGGGATTTTTTAACACTAAAAAATTCCTAAATGTTGAAAAAAGGATGCTTTACTCTAGAGTAAGCTATAAATTGAAAATAAAGCAAATTTTCAACAACTTATTTGATCAAAATGTTCTTAATTAGCATAGCATTTTGTATTAAGTAGGTTTATTCCCTAATTTTGTCCAAATTTTTACAACTGACATTATGTAAGTTTTTTTTTTTTTTAATTTTTAATTATTCTAAGTAGACCATCATTGTGATATATGACTTGATGAAATACAAATATGGACGATCTAGTTAAATATCTTTGATGGTTTCGACCCGGTTATGGTGGCAGACATTCTTGCCCAATGATATGGGTTCGGTGTTGGGTGTGGCTTTAGTCCCATTCCTGGGTCTTGTTCTGGCCTTTTGGCTCTTCTTCAGTTAGGATCCTTGTGTGTGTTAGTTTTGCGCGCGCTGTTATTTCTTGTCCCCGCATCTTGTCTGGTCCGGTGCCCGTTGGTTGCTGTCTCGTGTTTTGAGGAGAGCGTTTTGTTCCTATTTTCTTGTTTTGCGTTTGCTGCTTTTGGTCTCCGTGCTGTTGCGGTCGGACTCAGACCTCGCCTACCGACTTGTTTAGCGACTGTGTTGCAATTTATCGAAAAAAAAACTTATTCCTTCTAATGCCGATGCTTTACTCCACGTGCCATCGTTGAAGCTTTTGTCATCCCACACGTGCAGCTAAGAGGCGGCTTGTGTAGACGCTTGTCTTTCCACCATGGTCGCAATTGCTTCTCAAGACTTTGTTAACATGCTGAGTTCACTCTCTGTTAATGTCCCCTAGACCCCACTTAGAGAGACGCTCTTAAAATACTGAGAATGTTGTTCTTTTTTTTTTTTTTTTTTTTTAATGTCCCTGTTATTTTACATATTTTGTTTTTTGTTCATCTTCTCTATTTTGTGTCAAGAGGCTTGGGTTACGCCCATGGTGATTGGGCCAAAAGTAGTGGCACAGGTCGCAATAGGTAGGTGTCTGTTGGTGGTGCCTGTTAGGTGGGTGCTCTTGGATGAGTATTTAATGAGTCTTGAACAAGCCTTTAGTAAAATTGACTTATTACTTAACTTAAACATGCAGCTGTAAAATCTAACATGAACGAGCCTTTATAAATTTCAAATACAAGTAGTCTATAAGCCGAACATTCATTTGCACAACTATGTAAACACACTCTTTGCAACAACTAGCCCAATCAAATTCATCACTGGATGATGGGACAATGTCTTGGCAAATTTGACTAATGAGACATATGCCTTCTTAAGGCCTATGCAATGGAATATGTGCATAGTTATCCACCTTCTCACCGCCAATGGATCCCTCGAACATACTATCCCTTCTCTTCCACTGTTTGGTCTTTATTACTTTACTTTCTTCTAAGGAAAAAAATAATAATAATAATAATAACAACATAACATGTCCAAATCAGACGTGCTTAACTATAGAATTAAACTTGGTGCATATTAAAGGTAATAATCTTACAATAATTCGAGTCATTCGTCGCAAATACTAGTACCCTTGGCAAATCAGAACCATATTGAGGACATCTAAGATGCTACAGTCCTTAGTGGAGCATAAAGTACCTCATGTTTTTCGCGAAAGAAATAAAGCATCACATAAAGTGGTTGCGTTAAGTTCGAATTGGCGAAGTTCAAGGAACTCTCAGGAGGAAATTCGTATACAGCTTCATTAGATAATTCAACATGAATTGCTAGACCTTCCTAATTTTTAGTGGGAAATCTAACATTCTCCTTTTACTTTCTTAAAAAAAAAAAAAAAAAAAGGCCATTGAAGTCAGCAATGCTCAAGCTACAGGCAAGGCCAGCGGGCTTGTTTAACTTATTGAGTCGATCCTAACTCTAATGAAACTCAAACTCATAGGCTTATGAGTCTAAACGAACCTAAACGATCCTATCTTAATAATATTTATTAGCTTAAATATGTACAGTCGAGCGAAGTTTGAGCCTAAAAGAGACTAAACAAGTCCAGATTGAACTTAAAAAAGCCAAAAAATCACAATCTTAGTTCATAGCTTATTAAGTTTAAGCTCAACCGAGCCGAGCCCTAAGCCTATGACAAGCCGAATACAAACTTGAAGTTCTTCAAGCTCGGTGAGTTTCAAGTCGAACCCAAGCTGAATTAAATGTAAACGAGTTGCGTCTAAAGCCTGAAGCTTGACAAGCTCAAACTCAGCTCGGCTCACGTACACCCCAAGAGGGGATAAAAGCTTCGTGGGCAGAAGTCAAGAAACTCCATTTCATTGCATCCAAATTTACAAAGTGTAAATTCCACATAAACCTCATCAACTGTTACTTGAAAGTTGAAATCATAGTTAATCAACCCCTTCACCATCAATTTATATCATTTGGACCTACTGCTGTACTTCCATCTAAATTTTTAACAGTCAGGCAACCGACATTGTTTAAATTAGATCCTCCACATCGCATCATAATTTTAGTAGATGAAGCTAAAGAAATGAGTGGAACTGAAGCAGTGGGCCTAATTAATTAATACAAACTAACGAAAGGTCTTCTGGATCAAACTGAAGTTAAAGGAGACACTTTGATTTCAAACAATAAGTTAGCAGTTTACATGATATTTACCATTAAAGAATTCTGCAGGTAGAAGAAAACTTGCTTCTACAGATCAGAATATATCATATTCATATTAGTAATGTAAGCAGTAACGGTAGAAATAACAAGTACAAGTGCAGATCAAACTGAATGTAAAAACTGTTGGTACAGGTATACTGACATTTTTTGCCAAAATTGTCCTGAAAGTACAAATATTAAAAGTTCGATTTATCATTGCCTGTGTGACATTGACTGGCACAAATTTTTAGAAACCTTGCGGTTCAGATCCTGAATAACGACATTGATGTAAATACAGAAGGAAACGTTTTTCTATTGACCTTAAGAGATCTGTGTGGTGCCAATCTTAACCAAGAGCGCTAAATGTCTGCCAATAGAGAGATTTTCAGGCTTGCTTTGCCTTCATCCACTCAACGAAATTGTCCAGGATCAAGGGCCAAGCGAGATTTGGATCATAATTGCTGAAGTCTGGAAAACTAATCTGTATAACAACGAATGAAATTTTCCATAAGTTATGTTTGGCCAAACTGTAAAAAAACTACTTTTTTCAGAAGCACTTTTGTAAAAAGTGCTTTTGGTAGGGGTATTTTTGTTTGAAAAATATTTAGTTTTTGCTTCAACTTCTGCTTAAGTAAGTAATATTTTTCTACTTCTATCTAAAAGCAGAAAAACCTCTACCTCTGCTTAAAGGTGCTTTTAGGCCTAATACCGGCAAATTTTGGGAAAAAAAGTATTTTTTCCCCCCCTTGAAGACACTAACCTGTTTGGCAATGGGGTAAAGGGGGGTAAGCGTAAAGAGGGGTAATTTTCTACCCCTGTTTGGCAAAGTTATTCGAAGGGTAATGGGGGTAATTTTTTACCCCCCTTTACCCCTCTTTACCCCCAATTTCTTTAACCCCCAATGCTTTGTTTGGCAACAGGGTAAAGGAGGGTAAAGAGGGGTAAATGAGGATAAGGGTAAAGAGGGGGAAGGTAAGGTAATATTCTACCCTTGTATGGATATGTCAAATTAAGAGGGGTAAATGAGTTACCCTTGTTTGGCAATTGGGTACAGGGGTAAGGGTAAAGAAAGTTATAGTTAAAATAAGGGTAAAAGTGTCAAAATTTTTTAAAAATTTACCCTTACCCCCTTTTACCCCCCAATTTGGGGGTTAAAGAAATTGGGGGTAAAGAAGGGTAATGGGGGGTAAAGGAGGGTAAAAAATTACCCCCCATTACCCCCCCCTTACCCTTCGAATAACTTTGCCAAACAGGGGTAGAAAATTACCCCTCTTTACCCTTACCCCCCTTTACCCCTCTTTACCCCGTTGCCAAACAGGGGGCAAATTGGGGAGTAAAGGGGGGTAAGGGTAATTTTTTAAAAAAATTTGACACTTTTACCTTTATTTTAACTATAACTCTCTTTACCCTTACCCCTTTACCCAATTGCCAAACAAGGGTAACTCATTTACCCCTCTTTACCCTTACCCTTTTAATTTGACATATCCAAACAAGGGTAGAATATTACCTTACCTTCCCCCCCTTTACCCCTCTTTACCCTTATCCTCATTTACCCCTCTTTACCCTCCTTTACCATGTTGCCAAACAAAGCATAATTTTCAGAAAAGAAACTTGTTAAATAGGCCCTTTGCCATCATACCACAATAAATCACAGTGAATATAGAGAAGCACGGATATCTAGAAAACCCACTTCTTGTTCACACAGCATGTTATAATAACATCCACAAATGGTGATTTGATTCCATAATTATAAAGACAAATTAAAGGAAATTTCCAATTGTGGGATAAGGGATGGTTTCCCCTCTCATAAACTGATCAGAATGAATGCCATGTACTGCTACATCAATGCAAAAGCAAAATCACAGACCCCATAATAATTATAATGTGTGTAAATTCACATTTCTGCATTTATCTCATGATAATCTTCCTCTGTCAACGTTTACACCTAAACCCAATGTGCTTTTCTGTTTTCCAAAACCAAGCAGAAAATGCATTAATCCGCCTCACATCACCAAGGAGAACAAGTGTAAGGAATCGAAATTTAGAAATCACCTCCTGTTTACAATCACAATTTGCCTAATATTTGTGATGGAGCACAATTTGCTAATCGAAAACATAATTCAATTTTTATTCATCAAAACTTTCAAATAATGAATTACGAAGCTCTATTTGTAGAAAGCTAAACCCTAAAAGGATACTAGATACGATAAATCCTAAACCTAATAGAAAACTATTAAGATAAATATGAAATATTCTAAGAAACTTCTCTAAATAAAAACAAATAATAAAAACTTAAATCCTATTGGCTAAAAAGATATATTCTAATATAATCCTATTAATTAATCTATCCAAATTTAATACAATATTAGATCTTTTGTAATTATTAATCCTCTTCATCCGTGCTGCATGAATTCCCCCTCTGTTCAAAAAAACTTGACCACGAGTTCTAAATAAACGCAAGAAAAAGAAGTTATAGCAAACATCCTTTTGTGTGCAGGGCTCGTCCTGGATGAAGTGTAAAACTTTCGCTTTTGGGGATGTTGACTTAACAAGCTCTTTAAGAATGATGAAATCGATGAAATTTTCAAAACACGCCTCATCCATATTTTCAGGCAATTTGATATGTTGTGACGCATTGCAATGTTCCTCTTCTTCTTTCGTTTCATTTTTCATCTCTTCCTCTTCTTCTTTCACTTCATCTTTCATCTCTTCCTCCTCTTCTTTCACTTCATCTTTCATCTCTTCCTCCTCTTCTTTCACTTCATCCTCCTCCTCTTCCTTTTGTTCTTTAGCTTTATCTTCCTCTTCATTATCTTCGATTTTACTTGTTTTTTCTTAAACTTTCTTGAATGATGGTAACTCAGGAAGAAGACAATATATTGTATTAGGAGCGTAAGGAAGCTCATAAGTGAGTACAAGGGAGGAAGTTGGGGCAGTTGGGTCACGATAAACCCTAAGATAAACTCCGGGCTTGTTTAATGGAAGCACATACAGCTTACCCTTAAGTCTAGAAACATAATAGGCATTGGGTATAGCATACATCGTGAAGAAAACCGGATGCCAAACAAATTTCCACCAATGATAGGGATGCAAAGAGTTACCCTTACCATATGGCCCATGCTTATTTGACTCGAGATAATCCAACTCTGAGGTTAAAAATTAATTGGATGTGAGTGGATAGAGTAGACATAAGGACATTGATAAGGTGACAAAAATCAAATCGAACTAGGGCTTGGAGTATAAGGGTCGAATTAGGGTTCAATGTGGGGATTTTGAATTACGGTTTTCAAATTTGGGAAATTTCGACTCAGTATTTTCGAACTAGGGTTTTCGAAGGTTTCAAGTTAGGGCCTTAAAATTACGGTTTTCAAAATCTAGATTTAGGGTTTTTTGAAATCTAGGGTTTCCAAAATCTAGATTTAGGGTTTTCGAAATCTAGGGTTTTCTAAGCTGGGTTCGATTGGGGTTAGGGTTTCAATTGAATTAGGGTTCTATATGAGGCTAAAACTCAAATTGGTTTAGCAATTTGGTTTGAATTAGGGGTTTTGGGTGAGGTATAGTATCAATTTGAGGATTGGGGTACAAATCGAAGGCAAGTTGTTGTTCTAGGATTTGAATGGCAAGGTTTCGATTTTTAGGGTTTTTAAGCTATGTCCGAGCTGGTGTATGATTTTGATTTGGGCGATGGGTCGTGTTTCGTGGGTGGTAGTTGAGTAGCCGAGGTCTTGATGGTGGCGGTGGTCGGGTGGCGGAGAGGTGGTGTTCGCAGCAGTTAGGGCTTTTGTGTTTTTTTTTTGGTGGCTACAGTTTTCTTTGAGAAGGGCAATTTTAGTAAAAAGAGATAGGTACAACTACACCGTGGCAGTGGTAGGAAAAAGGTACTACCTAGAGGTAGTATCGCGCACAAGCGGTGGCACTGGGCCAGCGGGCTACAGCGGCTCTGCGGTGGGGTCCAAAACAAGAGCTCTGATACCAAATTGATGTAGCACAACTTGCTAATCGAAAACACAATTCAAGTTTTATTCATCAAAACTTTCAAATAATGAATTACAAAGCTCTATTTGCAGAAAGTTAAACCCTAAAAGGATATTAGATAAAATAAGTCCTAAACCTAATAGAAAACTATTAAAATAAATATAAAATAAACTAAGAAACTACTTCTCTAAATAAAAACAACAAATAAAAACTTAAATATCCTACTGGCTAAAAAGATATATTCTAATATAATCCTATTAATTAATCAACCTAAATGTAATAAAATATTAGATCTTTTGTAATTATTAATCCTCTTTATCCGTGCTGCATCAGTTTGGTATTCTTATGACCCCACTTTATTTGCCGTATTATTGTATTTATCGTAAATTTTAACACCTAAGTCATTGGCTTACAAGATTTTATTCATAGCCCCCACATTAGTGCATATATAACTCTTAACATGACATATGCAGCCTTTAACCTACCCCCTTTAGTGCACATAACCTTTGGACCTTTACTTCCCCTCTTCTACAATAGCACTCCCTGGCCAACTCTCCTCATCCACATTTCACATTTTCTCCACTTAAAGCAAGTGATAATGAGAATTGAGAGAGGAGACAAAGTGTAGGAACGCTAAATTTATAATAAGACCTTCAAATGATGGTGGAGATGTACCCATAATCCAATATGCTCCAAGGAACTGGACTAATCAAGCTAGAGCAAGCTTACAAGGAACCTTGACAATCTTCTAGTTGAAATTTGGTGGAAGTTTTCATTCAACAACTAGCTAAGCAAAGCCGTATGAATGTTAATGGAGGGGTTTCTAAGATATAGGTCACGATGAGCGTTCTTTGGAAGCACATTAGGTCTTCCAAACACTCAAGAGGATGAATCACCAAAGGAACAAATTATCCCAAAAGGTTAAAAGTCATTGCCCCATTGTTTGCTTAATTCGAGGAAATGACAATAAGGCAAAGAACAAATTATATAAAAAGTTGAAGCTACTAGGTAAAATCCAATAACACTACCATGATCTCATACATGAATTCAAATGGGTCTAAAATATATATAATCCACATACTCATCCACTTCCCACCTTACATAGTTCATACGTACTTATCACAATTTTTCATTCAATGCCAAAATTTCCTCGTTGGTTACATAACTTATACTAATTTTTTTTATTAATCTCTCCTAAATACATGAAATCTTTCGACACTTTTGTTTGGTCACTCATACTGAAGTACATATATTTCTAAAAGTAGCAACTTCTTAAGTTCATTTCACGTTAAAATTGAGGCTCCTGACATCTATCAAAGTATTTTTATAAAAGTGATAGTGGATAGCCTATTTTTGTTTTTATTCGTAATGGATGGAAAATAAGCTAAAATGTTAGATCCAAAATTACCAACCGCACATGCAAAGTATTACATACTTTTTTCTAAAATATAAATCAAATTAAACAAGAATCAATAGATAAATATAAAATTATTCTTGATTCATTTAAATTGGGAATTCAATAGTCATTATTTTTGAGATCTCATGATGTTAGTTTTATGCAAATTCACAAAGAAACTAATTTTGTTGCGGACCATTTTGTAAAGTTAGAAGTCATGAGGTAATGATAGATTGTCCTATTGCTAGATTTTGATCATGATGCGCCCTACTACTCCATGGTCAGCAATTTTCTTTCTTTTACATCTTATGTACTTATACCTCGACAACCAATGTCCCCTACTCATAAAAAGAAGGAAAAACAAAATCAACAGTTGACACAACTTATAAGATCCAAGTCATAGAGTTTAGAAATGATATACAAGGAAATTTACACAAATTTACCCATAAAATAATGATATACAAGCTAAAAATTTTTGAAATTGCACATTACTAAGTTAAATCATATACAAACTAACTTACTATGTCAAGGAACCATATTCCAAAATCTTTAGTAGTTAAGAAACATCCGTGAATGGTTTTTTAAGTTTAAAGAGGAGACGGTTAGCAGCTTTTGCACTTGAGAGGCATATTCCACATCACATTTGGAAACTATATTACAAAATAGCACATTTAATGGCTCATTTTTAAGTTAACTAGGCATCTTGACTAGTTAGACTCTGAACAATCATATATTTGAAAACCATAATAGAATATTCATGTCACATATGGACACCAAGCCTTTAAAACACAAGAATATTAGAGTACATACGCTATCATAAAGCATTTATTCATGCAACTAAAAGAACTTATCATGCAAACTCGTTATTCTAAAGAAGAATTGAAGAGAACAAGTCATGCAGATGAAAATAAATGACAAGCGTACCTCATTGCAGAATCGGTAAAATCCCATCCACTGGTCCATGTTTATGACTTTATAATCTGTCTGTGACTGGAACACAGAAAAGAAAGTCAAATTCTTGTACTATTTCTCCTAAATACAGGTTCCCATGTCTGCCATACATTGAATTAAATAAAAGGCATCACCATTGTAGCAAAATGAACGATTATTTCTTCCACTTTTCCTGGTTCTCCCACTAATTGTCAATAGTCTTTGTAAAAGTTAATTTGTTTAGGATTGAATATATGTTATAGCATATCCTCTCATAAAGGGAAATAATAACATCATCATATCATCTAAACCTGAGGTACTTAAAAATAAGTAAATCCGTCCTCTTCATACCATTCTATTTCCTCAGACCTTACACTCGGTTTGTTAATCATGGAAACCACATATTAGTCCTGCATTCCCCTCATTATTTCCACTACATGTGATATCTTTGATGCTCTCTCTCTCCCTCCCTTGTTTTGTACTATCAATGAATGCAGTTCACGAGGCTCTGCCAAAGTAGAGTACAATGAGGAATCAAATGTATGTAGCTAGATCCCTGATTTTTGGAGAGACTGCCTATGAAACTTTTGACTGATTGTTTAATTAATGATCCACATGTTTCGATTGCGTATCTAGCCCAATGGTGATTAGTGTCACTCATCCATCAACAATCAATATCATTTATAAATCCTTGACAGCTGAACACTCCAATTTCATATATAATACTCCATTCATTCGAGTTTAAACATGCCCACTTTCAATCTCCCCCATATATAAGCATATACCCGTCTAGGTGACACACTTGGTGAGTTGATGAATATAAAGGCGTTTCCGCATAATAACCTAACAATGTTACGGATTTTGAACGATTGGCCTCTACATCATGATACTTCTATAACAGCCTTTATAATGCATGTTTATATATTGTATTTTATTTATTATGACGTATTTATAAATATATTTATATCCAAAAGTATTAAAAAGAGTAATATTTGATGAGCATAGCCACTTCGTTAAATTTTTGCAAATTTAAAAGCAACTTATGTTTCCTCGGAAACCCATGCAATAGCCAAGCCACATTTTGCAATGTCCATGCCCCCTCGATTCTGTAACAGAACCACGACCGTGACGTGATTGCAAACAGTGCCAAGGGTAATAAACGAAATTCACAAAAGAATTACATTATAATAGGAAAGTGAGCAATTAGTTTAAGACACCAAAAATAGTTGGCAGGGATGTCTAAATTTGGACAGAAGAGTAAAAGGTCATAGACCAAAATGAACCAGAACAACTAACAAGGTAGTATGCACAAGAGCAGAGCGCTATATCATTGCAACATATTATTCGTCCATGTACATGGAAAGGAAAATTTACCCATGACAAAAAGTGTCTAATTGAGTTACAGTATAGATATAGATCAACACCACAGAAATCAAAAATTGAAGAGAAAAATGAAAGATGACTTATAATCAATCTTGTCAAGGCCAGTAACAAAAATGATCAATTTTGTCACTCAAAATGGAGGAACTAATGGTCATGAATGCAGCCAATGAGGCATTGGTATAGTGGCAAAATGCTACCGAAGTTAAGGCCCCAGGATAAGAGGTCCTAAATCAAAATTCCCATCTCACTTACCTACAGTAGAAAAAAAAGGTAGCTAATGCACGACCTTCCGTTAAGATGGGTTGCAATTGATACGAATGGCCTCAACAACAATTTTTTCATTAACACTTGATAACTGAGCAGGTTAAAGGCACAATGGAAGGAGCTCTGAAAAATCACAGTATTCATTAACATGGCATCACGGCCAACTTCTTCCCAACCCTTACTGCTGCCCTTGGCAATTTTCAGTTGAGTGAATGAATGACAAGAAGAATCAAAAGATGAGGATGATACAACACAAAAGAAGAGATTTAGTGAATGTGGAAGACATTAGATATTGTTACAATTTGTTAGACAATTTAATAAGATTAAAACTAAATATATCTTTTTAGTCAATAGAATATTTTAAGGTATCTTAATTTTAGTTAATATGATAATCTAGTTGTTTTTATTTTAGAGAAATAGTTTCCTAGTTAATTTAGAACTTATCTCCTTAATTATCCAATAAAAAATAGTTTTTGCCTATAAATGTAGCTTTGTAAATTATTATCTTTAGTTTGCAGAAGAAATATTATATGAGTTTAGCCTTTGGAAAGTAAGTTGTGATTCAAATAATGTTTCTTTCAAAAACTAGAAGTATTAAGACGATATATTTATAGGCAAAAACTAATCCCTATTAGATAATTAAGGAGATAAATACCAAAATTAGCTTCAACTTTACATCTTAAAAATAAATAAATCTAATTATCCTATTACTTAAAAATAAAGTTAACTAAAATATCCTATTGACTAAGAAAGATTCCCCCCGGCCCCTAATCCTATCAAATACTCTAACAAAATCTAATATAATATGTAGTATCTTCTATAATCCTCAAATATCTTCTATTGTGTTGCATCATTAGATCATATCAAAATGAGTACAAGTTTCAAATTTAAATGAGCAATGATAAACTGAATTACTTACTTTCAAGTATTCAATAAAATAGTCAACCTGAGCACGAAATTGTGACCCCAGCACAAGTTCTAGTAATTGGCAGATGCTCTCAATATCTATACTCTTCTGCTTTTCCTCTAGAAACAACATTCAACAAACATAAAACATGACAAAAAACAGATGGCCTATACATAAAGGGAAAAAAGGTGTACAGAACAGTCATACCAGTTAGACAGTATCGAAATGCATAGTGATAGAAGTCAACAAAATTTGATGGCCTCCTAACCTTTAAAAGAAAGAGCAAATAAAGTAAATATCAGCGACCTTGCATTTATCTGCTTTATCAGGAAACGCCAACAGAATAGAAAGAATACCTCTTTTTCAAGCTCAGTGACTGCCTTCTTCAACTTAGCAATGGTATCCGCGTGCAAGACTTTAAGGCCTCTCCGCCACTCCTCCTGTGAAAATTATTCAGCTACTTTTCACTTAACCGATCATAGCATAAGAAATGCTGTCGATGTACGTCTTGCCCTCAAAAGCCAATGATAATATAGGATAGTCCACCAAGGAAGGTGACAGCAAATGCACCAATAGATCATAGCAGATTTTAAGGTGTGGCATACACAAGATGTTAACAGTAACATTGTATAAAACCAACAGTTGAAATAACACCTATTAGTGCTGTCGCCACTTGAAGAGTTGATTGAGTTAATCAATAAGAAGGAACAATAATGTTCCTTAGAAGATGTCTATTATTTTCTGATTAGGCTTTTGGAGGAAGGGGCATCCCTCTGAAAGAATGCACAGGAAGGTCAACCAGGAACCCACTCAACATAAAACAAACAAGAAAGAAAAAGGAACATTAAGAAAATGTCTTAAATACTAGTGAATGCCTAGAGCAGAACCCACTCCGAGAAACAAAGGGAAAGGAGAAAAAAAATTACAAAAGCTCTTCGATATTAGTGAATGTCAGCAGGCAGATCCTTATGCTGGAGGAGGAGGCGGAGGAGGAGGAGGGAGAAAAAAAGAAAAAAGGAGGGGGGGGGGGGGGGGGGGGGGAGGGAGTTGTCTGTTCTCTTCATTTGACCCCTTCAAGTCAGTTATATCTTTCAATTTACTTTTTCTTTTTAAAAGGGGTATTCAGATTAAAAGCCTGGAGGTGAAAAATCGAATTGTTTCTTGCCTTTCCAAGAGGTATAGGGATCAGAGAGAGAACCCACAGGGTGAATTAAGCAAAACATGTTCCACTGCTAAACCGAGCATAAGCAAAAAAATAGTAAGACATGATCATGACCATGTCAATTCGGAGTCTTTGATACCTTTATTAATCAGGTTGCTTGAACAATGAGGAGAGCACAAAGGGATAATGTAAAAATTGCAGGAAACAAAGGACAAAGTAAATATCAATATAAGTTCATCATTAAAGAGATTGGTGTTGCTTACCAAAGTAAAGTAGCCTTGTTTTTCAGCTTGCATTTTCCTGGTATATACAAAGCAACATATATCAAATAGAAGGCTCAGTATTGAAACTTAAAAACTATCTCCAGTGACAAAGTCAAATATCCTTACCAAGCAAGCATCAGTATTCTGACATCAGTATGATCTACTTCCATGTCTGAACAAAGTGCCTCAATACCGTCAGGGCTGTTTTGCAAATCAACATAAAGCAAAAAAATGTTTTCATTTCCATATAGAAGAAAAATGAACAGCAGAAGGTGGAAGAAAGTAAGGACCTTTAGAAAAAGAGAATTTTCCGGCTTTTTTGTTAACATTACCATTGAAAATGGAATATTGGAGCAGTTTTTCGAAAGTCCAGGCCTCCAACTGTGAAAATTGAAAAACAAGTTTCCAAATTTCCATATTCTATTGTTTTGTTTGGGCATATAGAATTGGAATTAGATTTTAAAATTACAATTATCAAAGGAATCAAGGTTGGAATTCTGATTCCAGTACAATTTGACTCACTTTCTGTTCACAGTAAATCAACTTGAATCATTCAGATTGGGATACCTAGGAACTAGTTTCGGTGAGATCAGATCATTCGGGTTCAAATAATCTCAAATTTTTGGTCAATTTGGGTTGAGTTTCGTGGTTGAATCATCTTAGATTTTGGATTAATCAAGTTGGATCATTTCGAGTTGCAAATTAGCACTAGTCGAGTTTGAATTAAGTCAGGTCATTTTGAGCCCGAGTCATTTAAATCTTGGGTTAATTAGGTTACATAGTTTCAAATTTTGTGTTATCTTGAATCTGATAGTTTCAAATTTTGTGTTATCTTGAATCTGATCAAATTTAGGTTGGGAGTAAGTCGGCTTGATTATTTTGGGTTTCAGTCATGTTTAGTTTCCGGATTATTAAAATGGACCATTCAAATTTTGAGTTTTAGTCATTTTAAATTGGGTTAGGTCACTTTAAACTCTGAGTAAAATCGAATTGATTTTAGGTTGACTCGGGTCATTTTGGGTTCAAGTCATTCGATTTTGGTAAATTTAGATAAGGTTGGGTCATTTGGTTTTGAATCATTTTAGGTTTTTAATTAATTGAGTTAAATTTGAGTTTCAAGTCAATGGAGTCTATATAGAATTCCAATTCCTTTCCCACAACCAAAGAATTGAAATATGTGATTTTTAATTAATTAAAATATAGAATTGTAATTCCAGTTTTGACAGGTGAATCAAACAACAGAATTCCATTTCTAGAATCCAATTCCAATTTCAACTCCAATTCCACGCAGCAAACGTGACCATAGAAAAGGTTGGAAAACAATTTTAATTGTTTGCCACACTTTTCCAACTTATGTTTTCCAAATGGAGCAATGCTACATGTACTCGATTTATGAACCTAATTATATGCACAATTATATATGGCATAAATTTATTAGAAAATAAAAAAGTAAATATATTAGTATTATTTTTATTGTCCAACTGTGTCTTGCAACATCGTTAGGTACACAATTTGGGTACAAACAATTGGATGCATATAGCATTTTCCTTCCAAATGTCCCATGTTTTCCATGATCTCATATTTTCTTAGAAATTTAAAATCAATATCTAGTATAACTCGTATATATAATTAAATGGTGACCGATATCTAAATTTATGACCCAGAAAATCCCAAAGTGCTTTTTATACCAAACCAATATACGAATTTTCACATATCGGATAATACTCAAACTAGTCATTTCAGATAGCTTAACCTGATTGTTTGGAACGAGTTTAGATTAGATTATCGAGTTTTAGTATTTATGTGTATTACTTATGCCTATGGACCTTTTCACCCTCACTTCAACGCATTTCCCAATTTTTTATGTTGGAAAATGGTTGTGATTTTCATTCCTAAAGAAAATGGAAAATGGAAATCCTCTTTTTTCTAAACAGGCCCTAAATTTCCAAACTGGAAAATTTGTCAGAAAATAAAGAGAGAGTAGATTCTATCTAGAAAAGATTGATTTTCATTTGTTTGGTATCAAAAGGATCATAAAGCAGAATTTTGGAAGAACTAGTGACTTGCGTGATTTCACAAGCAGGATATCAACAAAGTCTACATATTAGATTATCTTTTTCTTAGATTCCTAAAATACTAAAGAAAAAAGCCTCACATGTCACCCGATAAGGCTAGCCAAAAAAAAAAAAATTAGTGACTCTTTCCCAGCAGACAGAGAAACAATATCATCCTCGATAAATCAGATCAGGAAAGACTTCGCAGAGTCTTCTTCTAATCCTGAAAAGGTCCCACTAAGACAATGAACCACGCATCTTCTAGAAGAGCCCTCTCCACCTTGCACCCTTAGTTTGAACCAAATAAGCTAACTGATGATGATGGTTGTATTGGTTTACCATCCAGAATAGTCTGGAAAGAAAGATAAGGCAAAAGAAGGGGGGGGGGGAACAAAAGATCACATAAATTGGGATGGCGGAATGAGCAATCCCTTTTATGCCCAATCAAACCAAACTCACGTCTCAAAACCAAATTAAAGTGTCTTTGGGGTTTTCTGCATCTTGTTTTTTTTTTCAACAAAGCCTCCCCAATTCCTCAATCTTAAGGGGAACCAAAGTCAGGACCAGAGAAACATGTTGAGTTCCTCCCCATGTCCTCACGCATCACCTTCAATTTCAGATTTTGTTTCTTTCATCATTTGAAGGGGTTTCGTCCTCCCATCATGAAATAACCAACTAGACATACACTGATAATGACATACAAAACAATATTGGCATCTTTACGGGGCACCATTCAACAAAAAAACCAATTCTTCCTGGAACAGATGAGCTCAATCTATAAGTTATGATAATTACACGTAAAAGGCAATAACCAATATGCTTAGTAATTCTAGAAGACAGCTAACAGTCAGATACTGACTGTTCACATGAAATTCAAACAATAGGGATAACATGAAATATGCCTGGATCCCAACCTACCTCCCCCTCCCAAAAAAAAAAAAAAGAAAAAGGATAATCGTCTGGAAAAGGAATTTGAGATCGCGAAGTTCGGTTAATATTGAATTTCAGACGATATCTTGACAAAGAAAAGTTCAGTTCACATCAGAAAAGAGATACGACAAGTTGAGCTACCTTTGGGGCTGCTACAGCATCTACTGATCCAGTGCACATTACATCTATCATGTTTGCCATATTTGATTTGATCTTCAAAAAAAAATCGGCAAGCTTTCAAATATAAAGCAGTAATAGGCAAAATTGTAATATTGAATAAAAGCTTTCAAATAGAGTGCCAATATTCCTCATAAAGAGATTACGATCCAAACAGATGGCCCAGAATTCTTAACAGAAAGATGCAAAATTTTCTGTTATCATAAAGAAGAAACAATCACTATATCATATAGATAAACAACGAAAAGACCACATAAAAATATATATGTATATATTATCCAATCTTAGGAGTACACTTACTCAATTACACCGGATGATCTGTTCGCATATGTATTGAACAAGTGATCAATTCTCTCCAGCTCTTTAGAGCTCACCTTATTTGAGGCTGGCAAAAGACAAGCATAAAGTTCTTCAAGAAAAAGGTAAGAAGAGAAATGAAGACAACATTATCAAATGATGGAATAAAGGCGTGATTTGAAAATGTGAGCACAGATCAAATCAAATGATGTATTTAGAAAGATATGAAGAACAGCTAAAGCGCCAATCTAACTCTATACATAGTAATATCATGGATGCAATCACATGCATGAAAAAGATATCATTTTACAGTCATTTATGTTCTTCAATAAAATTAAAATAGTCATGACAACAGAAAAAATGCCTGATACTCATTTGTTTCACAGCCATGGGACAGGCAAGAGAAAACATAAACTCTTTCCTAGCCTAAGCACCTAAGCCATTATTGTCACCCTATAGCAGCCACTGGCCTGGGTTCACGTTAATGAGGTTAACAGTCCAGCATTTCAGCAGCGAATGAGGATTCTTACATATTGTAGCTTTTTCCACCATCAATAGTGACTACTGTATTGAACAAGCACTGATTAGATATGTTAGTCAAGTTTGATTAATATCTATTTTCCAAAAGCTGGCAAATTTTATCAATTCAATGTCTTCTGTAATATACTTGAATGGATGTGATAATTATGATCTTCAACATGAAGTTCTAAACAAGCTGAATCGATACAGTTAATATATCAAATAGACAATCCAAGCATTTGGAAGGCAATCATTCTACTTTTAAATGATTCAATACTTCAGTGGACTTTTTCGATAAGAGAGGGGGGGGGGGGGGGGAAGCACTTCAGTGGACTTTTGTGCTACTTCTGTTTAACATTTTCGACTTAAAGAACCAATATTTCCTATTAATATTAGAAAGTTTGTCATGTCCTACAAAATTTTCAAGGTTAATACAAAAGGTGTTCTAACAGTCATCATCAGCATATTCCAATTTTAAGTCATGGAAGAACTTAAGTTTTACGCACTTGAAATTGACAAAACCTACATTTTGATGAAAAATAGTTAATCCCATACACACGATAAATAATTTTGAGAAGTTTTTGTTTGAATCTGTAAAAAAGAGGCTTGAAAGTTAGGAAGATTACAATCATCACCGAATCTGAAGAGCAAAAAATCTAAAGCTCAAGTTTTGAATCATGGTATATAAGTTTCTAGTCACTGGGCTTTTTCAATTTGGTATTTGTCCAAAAAGAGAAGCAAGATTTGTTCGGTTCATATTTTCTTACACCTTGGAATTATTTACAGACAGCTTTGTCACAGGGTCATTGGATTTGCTGCTCCTTTCTCTTAAGTTCATAGGTGCACATAGGTATGGGTATACTCAAGATCCACCCAATCCAAGAAGATTGGGTTGAATTGGGTCGGGTACTGTAAGACCCATGACACTCCAGACCGGGGCACAGGAGCGAGTGCCTCGCACCTATGCCGTGTCATGTGGCTGCCAAGGTTGGCACCATGAGTATAAGGCGTATGTCCTAATATGGATGCATTGGGCCAGAAGGACAAGGCCCAAGTAACAGACTAAGTATGAGCCAAGATGGATGAAGGCCCAAAGTGATGTCAATGACAAGGGGACCGCTCAGGCCCTGCACATGAATGCGCAGGCCCAACGAAGGGCACGGACCAGTGCAGGGCACTGGCCCGGCCCAGACAAGGCAAAGCCCAACGAAGGGCACGGGCCCAGTAAGGCCCAATACGAGGCACGGGCCCACTGCAGGGCACTGGCCCGGCCCAAGCATGTCAAGGCCCAAGGCACAGGCCCAGCGCAAGGCGCTGGCTCAGCCCAGTCCGGGGCGCGTGCAGACATGCGTTAGCCCAGCCCAACGCATGTATGCGTAGGCCCAACAAGGCCCAGTGGTAAACAAACTAAAAGAGGAGCATGATTAACACATGGGTGACGGTTACTCAGGAAAAGCGGGAAAATCCTTGACTAAGTCAAACAAGAATTGAGCGGGAAAAAGAAGAACAGTGGGCTTGATGATGGGGTAACTGCCGATTCAGAAGAGGCGCCTAAAATGAGAGTGAAGACCTTGACTAGCTTTGAACAATAACCGCTCCTAAGCATTACTAGAGAACATGGGCACGGTTGGCTTGAGGAGGACGCGCCACCTGGTACGGAAGTTACCCATGGCCTTGGGGTAGTCAAGGCCTATAAATAGATGTGATTTGTATTCATTTGTTATGTCATGTAATCTTAGAAATTAAGTAATGAAATTGTCCCTTATTTTCGTGTACTTTCCTTTGTGTTTCCATTGAGTGCTTTTCGTGTGTGCTGAGGCTGGGTGAGCGAACCTCACCGCCATCACAGCTAGTCCAAAACTTAGCTATGACAATTGTGGTATCAGAGCTTCTGGTTACGAACTTGACCCTTGATGATGGCTGGAAATCAAACCGAACTTTTGAAGAAACTTAAGGCTAGCAAACGCATTGCTAGGCTTAAGGAAGTTGTTGGCGCCGACATGGAAGATGGAAGCAACCCCCCTCCGGGAACAATATTCGGTAATTTAAAATCTTTATCAAACGATATCCAAACCCTCAAAGAAGTAATGAATAATTTCCTTGAGGCCCATAGGACCCCTTCTCCGTCACCTTCAATCCCTTAAGTTCATAGGTGCACATAGGTATGGGTATACTCAAGATCCACCCAATCCAAGAAGATTGGGTTGAATTGGGTCGGGTACTGTAAGACCCATGACACTCCAGACCGGGGCACAGGAGCGAGTGCCTCGCACCTATGCCGTGTCATGTGGCTGCCAAGGTTGGCACCATGAGTATAAGGCGTATGTCCTAATATGGATGCATTGGGCCAGAAGGACAAGGCCCAAGTAACAGACTAAGTATGAGCCAAGATGGACGAGGGCCCAAAGTGATGTCAATGACAAGGGGACCGCTCAGGCCCTGCACATGAATGCGCAGGCCCAACGAAGGGCAAGGACCAGTGCAGGGCACTGGCCCGGCCCAGACAAGGTAAAGCCCAACGAAGGGCACAGGCCCAGTAAGGCCCAATACGAGGCACGGGCCCACTGCAGGGCACTGGCCCGGCCCAAGCATGTCAAGGCCCAAGGCACAGGCCCAGCGCAAGGCGCTGGCTCAGCCCAGTCCGGGGCGCGTGCAGACATGCGTTAGCCCAGCCCAACGCATGTATGCGTAGGCCCAACAAGGCCCAGTGGTAAACAAACTAAAAGAGGAGCATGATTAACACATGGGTGACGGTTACTCAGGAAAAGCGGGAAAATCCTTGACTAAGTCAAACAAGAATTGAGCGGGAAAAAGAAGAACAGTGGGCTTGATGATGGGGTAACTGCCGATTCAGAAGAGGCGCCTAAAATGAGAGTGAAGACCTTGACCAGCTTTGAACAATAACCGCTCCTAAGCATTACTAGAGAACATAGGCACGGTTGGCTTGAGGAGGACGCGCCACCTGGTACGGAAGTTACCCATGGCCTTGGGGTAGCCAAGGCCTATAAATAGATGTGATTTGTATTCATTTGTTATGTCATGTAATCTTAGAAATTAAGTAATGAAATTGTCCCTTATTTTCGTGTACTTTCCTTTGTGTTTCCATTGAGTGCTTTTCGTGTGTGCTGAGGCTGGGTGAGCGAACCTCACCGCCATCACAGCTAGTCCAAAACTTAGCTATGACAATTGTGGTATCAGAGCTTCTGGTTACGAACTTGACCCTTGATGATGGCTGGAAATCAAACCGAACTTTTGAAGAAACTTAAGGCTAGCAAACGCATTGCTAGGCTTGAGGAAGTTGTTGGCGCCGACATGGAAGATGGAAGCAACCCCCCTCCGGGAACAATATTCGGTAATTTAAAATCTTTATCAAACGATATCCAAACCCTCAAAGAAGTAATGAATAATTTCCTTGAGGCCCATAGGACCCCTTCTCCGTCACCTTCAATCCCTCCAAATGTGTACCATAGGGCCACTTCCACTACGGGTGGCACCTCAAACGTAGACCCTCAAATGAGACCCTTAACCCTTCAATCAAGTCCCTACAAAATGAAATTTCAGTGCCACGAAGGGCCATTGACCACGGTTCTCAAAGCTTAGAGAAGCGGGGAATTAAAGTCCCCACACCGAGACTCTATGAAGGTGAACGAAGCGCTCGGACCCTTGAGAATTTTCTGTGGGACATGGAGCAGTACTTTAGTGCGACCCAGGTGAGAGAGGAGGACAAGGTGGTGATTGCATCCATGCATCTTGTTGGGGATGCAAAGATTTGGTGGAGAGCTAGGGTGTCAGACAACCGTGCTGCTAGCCATCCGGTGGTCAATGTATGGGACATATTAAAGGAGCTGCGGAACCAATTCTTACCGTTGAACACCTCCTGGATGGCACGGGAGGCATTGAAGAACTTAAGGCAAACAAGCACAGTCCATGAGTATGTAAAATCATTTTCGTCTTTGTTATTAGACATAAGTGAAATGACAGAAGAGGATAAATTGTTCAATTTTGTATCAGGCCTCAAACCATAGGCCCAAATCGAGATGCGTAGGCAAAGAGTCCCTGACCTTGCCACCGCTATCGTTGTGGCTGATGGTTTGGTGGACCTAAAGCCAAACGGGGGTGGGGACAAGGGAAAGCAACCCGTTAATTTCAAAAAGCGAAAGAGAGAGTTTAAACCTAACTGGAACCGAAACAACAAACTTAAGCCCCCTCAAGCTGGTCCTTGCAAGACCACGTTTAAGAAAAATACATCGGTCCCTAAAAAGCCAAAAACGGGTGTGACTTGCTTCATATGTGAAGGCCCTCATTTTGCTAGAGAATGTCCAAAGAAACAACACTTAAATGCTATAAGTGATGAAGTTCAAGAAGAGGACCAACAAAATCAAAGTGATGACTTTAGGGCAACCTCCTTGCGGTTGCTCAATGCTATTAGTCAGGATACGCCTTCGTTGAAAGAATTGATGTACTTTCGTGTATGTTTAAATGGCAAACCCGTAGTAGCTATGGCTGATACTGGAGCCTCGCATAACTTCTTAATTCCAGTGCCATAGCAACTAAGGGTAGGGCCTTGGGTGTAACATTAAGAGTGGGGGTTGGGTGGGTAAGTCAAACTTCACGGTGGTGGACATAGATGATTACGAGTTAATCCTAGGAAATGAATTTTTCAGGGTAGCCAAGGCCTCGGTTACCCCACACCTAGGAGGAATGATGATAAGTGACCCCACTAAACCTTGCTTTGTCAAGGCATGGTCCACAACCTTGAACCCACCAGGTCCCGTAGAGTTGTTGTTCGCAATGCAATTAAAGAAAGGGGTTAAGAAAGGACACCTTACTTTTGTTGCAACATTAATCGAGATTAAGCCGGGTAAGGAGGTTGAGGTACCGGATGTGATTGCGAAAGTGCTGGACGAGTTTAAGGGTGTGATGCCCCCTGAACTCCCACAACGTTTACCACCTAGGATGGCCATTGATCATAAAATTGAGTTGTTATCGAGTGCGCGTCCCCCTGCGAGTGTCCCATACCGAATGGGGCCTGCGGAGCTCGCTGAGCTCCAGAGGCAACTTGGGGAGTTGCTAGATGCAGGTTTTATTCAGCCCTAGAAGGCACCGTACGGAGCTCCAATGCTGTTCCAAAAGAAGCAGGACGGGTCCCTGCGTATAGGCCTATCGATTCGAAGTCACTACAAAAAGGTCGTTCAATGGCATAGCTCTCTATTTCCCCGGCCTCCTTTCGAAGGAAAGGCCTTTGTGCCTTGAACGAAGTGATTGTTTGTAACAATTACCCAATTCCTCGTGTTGATGACCTGTTTGATAGACTGTCTAAAGCCATGTACTTCACGAAGCTAGACCTGCACTCGGGCTATTGGCAAGTTCGGATTGTAGAGGGGGATGACCCAAAACCACTCGTGTAACTCGTTATGGTTCTTTTGAATTATGGGTAATGCCGTTTGGGCTTACTAATGCCCCGGCTACCTTTTGTAATTTAATGAATGATGTCCTTTATGAGTATCTTGATTGTTTTGTTGTGGTTTATTTGGATGATATTGTTGTATATTCGGAAACACTGGATGAACATGTAAATCACCTAAGAAAAGTCTTGGAAAAGCTTAAGAAACATGAACTCTATGTGAAAAAGGAAAAATGCGAATTCGTAGATACGGAGATCATGTTCCTTGGGCACCGAATTAGCCCAGGTCATGTACAAATGGACGAGGCCAAAGTCAAGGCCATCTTGGATTGGTCCGCACCCAAAAATGTGTCAGAGTTGAGATCATTTCTAGGACAAGCCAATTATTATCAAAAATTCATCTTTGGCTACTCCAAAAGGGTCTCACCTCTAACAGATTTATTGAAAAAAGATACCAAGTGGTCGTGGTCCGAACCGTGCCAAGAAGCCTTTAAAGCCCTTAAGAGTGCAGTGTCATCGGAGCCGGTTCTAAAGTTGCCTTGTTTTGACAAGCCATTTGAGCTTCACATGGATGAATCGGACCGAGCAATTGGAGTCGTCCTCGTCCAAGATGGGCATCCGATTGCCTTTGAAAGTAGGAAACTAAATGTACATGAGGAACGATACTCTACACATGAAAAAGAAATGCTTGTTGTAAGTCATTGTTTACGTGTATGGAGGCACTATCTCTTGGGAGTAAAATTTGTGGTTCACACCGATAATGTTGCAAACACATATTTTAAGTCCCAAAAGAAGTTGTCTTCTAAACAAGCCCGTTGGCAAGGATTTGTAGAGGAATATGATTTTGTATGGGAACACAAACAAGGGAAGCACAATGTGGTTCCGGATGCCTTAAGCCGCAAGACCCTGGAGCTTGTAGCAGCGCTGTCCCGGATCGAGACAGATTTTACCGGACGAATAAAGGATGCAGCGAAGTCGGATCCTTCATACCTATGAATGAAACAACAGGTACTAGATGGTGAAGTACGCCAGTATTGGATTGATGATGACTTACTTTTTGCGCAGGGAGCACGTTTATATGTTCCTGCAGGAAAGTTGCGATCCTTCATACCTATGAATGAAACAACGGGTACTAGATGGTGAAGTACGCCGGTATTGGATTGATGATGACTTACTTTTTGCGCAGGGAGCACGTTTATATGTTCCTGCAGGAAAGTTGCGGGTGGAACTGATGAGAAAGTGTCATGACGCTCGTTGGGCCGGACATCCTGGAAGCGAGAGGACGTTGGCCTTGTTGGAACAAAGCTATTACTGGCCGGAGATGGGGCAAGAGATTGAGGCATATGTCAAGTCATGCCTTGTGTGTCAACAAGACAAGCTTGAAAGAAGGAGAGAAGCAGGCCTTCTACAGCCACTACCGATCCCTGACAAGCCACGGAAGTCTTTGTCAATGGATTTTATTTCAGGCTTTCCTAATGTGGATGGCCAAAAATCTGTAATGGTTGTAGGGGATAGATTTTCTAAATATGTTGTATTGATGTCTGCCCCTAACGCTTGTCCAGCTGACCAAGCGGCCCAACTCTCTTACAGAAATGTGGTCAAGTATTTTGGTCTACCTGAGGATATTGTAAGTGACCGAGATTCTAGATTCACGGGTCGGTTTTGGACAACGTTGTTTAATTTGATGGGGTCCAAACTAAAGTTTTCCACGGCCAACCATCCTCAAATGGATGGACAAACAGAACGCGTTAATGCCTTATTGGAGGAGTACTTAAGACATTACGTGACGCATCCCAAAGAAATTGGGTGGAACTTTTGGACACTGCTCAATGCTATTATAATTTGCATAAGAGTAGTGCCACTGGTTTCAGCCCCTTTGAAGTGGCCATGGGGTGGCAACCTCTCACTCCCCGCGAAATTGTAAAACAGAGTGGACGAAGGTGCCCCACGGCCCAACGTTTTGCAATGGACAAACAAGAGCTCCTTGACATGGCGACGGATAGCCTTGACAAGGCAGCAAGACGGATGAAAAAGTATGCGAATTAAAATCGAAGACCCTTAGAGTTTAAAGTAGGGGATAAAGTAATGCTTAAATTAACGCCCCAAATATGGAAAAAGATTAGTAGTAAAACTGTGCATCGTAGCCTAGTGCCTAAATATGACGGACCATTTGAAATCATTGAAAAAATCGGACCCGTTGCCTACCGATTGGAATTACCACAAAGGCTTAAGGTGCACCCCACTTTTCATGCAAGTTTTCTAAAACCTCATGTGGAGGACAATATGGATGCACATTTAAAGCAAAGAAGGGCACTGCCCACCATTCGGAAGCAATTCTCCAAGGAAGTAGAAAGGGTCCTAGACCATCGGGTGTTTGGTCAAAGTAAGAAGAATAGGAGACGAGACTTCCTAGTTCTTTGGAAAGGCACTCCATTAACGGAGGCTACATGGGAACGAGACGTGACTTTGTGGCAATTTGAGGACAAAGTCTCCGAGTACCTTAATGCCCTTCCGAGGACATCAGGTTCTTCGAGTGGGGGTGGTTTGTAAGACCCGTGACACTCTGGACCGGGGCACAGGAGCGAGCGCCTCGCACCTATGCCGTGTCATGTGGTTGCCAAGGTTGGCACCATGAGTATAAGGCATATGTCCTAATATGGATGCATTGGGCCAGAAGGACAAGACCCAAGTAACGGACTAAGTATGAGCCAAGATGGACGCAGGCCCAAAGTGATGTCAATGACAAGGGGACCGCTCAGGCCCTGCGCACGAATGCGCAGGCCCAACGAAGGGTTATACGCTAGGCCCGACCCAGATAGGCCAAGGCCCAATACGGGGCATGGGCCCAGTGTAGGGCACTGGCCCGGCCCAGGCATGACAAGACCCAACACGAGGCACGGGCCCAGTGCGGGGCGCTGGCGCTGACCAGGCCTAGACATGTCAAGCCCCAACACAGGGCCCTGGCCCAGGGCAAGGCGCTGGCTCGGCCCAGTCCGGGGCGTGCGCAGACATGCGTTGGCCCAGCCCAATGCATGTATGCGTAGGCCCAACAAGGCCCAGCTAGGCCCGGTGGAAACAAAGTAAAACAGGAGCATGATTAACACATGGGTGACGGTTACTCAAGAAAAGCAGGAAAAATCCTTGATTAAGTCAAACAAGAGTTGAGCGGGAAAAAGAAGAAGAGTGGGCTGGATGATGGGGTAACTGCCAGTTCAAAAGAGCCACCTAAAATGAGAGTGAAGACCTTGGCCAGCTTTGAACAATAACCGCTCCTAAGCATTACTAGAGAACATGGGCATGATTGGCTTGAGGAGGACGCGCCACCTGGCACGAAAGTTACACATGGCCTTGGGGTTGTCAAGGCCTATAAATAGATGTGATTTGTATTCATTTGTTATGTCATGTAATCTCAGAAATTAAGTAATGAAATTGTCCCTTATTTTCGTGTACTTTCCTTTGTGTTTCCATTGAGTGCTTTTCGTGTGTTCTGAGTGTGTGATTAGGCTGGGTGAGCGAACCTCACCGCCATCACAGCTAGTCCAAAAATTAACTGTGACAGGTACCCATTAGTAATTTGGGTGGGTTTTGGGTTACCCATGGGTAAACGTTGGTGTACCCAAAATCCACCACCTAAGGAAGGAGTGTTTGAATTATAGCTTTGAAATTATATTGATATTCTAATTTCTTTATTGCAGGAGTGTTTTACATTATAATTGCCTTTTTTTTTTTTTTGTTTACATTTCATGACTTAAAAAGACACTAATATTCCATCGGGAATTCAGAATTCTAAGATCTTTAAAAGGGGTTATTTACACTAAAGCTTCCTATACTTTTCTCATTTGTCAATTTAGTCATTGTACTTTTAATTGCGTCAATTTAGTCCCTCTATAATTTATATTGTTCCAATTTAATCCTTTGCTTAAAGTTATAGTAAGTTACTGACGTAATTTTTAATGACACAATCACGTTAGATGTAAGTAACTCATTACAAATCCACCAATGGGCTCAATTTAATCAAATCTATAGATGAACCAGCAAAAATTTTGTCAACTTAATATAAGTTTTATTCTAGGGATCAAATTGACACAATATTAATTGTATATGGACTAAATTGATATAATTAAAAGTAAAATGACTAAATTAACACAATGATTAAAATATAAGGACCTTTGGCATAAACAACTCTAAAATTTAACATATTCAAAGGTCAAGTTGACCTATATAACGGGTTGACCCACTAAGACCCAAAACCAACCCGACCCAAACCCATAAGGCAATTGGTTTATGGGTTTGGGTCGGGTTTGGGCCACTATTAAATGGGTTGCCTTGGTTCTACCCAAACCCAACCCAACCCACCCCACATATTCTGCACCCCTTTCACACCAACAACAACAGTCCCAATGCCACGAAGGCTCCCGCAAAAGCGGGGTCTGGGGGGTGGATGTACGTAGCCTTCCCCGTTTAGGGTGCTACCCTGAAAAGAGGTTGTTTCCGAGGATCCCCAACCTGAAGAACGTGTCGTCATGGAGGCTTTTAACCTTCAATCCACACTCTGCATAATATCCTCAGCAGTAAATTTAGTCCCCTTCTCTTTATCTGCACCAGCGTGCCCCTTCGCCTTCCGATCCAACAGCAATTTCCGATCCCTATCAAGCCTGAGCTTTGTAATCATCACCTTTGACGGATGAACACCGACATTAACTGTTGATCCATTCACTTTCTCTCGAGTTATCCTCTCAATGTGGATCACCCATTTCTTTCTATAAACTTGCACTACCTTGCCTTCGCGGCCCTTGTATGTACCGTGCACCACCTGCACCTTGTCATCCTTACGCACCGGCATGGATCGGATGTTGTACTTGCTGCGGAGGTCGCCGGAGAGAGGCGCTGACATGATAATCCTACGGACGCTGGACGGCGCCGTGAAGTGGGCCTTGAGGCGGGAGCTGGAGACTCTTGGGTTATAATTCATTTTTCTAAGGTTTCTCTCTCTTTCTTTGAGGGGGAAGAGGGGGATGTGCACCCCTTTCACACCCTTTAATTGAAATCAATAAACCAGACTTCATAAATCTAACTAGGAAAAAGTTCAAGGGCCCAACATCAACACCCTTTTAGCTTCCAGTCATGGCCAATGTCTAGTTAATCCACCATTCATTTTATACACAAAACACTATTTCACCATATCAAAAAAGTAATAACTCTGTAATTACATGAATAAATTCATTTCTCATTAATTTGCAAATAGGACAGGAATCAAAAGTAATAAAATGACTTTTAGCTTTTAGAGCATTGCTGCTTTTTTGCCTGTATTTCAATAAAGAGTGTCCAACTATAATTTTAGATTTCTCTTGGATAATACATGTTCTAAATTATAGAATTTGAAAGGTAATATGCTTAGCTAGTAGAACGGTCATAATAGATTTAATTTAGAATCTACCCAGGCTCATACTTGCAATGTTCTGCATTTCCTATAGGACTGTGTAGAAAATTGGATACTATTCATAGACTTCTTTTAGAAAGAATTCCCTGATTCCAAGGGCATTCATATAGTCTCTTAGGATAGAACTTGCAAAACCTAAAAATATGGGTGGCCTAGGCCTTAAGAATATGGAGGCTGTAAATTCTGCATCTATTTATAAATTGAATTTGAGAGCTCTTACAGACTTTGGGTCAGGACAAGTAATAGCTTCATGACCCTACGAGCATCTGATACCTGGGCATGGAAGATGACCTTTCCCAGTAGGTCGATCCTCAAAAACGGTATAATGGTAAGTCTAGTCATTCTGGTTCAATCCGGCAATGCTACCCAGAATTGTTAGCATTGCTCCCTCAGATAACTCTTCTTAAGACCCTAATCTCAGAGTTGTTGACTTTATTGAGAATGGATAAAAAATTCCAGCAGCTCTCTAGAATATTATGCCATCTCATATTATCAATCTGATCGGATATTCCTATTCCTGACCAAGATACTAAGGATGAACTTTGTTAAGTCTTATAGCTGATTGTAAATATTCTACAACATTAGCTAATTAGATTGCTCACGATCTCTCTTCTCAGGACAAGAATTTGTGAAAATTCAAATGGATAAATATTCATCCTAAAATGCAAATAGCTCAGTGGCAGCTTTTTTAAAAGTTTCCTACTCGCCATATATTGGCACGAAGAGGGATTAACGTCTCCAAGTCATGGCCAAAATGCAATATAGATTCCGAAACCATTAATCATCTATTTCTTAATTGTTCAATTGCAAGTCGACCTTAGAAGACTAATAATGCTACTAGTTATGTGTTCAAAACAATCCTCGCCTTGATCGATTCATGGCCTTTATGCCAAAAAGTGGCTTTTATTTGTATGAGAGTTGGAACAAACGACAAGGAGAAGGTAATATTACCACAAGATTTTTAATGCATGTTGGACTTTTCCCACTAAAATATGAGCAATGGTGAAGACCCCTTATCTAGAATGGATTCATCATTAGACAACTGACAAGGAGAAGTATAATAATACCAAAGCCATCATTATTCTTGGACATGTAAAATTGGTCCATTGGATGATGCCGTCTCTCAACTTTTGTGAAATCAAATTTTGACGAAACCAAATATGGATCTTCTACAACTTCAAGCTATGATATAAGAGACCATTTTAGCAATCTGATAACGATTGGAGCCAAAACCTTATTTTGATGAAGATGTAGATGCTAGATATGGTACCTATAGAGCCTTGGATGTGGGATTTAAGAGGATACATAGTAAAGAGATAATCATGTAATCATTCAAGCTCTCAAAGGAGAAATCTCATCTCTGTATAAGATCCAAAAGTTATACGTCCAATAAGTTAATTCTATGTTTTGATTTTAAAATCAATCATGTTTATAGAGAAGGTAATAGCGCAGCATACTAGATGGCCAAATTAGATCATTCTATTCCTAATTTTGTTGTTTAGCGGTCCTATCCTCCATTCAAACTAGCCAATATCTAGTATGATGATGCATTAGGTAGATCCTTTTCAAGAAAGGGATCCTAATGTTTTTTTAACTTTATTTTAAACATCTAATATAATAAATTTTCGAAGTAATTCACGTAAATCCTAAAAACAATTACTAAGTTATAGTCAACCAAATTAGTTGACAAAAACTATGTTATGAAAGCGATGTCAAAATTGATCAATTTTGACACTAAGATTGACTACAACAATTCTCATAATGACAAGCACAAATGTCTTTTCCTTAGCACAATCTCCCGCCAGCACAGCTAAAGTTTGGACCAGTGTAGGGTTTTTGAGGGCCCAAACAAGTATGAAACCGAACCCTTAATAATTTATGTCATTATTATTTCTATAAGCATTTTAATTATAGATTGCTCAATTAGTATTCATTACCTTAGTCCATATTTGTCGATCATACTGTAATCTTACAAATTAATTGAATAATATTTATCTTTTATTTTCCACACCTTTTCACATAGTTATTATTGCTTTATTGTTTCGTTTTTGCTTTTTGCTTTTCTTGCTTTTCACTTTTGCTTTTAGGGTAGGGGGCCCTTGGACAGAACCTCCCTCAAGGAGTAAGGCTACAGACATCTCCCCCCTCCCACAACAACAACAACAACAACAAATATATATATATATATATATGCTTTGGCAGGAGCCCATGTGACATAGGGGTGGTGGCTGTTGTTGTTGTGCCTTCTAACATAGTTAATACGTTTTCTTCACTTTTTTCAGGTTGAACAATTATTTTTTGCTTATAAATTTGAATATGGTGATTAGAGAAATGTTAATTCAACATAAAAATAGAAAAGAATTGTAAAATTATAAGAAATGAATTAAGATGGGCGGTTTATGTTTAACATATATTTATCAAAAAGCTTAACATAGCATAAAAAAGTAAAATTTCAATGAGGTCCTATCTAACGCATGGAATTGAAGCCCGAAATTGGGGTCAATAGTTCAAATTTTCTTGTTTGATACACTTGCTGCAATTGGAATGCAATTCCACTCACCCATTCCATGAAATAAGGTTTTAATTGAAAATTATATATTCCAACTCCTTGGGGTGGGGGAAAAGAATTGTAATTCCATATTAACCCTACTGACATGAAACCTAAAATGATCCAACTAAATTAACTCGAAACCCAAGATGACTTCGAATAGAAACACCCGAACCAACCTAAACTGCACGTGAAATTGAAAAAAACCAACTTGAATTACTCAAACCCGAATTGATTTTACCAGACCTAAACTTGACCCGATTTAACTTCAAGTTGGTAATACCCAAATCGATAGACCCAAAATCTAAGATGTCCCAAAATTGAAATGACCCTACCTAACTCAAGTCTGACTTGAATGGAATCCAACCAAGCTTATCCAAACCTAAGATAACGCAAATTAATTGACTTAAAACCTAGAGATAACTAATACTAAACATGACGTGATGTGACTCAGTCTGACCTAAATTTGACCCAACCCATCTAACCCGGAACAAAACATGATGCAACCTAATTGACCTAAAACCAGCTTGGTTCGAGATCTAATCCCCCTATCCAACTCAAACCCAACTTGTGCTAACCGGAATCCTAGAATGAACCCATCTAATTAACCCATAATCATATGTGACTTGAGCATGATATGATTTAACCCAACTAAAACCCAACCCGAGTTAACACCAAACTCGATATAATTTGAATCTGAAATTGTCCAATCCAGTTAACTAAAAATGATTCGAATCCGAAATTATCCAATCCAACCGAAACCTGAACCTAGTTGACCCGAAATTTGGAATTATCTATCTTCATTGACTCAAAACTCAAGACGAATAGTTGTGGGATTACAATTCCACCTTCGATTTCTTTGGTTAGCTAAACAATAGAATTTCAATTCCATCATAATTAGAATTGGACTTCCAATTGCAATTTTATGCTGTCAAACAGAGCCTAAGAATGTTTTATTGGATGTCTTTATTGTTTACAAAATCTAAATTTCAAGAATGTTTTATGTAGTATGTATTCTTTGTAAATTAAATACAAATATAAAAAAAATAAAGTGTTTTATCAAAACCATATTCAAAAATTTGGCTTAATAGTGGGAGTTCTGAGCTCCATATTGTGAATCATGGTTCATCTCTTCCTTTCATCATAGCGGATAGTACATGAGTAATGCAAGGAAAAAGGATGGCTGGAGGAATGAACCTACGACCCCAATTCACATATGAATAGGATATAGAGAGCACGACCACTGTGATAGCTAAGACATGGCCAAGAAGTAACGCTATCAAATAAATAATGCAAGTAATTCCAAACTATAAGGCATACTTAACAATTTGAGGGCCTGAAGCAATAGCTTAAGTAGCTTTGGCTCTTGACCAGCCCTGGCTAAAGCTTCATGAATACAACATAGTATAGCAGTGACGAAAGAAGCCTCCAACATAGGGCTGCTAATAGAAAACATTCTTTTCTTTTTCTTTAATCAAAAAAAGAAATAATATTAAGAGAAAAAAAAATGTACAAAGAGTTAATGACAAGATATCCTAAAAATTACAATCATGCTAATGATATAAAACCACCCCAAGCCCTCTGTAATTGGCTAAAACTATGTCATTGAATCAACCCAAGCTCTTCGTCCAGAGTGCTCCCAAGAATACTACTTTTTCCCCTCGTATAATGACCTTTAAAAATCCCAATATTCCTTTTTAACCAAATACACCAAAGAATTGCAATTCTGGCTATGAAGAATAATATTAAGGCGTTTTTCCTCTTTCCTAAGCCACAGAACTTCATTAGAAGGCCCCCCTTAACTGATTTTGGTTAAATCTACAACAACAAAAAACCCAGTGCCTTAAGGGCTCCTACATATGTAGGGTCTCTTTTTTTTTGGGGGGGGGGGGGGGGGGGGGGGGGCGGGGGGGCTAAACGGAGGCTATATCCGAGGACCCCCGCTTGAAAGCACAAAAAAGGGCACATCGAAAGAATAAAGCAACGATAGGCAAGAAAGCAACAAAGCGACAAAACAACAAGCCACTAACACACGACAATAGCAAAATATATTCAAACTGGCATACATATAAGCCTAACGGCGGTTGTACTATCTTAGTTGTGCTTCTCTATCCTAAATCACTATATCAGCTACACCTATGCTAACCCTCCACTCAGCTCTATCTAGGGCTATCTCCTCATTTAGGTTGAGGTAGGTGAGGTCATGTTGAATCATCTCCATCCAACTCTTCTTTGGCCCGCCTTCCCCTCTCCTCCCGTTTGTAGTATGGAGTTGTTCACATCTCCTGACAAGGGCAGTGGTCAGTCTCCTCCTAACATGCCCAAACCACCACAAACGTTGCTCCCTCAACAACAACAACAAACCCAGTGCCTTAAGGGCTCCGCTAATGCAGGGTCCACCCCGGGGGGGGGGGGGGGGGGGGGGTTTGAGATAAATGCAGCCTTACCGCTCCAGGGTACTACCTCAAAGGGAGGTGTCCGAGGACCCCCAACCTGAAACCTGAAAAGCATAACAGCATAACACAAATAGCACAGAGAGAACATAAAGCAGCAATAAGCAAATATAAACAATAGCAGCAATAAACAATAAAGCCATAGAGCAACAAGCAGTAAGGCATCCAGCAACAAGGCAATAAAGCAACAAGCAGTGCCGCCAAAAAGCCTAGGGGAGCTAAGACTAGCCTAGATATGCTCATCTATTCTAAATCGCTACATCGGCTGCGACAATGCTAGCTCTCAACTCGGCTCTATCTAAGGCCATCTCCTCATTTTGGTTTAGCTGTGTGAGGTCGTTTCAATTTGTCTCCATCCAGTTCATCTTTGGCTTGCCTCTCCCTCTCCTCCCGCGAGTAGCATGGAGTTGCTCGCATCTTCTGACTGGGGAAGTGGACGATCTTCTCCAAACATGCCCAACCACCGGAAAAGTTGCTCCCTCAACTTATCCTCTATTGGAGCCATGCCCAATTTGCTTCTTATAATGTCATTTCTGACCTTAGCCTTCCTTGTGTGTCCACACATCTACCACAACACTCATTTCCTCCACCTTCAACTTTCTATCGCATAGCACCACATATGCTATCCTCAATTTAAGCCAACCTATTTTAATTCGATTGTTGACATCCTCGTCAACTTCACCGTCCTGTTGCATCGTTGAACCAAAATATTTAAAACAATCTTTTTCGGTATGAGCTCCAATCCAATCTTGACATCTTCTTAACCTGGTTTAGGTATAGAACTTGAATTCCATATACTCGGTCTTGAATCTACTTAGTCATAAGCCTTTCGATTCCAAGGGCCTTCTCCAAAGTTCTAGCTTCTCATTCACCTCTTCTCTAGACTCTCCCACCAAAACTATATCATTTGCAAACAACATGCACCAAGGCACACCCCCTTTGATGTTCCTAGTGAGCTCGTCCATAACCAGAATGAACAAAAAGGGGCTCAGGGTTGATCCTTGATGAACCCCAACTGTAACAGGGAAAGCGTCTATCTCCCCTTCCACTGTATGCACATTAGTTAATGCGTCCTTGTACATGTCTTCAATGGCTCGACTATAGCGCACGAGGATGCCTTTCTTCTCCAAAACCCTCCATAAGACCTCTCTTAGCACTTTATCATATGCCTTCTCCAATTCAATGAAAACTATGTGGAGATCCTTTGTATATCTTTGTAATGCTCTACCGTCCGCCTTAAGAGATGGATGGCTTCTATTGTCGATCCACCAGGCATAAATCCAAATTGGTTCTCTGACACCTCTGGTTGATGTCGTAACCTTCTTTCTATGACCAGCTTCAGAGTGTGGCTCATTAGTTTGATACCCCTATAGTTGGCACAACTTTAAATGTCACCTTTGTTCTTATGGATCGGGATTAATGTGCTCTTCCTCCACTCGTCAAGCATCTTCTTTCCTTGAAGAATTTGGTTGACTATTTTAGTCAACCAACTAATGCCCCGCTCCTCAATGCATTTCCATGCCTCAATGGGTATTCCATCTAGGCCGACTACTTTACCCCTACCCACCTTTTTCAAGGCTTCCCTGACTTCGTCCAATCGAATCCGCCTACAATAATAATAGTTCTAATGCTCTTCCGATGCTTGGAGTTCTCCTAGGGATATATTTGTATCCCCCTTTACATTGAACAAATTGTGGAAGTAAGCTTTTCATCTAGCTTTAATTTGTTGTTCGTCCACGAGCACCTGTCCATCCACCCCCTTTATGCATTTTACTCGATCCAGGTCCCTAGTCCTCCTTTCTCTCACTTTCGCGATGTTATATAGGGCCTTAGCTCCTTTCTCTGTATCCAGCCTTCTGTAGAAATCCTCCTAGGGCTTTGGATTGTGCTTCTCTTACTGCTATCTTTGCTTCCTTCTTGGCTTGTTCATATTGTTGTTTCTTGTCCTCGTCTCCACTACTATCCCACTCCTTGAAAGAGTTTTGTTTGGCCTTAATCTTCTCTTAGACCTCCCTGCACCACCACCAAGACTCTCTGTTGTTTGGTGCTCCACCCTTTGACATGCCCAGAACTTCGCGTGCCCCACTTCAGATCTTTTGTGCCAACTGGTTCCAACTGTGGTTTATACCCCCCCCCTCCAAATCCCAACCGAGCTAAGAATCTACTCTTTCCTTATAGGTTTTAATGCTTGTCCCCCTTCAAGTCCCTCCAACGAGTGTGTGGCCGCGCTAGTTTCCTAGTTCTCTTGCCCCTTCTCTTGGCCTTGACATCAGCACACAAAACCCTGTGCTGAGTAGCTAGGTCTTCCCCGGGGATGACCTCGCAATCCTTGCAGTCTTTATGTGCCCTCTTCCTGCATAGTATGTAGTCAATCTGAGTCCTTGCCCCGCCGCTTTGATACGTGATGACGTGCTCAACACGTTTTCTAAAGAAAGTGTTGGCAACCGTTAACTCATAAGTGACCGCAAAGCCTAGAAGAGCTTGACCTCAGCATTCCTGGTTCCGAAACCAAAGCCCCCATTGTGAGATGCATACTCGTCTGTGGCCATGCCCATAAAGAAATTATTTTTAAATTCTAAGCCATCCCAAAATCTAGCCTTCTCCTGCTCTGTTAGCCCACTCTGTGGTGCATAGGCATTATTGACATTCAAAATCTCCCCATCTAAAACCAACTTGATGCCAATGATCCTATTGCCATTCCTGGACACTCCCACTACTTTGTCCTTAAGGTTGCTATCCACAATAATACGCACACCATTCCTACCTCTGATTTTGCCCGCATACCAGAACTTATATCCCAACACATCCCTAGCTTTAATTCCAACCCATTTAGTCTCTTGAAGGCATAGGATATTAATCTTTCTCTTCATCATCATTTGGGTCACCTCAAAACTCTTCTTTGTTAACGAGTCAACATTTAATGTCCCAAATCACAGGCTTCCCTCAACGTGATGACTCGCCCTCCGCCTCCCCAATTGGGGCTACACCAATTTGCTTCTTATAACGTCATTTCTGATCTAATCCCTTGGTTCAATCTCCTACGACCAAAAAGAGAGAATAGCTTACACCATAAATCACAAGCCACTACATATTGCAAAATAAATAATTGTGCGCCTCCATACACTGGTAACACATTACACAGACCCCAATAAAAGAATTTTATAGCTTAGAAGCTTGATAACAAGCGAAGTTTTAGCTTGCTCCAGCCAAGGAGACCCAGTCAAACATTTTTCATATAACAGAAGCCATTAGCATACATCCATAAAGAACTGTTTTTTTCATTGATGTGATCAAAGAATTCAATCTCTCCATATATTATACAGAAGTTAATCCCCTCTTTAAAAGCCTTCAAATCTCTAATTCTACATTTCTAAGGGCTTATGTAGATATGGCTTTTCCTAATCCATTAAAAAGGAAAAACAATATGATATTTAATGTATTTATTAATATTACAATTGCATAATTGAAAAATACAATTTAAACAAAATGACATTGTACACTATATTTTAGTGTAATTAATGCATTTCATTCTCCTGATCAAATAATTATCATACAGACTTAAGGTTTTCAGAATATAAGCACCATCTGTGCATTGCACATGAACCGACTAGTACCCTATGACTCCCAAATACCCGTAAACAGAAATAGCGCTAGGTCTTTGAGTTCGATAAAAAACAAATGAATCTGTTTTCTGTAAATTGCGAGCATCCCAGTCAATCAGGGCCTATTCTAACATTTTCGGGGTCCCTAATATTTTAATCATAAAACTTATTACTATTAACAATCAATACTTCAAAAATCAAAAACCAAAAAATTGGGGTCCCTAAAATTTGGGGGCCTGAGGCGATTGCTTGGCTACTAGGGGTTATGTCCGACCCAATAGTCAAGAATATGCCACGTAAACCCCAATTTCAAACATCAGAAGCACCAGGATCAGAAAATTGCGCAAATAAATCAAAATACTAAACCAAGAACGACAAAAAGATGGACCGTAACTAACATCTCAGCAAAGAAAACGGGAAAACAAAGCATCATCAAATGAAATAGAATCAGGGAGTAACTGAAACAAAAACAAAAACAAATCCGAATCGAAAAAGAGAGTACCAGAGCGGAAAAGATCGCCGGAGGAATGAACAGAGGTAGAATTGGAGAGCCCCGTTTTCTTGGACGATGCGCGAGGCATCCCTCTTTCAATTTCACTGCTAGATAGCGTGCGAGCGAGCAAGCGAGCGAGAGGGTAAACCCTTCGCTGATGGAAGGGCACTTCAGAGAGAGAGAGAGAGAGAGAGAGAGACGAGACAAGGAGGAGAGAGATTTATTTATAGGGAAGGAGGTGGGGTTGATCTTTGAGAGTCATCGGGCTCGCGGCTCACACTAACCGCGAAATGGATTGTGGCTTGCCGTTTTGTTGCCGCCTTAGGATGGGTACGCGTGTAACACACATTCTAAATAAGGTATATCTGAATTTTGATGAAACCCACTTATACATAAAAGGGAGAACAATATTATGATTATTCGTAATATAGCAAAGGAATTACAATGCTCCTTGACAAATTAGGACTATTATGAAAGATATTTGAGACTTACTTTGACAATTTGAAGAGGTGTGAATCTCACATGTTTACCGGGAGGGCAATGTGGTGGCAAATAGAGTTGCTGTTTTGGGCATTACGTCAATTGGGAATTGTTGATATTTGATTCCTATATATAACTATGAAATTAATACAACACCAAAATGATAAACCTAGGTGAATAGAAAGTCAAAATGCAACGCTTTATTTACCAACTTCCTTAATGGCATTATCGTAAATAAAATGAACTCTGAGGTTAATAGCATTCTGAAAAATGGGTTTGAACATTATGTACAATTATGATATTGTCCTTGCCCTTTGCTACCCGTCTCCGTAAATTCCGTTGCCATGCTTCCTCGCTGTCCCTTACCCATGTCTAGTAGCTTTCCCTAGAAGATTCAGAATGACGCGTCGTTTTTCAATCGTGCGGTTATGAGCAAAGACGCGTGTCATCATCCCAATCCACCTCTTTGTGTTTGTTTGAGTGAATCTAGACTGTTCATCTAATATGAAAGGGACAATTGAGAGTGTGTCAACCTAAGTTGCACATGGATAGCCTCACGCCTATAATCAGGGGCCTTTTGGTTGGCACTGTATAGTCTTTAATTTCTCTCTCCTCAAAACCTTTTTGTGAGATTTTTAGGGTTTTCTACAATGCCTTTCCCTCTTCTTTGTGCGTGGAGCCTGTGATGGTGTTAACATTTAGAGGCCAGTTCAAGTTCTCCTTAGATGGTTACAATGGCTGTTTCTTGAGGAGTCTGGTATAATCTTTTGTATTCTTTTAAGTTTCAGTCTTATAATTTGAGAAAGAGTCTGTAATTTGTAGCTTAGGTTTGATTTAGTCAATAGTTTGTAATGAATTTCATTTGTAATAAAAGTAGACCTCTCTAGTAGTAAAGAGATCGTGAATGTAGGCCGTTTAGGGCTAAACCAAGTACATTTGATGTTTTTTTACTATTTTTGTTGTGATTCTTTTATTGTCATTTGTGAACCTGTCTAAACTCTAACAATTGGTATCAGAGCTACTAGTTAGAGATTCTAGATAATGGCATTGTCTAAGTTTGATATAGAGAAATTTGATGAGAAGAACGATTTTTTACTTCATGGAGAATCAAGACAAGAGCCTTGCTGATGACCCAAGGAGTGGGAACCACGCTTCTACTGCCAGAGAAACAACCTTCTCATCTGACAAAGAAGGATGAGGTAGAAATTGAGTATCGTGATTATGGTTCTATTGTTTTGTGTCTTGATAATAATGTTTTGACTCAAGTTACTAGTGAAACCACCATAGCTAAAATCTAGAAAACATTGGAAGAGATTTATAAAACAAAATCGCCGTCTAATGGGATACTCCTTATGGACAAATTCTTTACCTATAGGATGGAAGAGGACAAACCATTATAGGACTCCTTAGATGAGTTTAACAATACTTTAGGATCTGAAAAATGTGAATGTGACCTTAGAAGATGAAGTTCAAGCTGTGGTATTGTTATGTGTCTTACCTAAATATCTTAGAGCCTTGAAAGACACGCTTAGGTATGGACGTCCAAAAATCAGTTTGCAAGAGGTTACTCGGGCCCTTAGGAGTAAGATTGTTGAACTTAAGAGAGAGAGGAAGTACCAGAACAATAACTTTAGTGGCGAGGGCCTGACTGTGAGAGGTAGGACCAAGAATAAAGACAACAATGGGAATAGAAAACCTTATAAAAGTACGAATCGTTCTACTTCTAAGGGAAAGAAAGATCATTCAAATGTTAAGTGTTACAACCCCAAATATAGCAAACAAAGGGTCAATGACTTATAAGCCAACAAGGGAACCAATGGACATTGTAGGTGAAATGTTAAGAACATTTATTCTAAATATGCTTATAATACAACGGATAACATACAAAACAATCCTTTGGAATTCAAAACTTTATAAACGGCTAAGACTTCCAAAAGTAAACATATCCCTATATAACTAAACTACTAACTCATAAACGTAAAAGAAAGTCTTCCAAGGTTGTAACCACGTCAGCCACGGAGAAAGTAAGTTTCTTGAACCTTCTTGATCGAGCTTACTATGCCTTATCTGAAATTGTTAAACAACAGGGTGAGCATGTCAACAAAACAAGGATCAAGTATTATTTAAAAGGCATAAAACACATTAAAGCATAGCTTTTACTAAAAAATTAATTTCGAAAACTCAAGAACACATCAACCGAATTCTTAGGCCTTAAGCCTCTTGGTTGCGGCTGCATATAATATCTGCAACTAGGCTCAAAATTGGCTATCATAATTCGGTCCCCGGCCAACTACGGGTTCTAAGGAACATTCCAAATAGTGCACTAATAACAAAGATCGTATAGTCCCCCATCAAGGGCTCAAAGATGTCTTTTCCCGCCATTGTAGGGCACAACCCACAAAATAAAGCATAAGAAATGTATTTCATATTTGCTCATCATAAAGCATTATTCAAATCATATTTTTGAAATACCATAAATTAAAGCAATATAACATAGCCAATGTTAAATTCCATATTCCGCAAATTTAGTCAAACATGTTTGATCCTATTTCAATTTCAAACCCATAAAGGGTAAACATACAGTGTACAAAACAAGTATTTTGAGAATTTATGAAGCTATTAACATACTAAACACTTAAAGGCTTTAACAAAAGGGGTGAAAAAGTTACCGAATAAGTTACTTACTAGAAGAAATAAAGCTTTCCTAAATCCTACGCACAATTTAAGTTCTTTTCTCCTTTTCTACTCCCTCTCTTTTCTCTCAACTCTTATCTTCACTTAGAATGAAGAACTTTGGTTTTGGATGGCTAGGAAAAAGTGATGTGGGGTATTATTATTATTTTTTTTTTTAGGGGGGGGGGGCTCTTGAGGAGCTTAATGAAGGAGCAAAGTGCTAAAATTTTCTTGTGAAATTTGATGTGCTAGTCAATGTTCAAAGGCAAATGGTGCAAGTCAATGTTCAAGGTTGAGGGCTTAACCATTCAAATTCAAAGAAATCTTGTTACTAAGTCAAAAAGGTAAATTCAAGGTCAAGTTTCTTGGCCATTCAAATGACCATAGATAGGTGGCTTAAAAATTTAAACAAGCACTTGTACTTATGCTTTAAAATTCAAATTTCTTACATCAAGTGTTTTGAATGCAACAAACTAAGACACACTGGGAGACACTGCCCTAAAAAGAATAAGTCCCAAGATTCTGCTGATAATGTTGTTTCATTTAATGCTGATTGTGACGTGCTACTTGTATCGCCTGATATGCATGCTATTAAACACTGCTTCTGTTGATATTGATCATGCTAGAGTGTTACATGTTAGATCTGATGCTATAAGACATGAATGGATCTTAGATTTAGGATATAGTTTTCATATGACCTCAAACTGATCAAATTTTGTGAATTGCAAATCGGTCAATGGGGGAAGGTGTTATTAGGAAACAATCATGGATGTCAAGAAGTTAGGATAGGTTCTGTTAGAATAAAACTGTCAGATGGAACTATTTATATGTTAGAAGAAGTTAGGCGTGCACCTGAACTTCACAAAAACTTAATTTCACTAGGACAACTTGACCTTAAGGGTTTGACCTTTAGAGGTAGTTGAAGAGAACTAAAGATCGTGAAGGGATCCTTAGTTGTTCTAAGGGGGAGGTCAAAATGGATTATATGTCCTTAAGGTTGAAATAGTTTTAGGTAAGTCCCATGATGTTACCAAACTAGACCTAACAAACTTATAGCATAAACGTCTAGGTCATATTTCAAAAAGAGGACTGAATACGTTGGCAAAACAAGGACTGTTATGTGGCGATTCTATTTCTAAACTTGAATTCTGTGACTCCCATATTTTTGGCAAACATCATAGGTAAGCTTTTAAAACTGGAAAGCATGTCACCAATAGCCCATTAGATTATATCCATTCAGATTTGTGGGGGCCTTCTAGGGTCACTACAATCGGTGGAGCATCATATTTTCTTTCTATTGCCAAAGATTATTCACGTAAGGTTTAGGCATTTCTAATGAAAAACAAAGATGAATGCTTTCAAACTTTCGTAAGGTGGAGAAATCTAACAGAAAACCAAACTAGACCTAAAATCAAAGTATTGATAACTGATAATGAATTAGAATATATAAACTCTGAATTTGATGACTTATGTGCCAAAAATGGAATAAAGCGAAATAACACTGTTAGGGGGACACCATAATAGATCACTGTAGCTGAACATATGAAAAAAACCTTATTAGATAGAGTTAGGTGTATTCTATTTGCATTTGGACGAGGAAAGCATTTCTGGGGTGAAGCTGTTAAGGTTGCATGTTATTTAATTAATAGGACACCTTCAACTAGAATATATTTTAAAACACCTGAAGAAATGTGGTTAGGAAAACCAACATATTACTCTATCCAGCTTGTGTTTGGCTGTGTTGCTTATGCTCACCAATCTGGGGTAAACTTGAACCTAAGGCTATAAAGGGCATCTTCTTAGGTTATCTTAATGGTGTAAAAGGCTATAGAATGGGTTTAAATGAAGGAAATAGAACTAAAGTCATAATAAGTAGGGATGTCACATTGAACAAAAATGAAATGCCCTACCTAGCTCAGGATGCTAGTGATCTAGCTGCTATCCAGAAAACAAAAAAATTGATTCTGAAAAGTATGAGTTTGAATTAGACCCACCTAACTCTTTATAACAAATAGTCAAGAAAGTGAAACAGAGCAAACCAAGAGAGTGAACAAGTTACATAACTTGTTTAAGAACAATCCAGTGCTGATAGGAGCACTAATAATGATGATATCTTAAGTGAGAATAACCTAGACAATTATCATCTGGCTAGGGATACAACCAAAAGGGATTTAAGGCCTCCAAATAGATTAGGCTATGCAGATTGCATTGCATATGCCTTAAATACAGCACTAAAATATGTTAAACCCGAGCCTTTAACTTTTAAAGAGGCTATCAACATCTAGCATTTAACAGATTGGTTGAATGCTATGATGAAAGAAATGGAATCCCTTAGAAAGAATGAAACATGGTCATTAGTACCTAGACCTTTGGGTAAAGAGCTCATAGGGTCAAAATAGGTCATGAGGTGAAAGAGCCCAATACACCATTAGAAAAACCCAGGTATAAGGCTAAGGCTTGTAGCCAAAGGGTTTACTTAAAGGGAGGGAATAAACAATAATGTGACTTTCTTAGCGGTAGTCAAACATACAAGAATTAGGATCCTCATGTCCTTAACTGCAAAATATGACCTAATCCTAGAACAAATGGACGTTACCACTGCCTTTCTTCATGATGAGCTTGAAGAAGAGATTTTCATGGCTCAAACCAGAGGGTTTTATAGAACCAGGGAAAGAAAACCAAGTTTGTAGGTTGAGAAAATCCTTATATAGGTTAAAATATTCCGCTGGGCAATGGTATTGTCGTTTTGACCATTTTATGACTTAAAATGAGTTCACTTGTGTCATACATGATGTGTTCTTCTATGTAAAAATGTTGAGATGAACTCTGTGATTTATCTGCTTGTATATGTCAATGATATGCTATTGGCTAGTAAAAGCATGGCTGAAATCAAGAAATTGAAAGCACTTCTAAAAACGAATTTCGATATGAAAGATTTGGGCCAAGCTAAAAAGATATTGGGAATGGAAATAAGCAGAAACAGAGATTTAAAAATTGTTCACTTATCTCAACAAGGTTATCTTGAAAAAGTGATAAAATGATTTAATATGACTTATTCAAAATCAGCTAAGGTTTCCGTAGCCCCACATCATAAATTTTCAGCAGATCAAAGTCTCAAAACTGAACAAGAACAATAATAGATGTCTAAAATATCATATGCTCGTGCCATAGGGTCTATTATGTATGCAATGACCTGCACCACACCAGGCTTAGCTTACCTTAGTAGTATCTTATCTAGGTTTATGACAAGCCTAGGAAAGGAACATTGGACTGAGGTTAAATGGTTATTAAGGTAAATAAAAGGAATTTTCAGTTTAGGGTTAACCTTTGGGAGGATGAAAACAAACCTAAACCTGTTAGGATATACAAATAATGATTACAGTGGAGACCTGAATAAAAGAAAGTCAACTAGTTCCTTTGTCTTTATCATAAATGGTGGAGCTGTCAGCTGGAGACCTAAGCTTCAGTTAGTGACAGCCTTTGTCAACGGCTGAATTAGAGTTTTTAGCGCTGACATATGCCATAAGGGAAGGAATATGGCTAAGTGGACTTCTGGCTGAACTTAGATTGAACGTAGGGGTACCTATGATATACATCGATAGTTAGTTAGCCCTAGCACTTAGCAAAATTTCAGTATGTCATGACATAACTAAGCATTTGGCTGTTAGTAGGAATTTTGTCAAAGAACAGTTAGAAACCGAAAACATTTATATGTAGAAAATCTCTACAGATACAATCCAACGGATACAAGAACTAAGGTTGTGCCTCTAATTAAGTTGGTAAAATGTATCAACTTGATTCAGAGCTTTTAGGATCATGGTGGACACTACTATTACTAGAGTGAGTCCAATCGTTGGCCTATATAGTAACTAGGTGGAGGATTGTTAATAATTGGTTCCTATATATACTAACTATGAAATTAATACAAGACCAAGACGATAAACTTAGGGGAATAGAAAGTCAAAACAAAGCACTTTATTTACCAAATCGTTAATGGCATTATCGTAAATAAAACAAACTCTAGGGTTAAAACCATTATGAAAAATGGGTTTTGAACGTTATGGACTATTACAAAATTGTTCTTGCCCTTTGCTGCCCATCTCCATAAATTCTGCTACCTTACTTCCTCACTGTCTGCAGTCCGTGTATAATAGCTTGCCCTAGAAGACTCAAATGACGCTCCATTTTTCAATCGTGCGGTTATGAGCAAAGACGCGTGTCATCATCCCAACTCACCTGTTTGTGTTTGTTTGTGTGAATCTGGACCACTCATCTAATATGAAAGGGACGGTTGAGATTGTGCCAACCCAAGTTGCACACGGTTAGACTCACACTTATAAATAGAGGCATTTTGACTGGCACTGTACACTCTCTAATTTCTCTCTCCTCAAAACCATTTTGTGAGATTTCCAGGACACGGTATTTCCCACGACATGGTATCTTCGGTATTTTCTAATCTATTCTTCCCCTTTTGACATTATTTGATTGTCGTGTTCATTTATTTGGCTACGTTTTTTCGATATAAAATTACTGGAATTTTTACTGGATTATACCAAAGCTTAACGCAGCGTTTCTTGACTGTTTTTGCGGTTAAAATTTACTGCAATTTTCGGTTGAAGTTTACTGTAATTTTCGGTTAACATCAACAGTATTTTTTCGGCTATTTTTCCTGTAATTTTCGGTTACTCTTGCTGTAATTTTCAGGAGTATTTATTTCAGTATTTTACACAATATTTACGCAGTACTTTCGTTGTACACATTTTATTTCCAACAAATTCTTATTTATATATTGGAATCATTCAATTGGAAAACACGATACCATCAAAATAACTAAATAAGGTGATATTTTAGAGTCGTAGTCACAAAAAAAGCAGAACTTCATTTGCTTTATTTGTCTGCCAAACCCCTATTTTTCCCTCTCTTACACCTTTTTCTCTCTCTCTTAGTTTCTAATTGCCCCGCCTATTTTTCCCACCCAAACCCCTCATTTTGCTCAAATTATATAGAATAAGCTATTATTACTTTATTTCTCTGTCAAACATAGATGTAAAGCTCCTAATTTATTATAATATTAGTTTAATTTTTTATTTAATATAAATATAATCATATTTAAATGTATACAATATAATTTAACCTTTTTACAATACATTCTAAATGTATCGAAATGTATCGAAAGCATGTCGGATGCGTGCCGGACGCATGTTGGAAATTCAAAATTCAATAAAAAAAATTTGATACTTTTTTCACTTGTCGGACAAGTATCGGAACGTGTCAAAAATATATCGATGTCGGATACGTGTCGGACACCGGTTTTGGCCAAAAAAGAGTATCCGTACTTCCTATGCCGGAAGTAAAAGAAAGTTAATTAAGCATTAATATACTCTCAAGAAACTAAATTAAGTTTTGCTTTATGTATTAGCAGCATATATCTCAAAAGCTCACTTTAGATTTTAGCATAAAATTACACATCTCTCTTGCATGACAATAATTTTATCATATTTGATTGTATTTCTTATATATACCTATGTAAGTTGAGATCTTATTAATAATTTTTCGAATTAGATAATTAATATTAATACTAAAAATAATTAATATTATACATTTAATAGAATCTTACTATTCTCGATTTGATTCTACTATTCTGATTCTAAAGGCCCTACCGATTCTAAGTAGAATCTTGATCCTAACAACCTTGAAATAGAGCAGGAGAAGAGAGAGAGAGTAGAGATGATTGAGAGATTTGATTATGATTTTTGTTATTCATGTAATTCTTGATTACACATAATTATAGAGATTTCAATAACTAAATAAATCAATCTCAACTAATTGACAACTAATTAACAACTAATGTTTAGTTGTCACTATAATGCATGTAAATTTTTTTTTCCTCAAATTTAATATATAAAGTAATAAAATGAGAAAAAGAAAAAGGAGAAAAATAAACAAAGAAAAATAAGAAATGAGAATTTCACTTTCACATGTTTAGTAGGGATATCAGGATAGGCTTGTATGAGTTGAGAAGTTTACTTTCACAAGTTTACAAATATAAGTTTATGTCCTTTTTGTCTTGAGTGTGTTTTTGATATAAACTGGGTATGTTGGGACTGTAGAATGTGTAGAGAAGAAGGAAAGAGAAGGAAAAAAAGGTGTAGAGTGTGTTAGATGTTATAAAGAGATGCTCGGGGTATGAGAAAAAATGTGAAAAATAATGTTAGAGTTTGGATTGTGAGTTTTTCTTTTTGTTATTGATGTTGAGTAGATTCACTCGAGCATGAAAGGATTTAACTTGGGTGCCTTGATCGAAAGATGAGAGAGTTTTTGTAGTTTCCTCTATCCAAAAATGTATCACGAGAGGGTTGATGACTTACCGTACAAAACTACTTGCGGGAGGATTACGACTTATAGTAAAATAGTCACATTGTGGGTGCTAACAAATTATTATATTATAGTAAAACCCACCAAAACCTAAATATTAACATGGAATTTTCTTTGAATAAAAGAATTAAAAAAGGCTATGGCAGTTACAACCCACAAATTATATAGTGGGGCAATGCGAAGTTATGGAATTTGATTTATCTTAAGCGGAAAATGTGGGAAAGAAAATTGTATTATAGCAAAACCCCCCTTTCCCCAAAACCCACCAAAGCCAAAATATTCAATTCTTTGGCCGCCGCCTGATGTGCCTAATATTTACATATTTTATTCTTTATTCCTGCGATATATTCGACTTTTATATGTATGTTTTGTTGTAATTTATGTACATTCTAAAAAGCAGCATAATCAAGCATAATCGAGGCATATTTGAAGACTACTTTGAGAAACCTGACAACGTGTGCGAAAGAGTGACCAATCGGGTTGTAATTTGGTAACTCAAATAGGTCTCGTAAAGCTTCGGGTACTAAACAATCAATCGACATGAAGTACCGATCAGTCAATGGCCAGCAGCAGGACATGGTTTACAGTGGGACTCCCAATTGATCAGGAAATCAGGCTGATCAATTGGGCTGGCACAGTGACTAAGCCGATCGATCAGCTGACACGGTTGATTGATCGTTGGACCGATCGATCGGCCCAGTTTCTGTGATGTGACTACGAGATCTAAGAGGTTCTCAAACGCCGAGTGCAGGTAGTTGGAGTGCTAAAAGAATCAAAGTTTGGATCAACGTCAACCAAATTGGCGGAGTCTCAGTTTCCTTTTTTTTTTTTCCATTATTTCTTTCTTTATTGATTTTAATGTTGTGTAAAACTCCTGTGGAGAAGTAGACACTTTAGTTTAAGGATGAAGGATGGGTAGCCGTCCGTATCGCAGATTTATATTATGCTTTTTATAATGGATTTATGTTATGTTATATAGGCACCTTTGTGTGGAATTTATGGTTGTTGTTTGGTGTTTCTTTGTATGTGCTTGTAGCCATGATAAGTTCTCCAAATTGTTACCGTTCGTCTACGAGCTTGTAGCCTAGACCATAATATGATTAGTTTTTCACACATGGTCAAGGTTGAGGCTATATCCAACCCTGAACACAATCTTTTATATAAATTAATACTTAATTAGGAGTGACAAAGGAATTTGTTAGTGTTATTGAGATAATCCATGCTACACCTATGGCGATAAGATAGGTTATGCCCTAAGACTAGTTCATTTCTCTAAACCCTAACTTTAGTTATTAAGGTTTAATATTGAATTGGGAGCGAGAAAGGAATTAAGCAGTACTAATGAGTTAACCTATGCTACACGTAGGGTGATATGATTGGTTATGCCATTAGACTAGTTCATTACTCTAAGCCCTAGTTTAAATATTAACACAGGTCTAGTGCTTGTAGCTTAAGCCACTTAAATCATTGTCAGAGTATAATATAATGATAAGATACAAGTAAAACTATTCTGAATTCATTCCCTAAACTAACCTCAATTGAATTGGCACCTTTAGTTTATATTTAGTTTTATTAATTCAGTCAATAAAGAATTTAAACAAACAAAAATTCGATTTCAACCGCTCATTAACAACTAAATCCGACTTAACTCGGATTCTCTATGGATATGACACCCGTATACCCGATTGAGCTACGAAGATCTGGTACAATTGTGAGTACACGGTTTTAAAACAACTTTTAAAATCATATCACCGCCACATGGAATTTTCTTTGAATAAAAAAAAAGTTAAAAAATGCTATGGCAATTACAACAAACGAATTATATAGTGGGGCAATGGGAACTTATGGAATTTGACTTATCATGAGCTGAAAATGTGCGGAAGGAAAATCACGAGAATAGAAGTCTTCAACTCTCACTCTTCTTTGGCAATTTCATCGCAAAACTAAATTCTTTTGGCTCCGGCAATTTCACAAGACATATGTAAGTAATATCTTTTTATCTTTCTATTTTCTAAAACTTTAATGTCGCATTTACATTAGTTCGCAATTTCTTTATTGTTGTTGAATTATAATATTTATGAAAGTTGCGCGAGTGACTATTATTTTCAAGTAATGTTTAAAACAATCAATAATGTACAAGGTTTAGTAAACAAATTCATGAAAATTTTAGAAGAAATATAATAAACATTTATAAACTTATTTGTAAGTTTTTTACTCACCGAAATAAAAAAAGAAACAAAAATTATTTTACGAAAAAGTTCCTAAAAATAAAGGAAAGAAAAAGAAAAAGAATATGTATGTATATTTGTATATATTATTTGAAAGATATCCCACACCAAATATCTTTCAAAAAATCTCAACAAGTGACCTCCAAAGAGAAATCAATGATCTAAAGAAACAAATTCAACATCTTCAACCTGAATTAATAACAATGCAATATCAAGATTGAGAATCAAAATCAAAACAATCCCTTATAGAATCAAAGGGTCTAGAATTAGAAGCCAGAGTAACATATCTCGAATCTAAACTAGACAATTCAAATAATGTGTCAGATTCAACTCAATTTGAAAACATTCAAATTCTAGAAGAACCAACCTCAAATGACAAATTTCTTCAATTAATAAAATGAATCGAATACCAAAAGTGGTATATTCACATAACACTCCATATTTCAAAAGATTTTAAAATTCAAACTCAAGCCCTATTAGATTCAGGTGCAGATATCAATTGTATTTCTTCTTTGAGTTATTTGGCCATCTGTTTATATCTTTGATTGTAGGTGTTTCATTATCTTTGTCTTCTCTTCCCTGGTGAAAGGGAGTAGCTTGCATATTTTGATGGTGAGTATTGATGATTAAATTTTTTGTGGGAGAATGAATTGTTTGAATTATGTGGCCATTTGTTGTGAGCCATTTTGTTGTTAAGTTTGTACTGACGTTTATGGAATTTTGAATGAAAGGATTTGGAATTTGATTTCTTGATGTAAATGATTTGAACCATTGAAAAAAGGAATATTACACTTTAATTGATTTAATTATTTGCAATAGATTTCTTGTATTTTGATCGTGCTTTCTTTTGTAAATGTTTGGAAAAACCATTGTCTTTGAACTTCATTTTGTTTGGATTCAAAGTCATTGCTTAAAAAGTCTTTGTTTATTGTAAAATCTTTTGTTAAAACATTTATTGAGGGTGGACGCATTTGAGAAGCAGTTGGAGAGTTTGGACTTGAAAAACAGTTTGAAAAAGAGTCAGTTTGAAATATTGGTTCGGCAAGAGGAGAATTAAAGCGAATTCCTCTGAATCTTGTTGTATTGATATTTGTTTGGTTGTCTTCTTCTCTTTGAGTAGGTAAAGAAGAAGTTGAATGTCTTGAGGATTGATCATAAGTTGTATTTGAAATTATTGTTTGTTTACCTGATTTGAATTATATATATAGAAAAGAAAATTTTAATTTTGGAAAAAAATTATCTTAAGGTATATATACATGTGTGTGTGTGTAAAAACATCTTGTTTTTAGAAGTATGTAGACATATATGAGAAGGAAAAATTATTCCAAAATAAATATATTCTCAGATATAGATAAAATGAAGTAAAGTTCACATACACACATATATATACAAAAAAGGAAAAACTTGTCATTTGATGTCATATGTGTGTGCGCGCGCGCGTGGTGTATATTAGGGGTGCACATCGGTTGGGTAATACCCAAGACTCACCCAACCCATATCAATTGGGTTGGGTTGGGTTGGGTTAGTTTTCTTTGGTGGGTCTAATGGGTCCGATTGCTTTGTACTCATGGTATCGGGTCTGGGTTCGGGTTACCCATGGGTATCGTTGATCATGTCGGAACATATTCTTTTTTTGATCCAATGTAGGAATATGTTCAAACATGCCTAAATTAAGTCTAGACAAACCTAAATAAAGCAAGCTAATCTTGAAACTCATTGAGCTAGATACCCCAAGATTTGACTATTTATCACTTAGGTATCATATGTTTCAATATATACAATAGGGAACCTCAAGGTTTAAAAATTTTAGGGTTATTTATATCAAATGTCCTTGTACTTTTCTCATTGTGTCAATTAGTCCTTGTACTTTTAATTATGTCAATTTAGACCCTCTATAATTTAAAATATGTCAATTTAGTCCTTTGGTCAAATTCAAGTCGAGTTATTGACGAAATTTTTAGCGATACAATTATGTTAAATATAAGTAATCCACTATAAATCCATCTGTGAACTCCATTTAATCCAACTCGTGCTAAATCATTTAAAATTTCATTAAAAACTTAGGAATAATTTTAATTTAAAGACCAAATTGACACAATATCAATTGTAGAGGGACTAAATTGACACAATTAAAAGTACAATGACTAAATTGAAATAATGAGCAAAGTACAAGGACTTTCAGTATAAATAACTCAAAATTTTATCACTTAGCTATCATGCTGTTTTAAAATTTTATTTATTTAGTTATCCGTTTCCTGAAATTTGATAAATTTTCTTTGGAAAGTGTCACAGTGGAACATGAAGCCGATAATATATAAGTAATTGAAATTTGATTTTGCCAAAAAATTTGAAATTCTATCAATCAGGTATCTTTGATTGAAATTTAGCAGATTTTAATTTGAAAATGCTAAAATTGAACATGATTCCAATAATATATTGGTCTCTTTATTAGAATTTGATATTTTTTGTAAAAAATGTTGACATTATACACGATTTCGATAATATTTAGATAGTTTACATCAACTTTCAGTGAATTTTTTATAGTAATTTATTAAATATTTGCAATTGATGTGACATATTATTATCATAATTATATAGAATATTAACATTTTACGTATAAGATAGGTCAGATTTTTTATAAAAATTCATCAAATTTCAAGAAAAGGCACCTAACGTGATAAAATATTCAAACCTTAGGGTATCTTATTATATATATTAAAATATCAGGGTATCTATGTGATAAATGGTCAAACCTTGGGATACCTAAGTTATAATTTTTCAATTTTAAATGAATGTTTGTTTATACATTTGCGCAACCTGACTTGACCCACCCAACCCGATCCAACCCAGAACCGTTGTCTTATCGTTTTATGGGTCTGGACTGGGTATGGGTCAAATATTGGATGGATTGCAATGGTTCTAGACCCAACCCACAACCATTGTCTTATCGTTATATACATAATATGAACATAAACACACACGACATCAAATGACACCACTATTACGACATGACATTATTATTATTACAAGGTGAGAGATTATAGGACAAACTAATAATCATTGTATCTGAACCAAGGCCAAGAATTTCAAAATTACACCTCTGATTAGTTTTACAAGCTACTAAATAACAATCCTTTCAAAATAATTACAAACAAAATTGCTTACAAAATTATATCCATATTTTACACTTAAAATATCTCAAATTATGTGCACGCATTACAGGTATAGACATGAGAAACGACACAACTTAAGAAGCATGCTCAAAATGTAAAAAAAGGAGTTAAGCAGGTTAATGGCAAATACCTTTGCGATAAATACCCTATCAATAATGCTGTTATGAAAAAGAAGTATTTAAATGAACTAAAAAAAAGAAGCATGTACTATAATATACTGACTTTTTCGTATTTTGAAAAACAAGTGTGTCAAGGTTGTTGTTCAAGATCGTGAAAGAACATAAATGAAACTCACAATTTCCGGCAAACAAGCAGAATACTTAACCAAGAGTATAGTTGAATACTTTGACATGATCGTAGCAGAAGTGTGCATGGAAATCATCTACAATCAAAAGAGATTAAACACATGATACTAAACTGATACTTACTGATACAAGAATATGGACAATACTTGCTATCCTTCTATTTAGATAAATTAGTAGGACGAAGTTGGATATTCATTATCAAACGTCCACCGAATGACGACAAAGAAAACTCAAACATGTTGTTCATCACAGAAGTACATTGGGAGGAAGAATGTTATTATATGATGAATAGACCACAACAAAGTATACTATTGCCGGACGAACAACATACAACAAATAAGACAAACCCAACCCACCAAATTACAAGGTAAAAAGGCAAATGTGTTTTACTATTCAAAGATAAATGCATGGATCTAATCACATCATAATCGTTAGAAATGGTGTCCTAAAATCCCGATTTACTCTGTTAATATTATTTTAATAAAGAATAAAATTAAAGTTTCAGTCATTTTCTTATTAAATTTGTGTAAGCGAGCATTTATACTACATGTTATTTTCTTTTTGGAAACATCCATGAGATGGGTGTAGTCCTCATACTATAATTTACATGTTTTTTCTAAGTGGTTTATGAGATTAACCCACAAACAGACTTGGAACAAGTGGTATAGATTGTTGTTTGAAAGACTCTTCGTCAAAGACAAGTTTGGACCACTTATATGCTAAGACTATAACATGACACTTTAGATGACTTATTTTGGTCATGTGGATGGTGATCCAAAAGTGTTAGGTTGGTGTGTTTAATAAGATTGACACACTGAGCTGTGGACCAAGTGGATTACTTGCTTCTAGACTACTATCGGAGATAAGTGATTCATGTTGTACTGTTTGAACGACAACTCTAAATCTTGAGAGTATTCTGGATTTGTGCATGGATCGTTAGTTACTTTGGTGTACTATAAGTAAGGTCTAAACGCACGACTGAATTCCCACGTACACTGGGTAGCAGCGTGAAGTGTGACAAGGATCACTATATTTAATAGGGAATCTACATTCTCTTATGAGTTACAGATGTCCCTTTAATTGATTCATAAATATTTGAATAGTTCGGAATATTTGGCCAAAGTATTCCAAGTGTTTGACATTTGGAATTTATACTGTGAATATGTTCAAGTATAAATGAATTATTCAGCGAGGGTCGAGTCAGTAATTAATGGAGAAGCTGTGAGACGGATAATGGTAGTAGTTATATTTATCCTTTGTCATGGATATCTAGTGGAAGGATTGTTGTCATCAATACAATCTGTTAAGGAAATATCAAATAAATGGTTTAAGTATGGAATGCAATGAGATTTATTTAGCGGAATTAAGTCTCATTAAATTGTAATTAAATTATTTTATGAGATGATTAATTTAACTTATTTGGAACTAGATTTAAATTGTTCTTGAGGTCCTTGCGCAAGCCTTTGTACTTATTGCCATCGAAAAATATTAAAGAATTCATAAGATGAATTATTTATACATGAGATAGGTAAATTTAATTTTGCCAAATATTATTCATGAGATGAATAAAAATTAAAAATTATAAAATAAAATAATTTTTTGAAAAATTAAAATTCATAAGATGAATTTTTGCATGTGAAAAACAAAGCAAAAAAAAAAAAAAAAAAACACAAAATCGCGTTTAACAGCTAGCGATAAGTGTGCATTGGATTTCACGAACCAGCGCGTGACACGTGTTGCGCGCTAGGTCATCCACTGGTGATCCGTGTTTGCACGTGGTAGCCAATTACAGCTCGCCACGTGGCATCCGGTGAGAGGCGGCTGCAACCGAGACCAAAACGCCGCATTTTGGATGTTTTTTATGTGAAGAACTGTGTTTTGTTGTTATCCATGGCGCATCCCACATCGGTTTTCGGCTATTTTTTTGCTCCGGTATACTTCTGTAAATAGAGGTACCTATTCAGAGGTTTGGCAATTCAATTAAACAAATTATTTAGTGTTTCTAGAAATTGTTTCGGAAGCCTAATTGGAGAGAAAAATTTTCGTTAAAATTTTTCTTTCCTCAGTTTAGTATTTTTTGGAGCCTACTCTTCGGGCAGCTCGAGGTCATTGCGTAGAAGATCGAGAGATCTCGATTTTGAAGATTATAATTATTTTCTGTTTTTCCTTATTTGGAGCAAATATAGGTATGTTTTCTTTCCTTCTTCTTTTAGTTTTCTTTTTTCTATTTATTTACAATATTTGTTATTATACCTGTTAAAATTTATGTATTGTTATGAATGTATTAGAGTAAAAGGCCTGTATATCTAAATTAAATTAAGAATTTAGATATGTAGATTTAAATTATGAATCTAGATCTAGATTTAGAATTATGAATTTTAAATCAACCATAGGTTTAGAATTATGAATTCTAAACCCCTTCCGCTGCGTAAATTTTATAAAATTAGGGAGAATTTTTGAAATTTGTCCCAACAACCGGTATTAGAGCAAAAGGATTTATAGAGATAACCCTATTCCCGGGAGCTCTCGCACGTGAGGTGTCACGAAGCGTGACTCTCCTACCTAGGGCTTAGGTAAGGAGAAGGGTCTCCTACTCTAAGTGCTCTAATAGTTGCCTTTTGTTGTGACCATAGTTGAGAATTGTGAACCCAACAATTCGCATCAGAGTTATTTTTTTCCAACAATAAGTTCAATGTAGGGATTCACACAAAATTGACGGGACTGAACAATGAAGGGATACATGACATGAAGCTTATTTGCCAATAGTTCTGTAATCTTTTGTAAAAGGTGTTCCGTCCTTCCTACAATGTCAAATTTGTGCAACTTACAAAGAACTTGGTTCCGTTAATGCAAAATATCAAGAACAAACCATAAAAAAAAAAAAAAAAAAATATCGCTTGTGCATCGCATGGGAAAAAAACCTAGTTGAGTATAATAGAGAATTGAAAGAATTGTTTGTATTTTATTTTCGATAATAACATTGATATAAGGGATTATATACTTGAGTACAACAAATGAAAATAAAGCAAGAGAATAATTTTAGGATGAAGATATGATATTGGGAGGATCAAAGGCGTGATTTTAGGATCAATCTTCCTAAAATACTACAAGAAATATTACAATCTTTTTATGATTCTAACACATCCCTCAAGCTTAAGGTGGTGGTTTGCAATCGATCTTGAGCTTGGACAGCAAATCATAAAAGCGTCCCGACAAGTGAGCCTTTGTGAAAATATATGCTACTTGTTCAAATGTGGAAACACAGATGAGTCGAAGATCATTCTATAGGACATGTTGTTGAATGAAGTGACAATCTACTTCGATGTGCTTGGTTCTTCCATGAAAGACATCATTGTGAGCAATTTGGATGACACTACAATTATCACAATGAAGGGGAGTCGAAGAATGTTGAGGGACTCCCATGTCCTCTAATAGCCACTGCACCTAAATAAGTTCTAAAGTAGCATCTGTAAGCGGATGATATGCTACTTTAGTGTTAGAGTGGGAAACAACTGTTTCCTTTTTACTACGCTAAGAAATTAGGGAATTGCCAGGAAAGAGACAATAACCAGTGATAGAACGTCAATAAGTGGGATCACCAGCCCAATCAAAATCAAAATAAGCTTGCAATTCAAGTGGTGAGTGAAAAGGAAAATAGAGTCCGTGAAACATAGGCCCCTTCGCATGACGAAGTATGCGCACTACAACAACATAGTGAGTTGTTCAAGATGTAGACATAAACTGACTTACACTATGAACGACATAATATATGTCTAGACGTGTGACAGTGATTTAAATAAGACTTCCTACAAGTTGTCGGTAGAGAGAAGGATCCTTGAGACCCACTCGAACAAGAAATCAGTAGCATATTTAGCCTAGTGAGACAATAGCCATAGGGATCTGAAGAGAAATCTAAGCCCCAGAAACAGCTAAGTTGACTGAGATCCTTTATTTCAAAGGAAGGATTTCAACTCTCCAATTCCATCCAAATCATCCCTTGTAATGATCATATTGTCAACTTAAAGAAGCAAAACAATGACCACCCTTATCAGTGCAATAGATAAATAGTGCATGGTCATAATGACTAAAAAAAAAAAACAAACCAAAAGACTAACGGTAGAGCTAAATTTGGAAAACCAAGCTCTTGGAGCTTGTTTAATCCATACAATGCATGAAGAAGATGGCATACCTTATTGGGTGGATGATTGTAAACTAGTGGAGGTTGGATATAAACTTCCTCCATGAGATCACTATGAAGAAAGGCGTTCTTAACATCTATCTGAAATAACCCCATTTTTTACTAGCAGCAACAACAAGTAAGCTTTGATCAGAAGTGAGACGAGGTATTAGAGCAAATGTCTCCTCGTAGTCAATCCCATGCTCTTGAGTAATGCTTTTTACAACAAAACAAGCCTTGTAACTTTCAACCTCACCATTAGAATGAGTTTTGATTTTGTAAACATATTTGTACCCTATTACATATTACATATTTCCTAGTTGGTAGATCAACTAAATCCCAATTGTGTGCCTTCTCTAAAGCATGCGATTCCTTCTTCATGGCTTGTTGCCCCAAGGGATTCCAACTTGCCTCTCGATATGTTGAAGGCTCATAAAGAGATGCAACTGTAGAATATATAATAATCATTAAGGTAACTATGTGGTTGACTTAGTCTTCTAGAACGTCGTAATGGTGAGTCAGAAGGGGTCCCGAAGAGGAATTAATATCGTGAGTACTATCTGAGGATGATGTAGATAAATCGGCATGGGAATTTTCAGTAGATGTCTCCTAACATGAAGATTCAACTGATGACATAGATGCATGTATATTAGAATTATCCCTAATAGGCTCCACGGATGAGGGGGAAAAAAAAAAAATTTGTAGAATTGTCACTAACTCTTTCGCACTCATATAGATCAATGAATGAATTCGTAAAGTATGGTGTCATAGGTCCATACAATTGAAATGTGCAAAAAGACAGAACATTTTATGCTCCTAGAAGACAACCTCCTGTGAAATTTAGAGACAATTAGAGATGGGATCCCAACATCATTAGCCTTTATGCTCAATCTCATACCTAAGAAAGGAACGAAATCGACCTTGTGGCTCTAACTTGGTGTATTCATGAGGTTGCACAAGAACAAAACAAGCATAATAAAAAACATGAAGAAAACCATAGTCAAGAAGGGTACCATACAACTGCTCATATGGAGATGTATTTTTGATCACAAAAGAGGGAATGCAGTTTATGTTGTAAACCACAGTAAGAGCAGCTTCTCCCCAAAATGCTTTTGGACAAGAGGCACATATAAGTAGTGCCTGGATAGTGTTTAAAATATGACCGGTACTTTCTTTTGGCGCATCCATAATGCTGTAAGAGCAGTACCATTTTGGGAAAGAAAATTCAAAAAATTCTTCTCCCTATATTCCATGGGATTACCTAACTTAAAAGTCTTAATCTTGCACATAAGAATTGTGTATGTACCAGAGCAACAAAATTATATCAAGTTTGTTGTAATTCAGATCGACTTTTAAGAAGGTAAATCCAACATATCGTGAGTAATCATCAACAAAAATTACAAAATATTGAGATTAGCTCATGTTGGTAGTAGGTGAAGGGTCGGAATATCAGAATATACAAGATCAAATGGTGTAGCAGAAATATAAACCTTGTTATTGAATGGCAAAGCATGATGCTTGGTAAGTTGACAAGAAATATAATTAATATTGTATGGTTTGACATTACCCAAAACACCATTAGATATCAATGGACATAAACTAGAAGAAATACATCTGAAATGCCAAATTTCCTGAGACTTTGTAACTGCTGCCCACCGACTTTGGAAATTGAATGGAATTTTTAAAGAAACAGCTTCGAATAGGCGATCAGCTTTACTCCTTGTCCCTCGTATTTATCCACTCTGCGGATCCTGCACATGACAACCACGACTTGAAAAACACACCTCCAAATCAAGTTCACACAATTGGTCCATAGGGATAAGATTTAATGCAAGTATGGAACAAAAAAAACATCAGGGAGTGATAAGTTGACAATTGATACATCCCTCGTATGAGTGTGATGCGTTTTTCTACGTCTATCAAAATTTAATACAGACCCTATCCACTAAACACATCTAAATTGAAGTTACAGTGAGAGGGTGTCGAACCATAGGGACTAAGAGTGCGTAAATTTATTCTATGACCTAAATTGATTTGAGGAGAGTATGAAATTTTGTGTCAATTAATCTAAAGAAACGAAAGTTAAACTAAGGTATTCTACTTCTAAGCGGAAAAGTGTATTAAATTGGAACCTAGGGTTTAAAATCCATCATTAGCCAATTATTTTTGCATTAACTTTTAAATTGGGATTATTGGTTTTCACAAGGGTAGTGGTTTAGGATACAAGCTTCAACCTACTAAGGAAATGTTGTTAGTATCACATATTGACCCTATCTAACTAAAGCATAAGGAAAATAGGCTCTATCTAACGTACTCTTAATTATTACTTATTGACCCTATTTAACTAAAGCATAGAAAAAATAGGCTTTAATTAACAATTCGGTTAATACTATTGCTTGATTAATTAATCGTAAGGCTACAAGCGCAAAGATTTAATTTATAATTATCAACATCAACGATTAAAGGTTACAAACTTAATACTCATCTCAATCGAAGAAACAATTAAAGCATAATACTTCAAAGTATTTCTCATAATTAAGCAATTCATGTAACAAATAAATTACTCCAAAATTAAAAGTAATACAAAAGTAAAAAAGCTAAGACTTTATCTTACCTCAGAGAGCAAGTTAACTCTCCATCAAGGATGAACCGGTGAAGAAGGGGATGTTTGAACTCATGTTGATCTTCACGCTAATTTCACTCCCGTCCCAATTTAATGAAAAATAAAGAAAAAGAAAAATAAACTAAGAGGAGAGGGAGAATTAGATGCAGGGAGAGAGGCGGTGCCCCTAGAACCCAAAAAATGCAAAAACAAGAGAATTGAAGTCTCCTCTTCCATGATCGTCCCCTTCCTCTTATACTTGACCAAAAACCTAGCAAATTGGGCTGTGCTAATGCTGCGGCGATGGGTTGAGGTAGGTGACCTGTGCCGGTGATGAGCTGCGGGTCGGTGGCTGACGGGCCTGATGGTGAGCTGGGTTAAGGACTATGACGATGGCTTGGAGAAGACAGGCCTGTGCGTGTGTTGGGCTGGAGGTTGATGTGGTGAAATCGGGCCATGAGTTGATGTGTTGATAACGGTGATGATGACAGGGGTGTTGGGCCAGTGATGATTGGGCCTAGTCGGCTGGTCAGAGCGAGTTGGGTTGGGCTTGGCTTTTATTATCTCGTTCCGATCTCCAATCGACTTGATTTAATTGTTTATGCATTGAATTTGTCTTATTTGTACTAAATTTGACAATTTTTAGAACTTTAATCTTCGAACCTATTAAACATAAAAATTGTCAAAATAAATATATAAGTATAATTAAACAAGTGAAAAATGACTAAAATAACAAATAAAAGACGTGTAAATATGAAACACATCAGAGTGAGATGCATTTTTGAACTATCAGCGGTACAAATAACAGAAGTGCAGGTTGAATTAGGTATGTTTACAATTGCAGTAGAATTAGATGTCATGTGATTACAACACTCAGGATTAAAGAACCAAGGGGATTATGTACCTAATGTTCTAGATAAAACTGATGTAGATGAGTGATTGGCAATCCGATTAAGAAAGGTCTGCAGAATCACTTAGAGATATGGATGCGAGTGCTTGATCAGTGAAGACAAGGGAAGTTTGTGAATAAGGTCTGAATTGTTTGCCTTGGTTTTTATTTTGCTTAGCTTGTAGTTTTCGGCACCCTGAGATACTGTGTCTAGAACGTTTACAACAATTGCAGGTTTTGTCAGATCAAGGAGCTTGCGGTATATATTGCAGCATCATTAGAATTTACCCAAGCAAGTTCATATAAAGATAATTGATCCCAAACCACTTTTTTATATCAGCTAAAAATCATTAATGGAATGCCCAGGTGATTGCTTCATGATGCGAAGTGTCTCGCACAATTGATATTGATTAGCTAGATCTGTTTGTAACTAAAAACAGCATAAAATGGAAAACGCCCACTTCTATAAGACGCCCGCTATTTGCCCACTTCTACTTTACGTTAGTAATTCGCCTACTTCTACTATAACTCCATAGTTTGCCCACTTGTATAAGACACTCCTTGTAAAAAAATGCCTACTAGTTGGTCATCTTATATAAAATGCCCACTTACAGAAAGCACACTCATAAAACACCCACTTACAGAAACACGCTTATAAAACGCCCACTTACAAATGCACGCTTATTAAAAACCCACTTACAAAAGCATGCTTATAAAATGCTCACTTAAAGAAACTGGCTTATAAAACGTCCGCTCACAGAAACATGCTTATAAAATGCCCACTTACAAAAGCATGCTTATAAGACGCCTAGTACTACATTAGTGGATAGGGTCAAACATGTACATCTTACCAAAAAGCAAAACCACACTTGTTACATTTTCTTACATTTTAAGAAACCTAATTCACAAACACCTTTCAATATAAAAAAAGATACCCAGGGATGAGAAAAGGGAGGCGAGTAAGAAAAAATAACACTAAGGAAAAATGGATCTTAATAATTCTTCCATAAAGCTTGAGTTTGGCTTATCCTAACCTACCTACTAAACACATCACAAACAAGATTAATTGTAGAATACTTCTTGGATAAAAGACCCCAAGCCTCTTTAGTGGTTTCAAGTTGACCGAATTGAAATTTAATCGATGGAACACTAGTATTCCCAATAAATGTCAGGGTTTGATGATTTTTAATGTCCCATTCTTCTAATCGTTCATGAAAATTAGTGCTCTCTCCATCCTTACATTTAATTGGTTTAGGAATATCATTGGTAGCATAAAAGTTTGAAATAAACTAGATATTTCTTGAGACCAAGCCACATAATTGGAACCATACAAGATGGCCTAATAGGTTGGGCAACTTCAAATTTATCCTTTGGAAACAAAACAGCCAAAAATTAAAAAATTAGTGAATTGGAGGGAACACACCTCAAATGTAATGAGCAAAACCTACTGCTAGGAATTAGAAGAAGACCAAAATCCAAATGGTGAAGACCCAAAATTACAGATGAGTCAAATTGAAATCCGGTACAAACCCGGCTAATAAATTGCAGAATTGCGGTATACTGGAATGGCAACTATAGTCCTCTCAGCGTCAATTAAGTGGAACCTCTTGACCAGGTCAAGCCAACATGGTCAAGGATAGAAAATGATTTCCAAAGGCTACTCCAAACCAATGGAGGAGTCTAAAGCTTAAGAGGCTAAATGTAGAGACCAGACTTAGGACCAGGACCTGCAGATTAATAAGGGTCCTGAGAAGGAGACTGATCAGATGCTCCACATCCAGTTTGGGTCACTTGCCGAACAAGTTGATGTCAGAATTGCATTGCTTCTTCCTTTGGAGTTTCATGGCAACTGATGCTCAGGATAGCCTCGAAGAAGATGTGGAGGCAGTAGATAAGGTTCCCCAAGTGGCAGCTCCAGAAGGTACTACTAATCCTTTATCTTTTAAAGTCAAGTCTCCAACATCCAGATTAACTGATGACCATCTTGACATAATGAAGGTGATGCTTGATGGACCTACTATAGCCTACAAACACATTAAGCCCCTATACATCAACACCAAGTTTAATGGTATTTTGGTGAATCGAGTCTTAGTGGATATTAACGCTTCCATCAATATCTTGCCTTCACACATGTTAGGAGTTATAAGCAAGTCTCGAGATGATGTAATAACTTCTGATAGGGCAATATGTGGCCTTTCTGAGGCCCCTACCAAGTCTAAAGAGGTCATTTCGATTGAGTTAACTATTGGCACCCTGATTAAGCTAACAGCTTTCTTTGTGGTGGATACTTCTTCAAGTTATAATGTGTTACTTGGGGAAGATTGGATGCATGTCAACTATTGTATCCCATCTTCACTTCACCAGTTATTAATTTTTTAGAACCATGACAAATATGAGATTGTTATGGCAGATGACAGGCCATTCATGGCATGCTCCAATTTTGTTGAGGCCAAATTCTATGAAGACGGTGCGGGGCCACTAGCAATGAGAAGGACCAGTCATCATGAAGCCCAACAAGAAGACATAATAGACAGCCTTGAGAGCCCACTCATCGAGGCTGAATTTAATCAAACTGAGGTGGTGTTAGATGGCTTTGACTTTAGGGGATGTATGAGAGCCCTCCTTGGCCTCCTAGGTGCACATGGTGCCTCATGAAAGCAAAGTATTCCTAGTAAAGGCCCAGAGGGCCGTTTGCTTAGCTATTGCAAAGCTAATGGCTTGGCGTGCTGAAGATTAGCTATGGGCTGAACAACCATCTACCTCTCGGAAGTGGCTTCGAGGTCCAAATGTTACATGACAAAGAGCTCGAGTTGTCAGACTTGAGAATAGAACTAGCCAAAATGGAGAACTTAAGAGCTGAGGTCCAAGGCCCTCTCTTTGAAGTCAACTTGTGTTCAAAAGAAAACCTAAGACCCAATATGTGAGTGCTTTGCTTTTTGATGAACCGAGGAGGCAATATGTAGGCTTACGTCTAAGTTCAAGGATTGCTTTGCTTGGGATCATCTTGAGATGCTTGGCTTAGAGATAAAGGTGATTGAGCACAGACTACTCACTAAGTCAGACTCTTGGCCCATTTTCCAGGCCTAGAGAAGGATGTCCTAAGGAGTCATAAATTTGGTTTAAGAGGAAGTTGAGAGACTCTTGAAAGCCAAGTTCATCAAGGCAGCTAGGCAAGTGGAACGACTTGCTAACGTTGTTCCCGTTATTAAAACGAATGGCAAAATCAGAGTCTATATTGGCTTTAAAGATCTGAATGCAACAACACCGAAGGATGAATAACCTATGCCGTTGTTGATGTTCTCACCGATTCAGCCTCGAGGCATGAGGTGTTGTCTTTTATGGATGCCTATTGTGGGTATTACCAAGTAATGATAGCCTTGGAGGATACCCGCAAGACTGCATTTAAATGTCTAGGGTCAATAGGGACCTCGAATGGGTGGCCATTCCATTTGGTTTAAAGAATGCTAGTGCTACCTATCAAATAGCTATGAACATGATTTTTCATGATCTCATTGGCAAGACCATTGAAGTCTATATAGACGACATTATGGTCAAATCATAAACCCAAGGTGAGCATTTGGAAGATTTGAGAAGTGCATTCTTACGAATGTGGAGCCACAATCTCAAGATGAACCACCTGAAGTGTGCTTACGGGGTACGAGTTGGAAATTTCGTAGGCTTCCTTATGCACCAGAGGGGGATTGAGGTTGACATGAATAAGTCTAACACCCTTCAAGAAGGTAAACCACACTCAAGCAAGAAGGAAATTCAATGTTTCTTGGGGCATGTCAATTTTCTAAGACGTTTTATTTCAAATGTTGTAGGAAAAGCCAACGTCTTCTCACAATTGCTTGAGAAAGGCTTTAAGTGGAAGAAGCCACACCAAGTAGCCTTTGAGGGCATCAAAGATTATTGGATTAGGCCACCGATGTTGATTCCACCAAAGCATGGGAAAATATTGAAGATTTACTTCTTTGCCTCTACTGAGTCAATAGGCTATTTTCTTGTACAAGACAATGAGCAAGGGTTTGAATAGGTTATAGTCTACCTTAGCCCTTGCCTAAATGAGTGTGAAATAAAATATACTTACATTGAGAAATTGTGTGTATCATTATGCTATGTATTTGTAGAGTTGTAACATTACTTTCTTGTGTTCACTATTTACGTGGTTGCTCAAACATATGTGTTTGCTATATTTGTTTTTTATTAATGTGACGTGGTCGCTGTAAATACAAATCTGAACAAATGTGCAAAAGGGACTCACCGCAACTAAAGAGTGAGTCCAAATTTGGACAGCACGTTTTTGACCTCAACCACTCATCGTTTTCGAAGAAAAGGAGGTGATATTTTAGTATATCCAACTTCGGTTAATACGTTCGACTTATGCACTAATTAAGGGGACTTTTATATTTTTATGGATTTTTTGATATATAATATGACAGAAAATTAAAGGATGTAGACCTAATTTAAGTGGCAGTTATAGTGATGGAGCAAGGCCTACATACGCCTTTTCTTGTACACTTAAAATTCAGGAATTGGGGTGGAGAAAATCTCAAGAGCTCAGCAGTCCACTTGTAAGCCCAAGTCAATAAGATTTTTAGGCTTGACACCCTTGACTTATAATAACTCGAATGAGTTAGAGTCTGACAAGATTTAGATGGAGCAAACTGTATTTGGGTCACTGAATGAGGACCAACACAATCAAGATCGAGCCTTGGCCGTCAAAGCCCTTAAGTAATGGCACAAACCTAAGTTCATCTGACTTACTAAGCTGTGACAGTAGTATTAAGACCAACACAATCAAGGTCAAGCCTTGGCCGTCAAAGCCTTAAACTAAAGCCTCTTAACTTGTCGATTTTAGGAATAAATTAAAACAAAAAGTCCATACCCGAAGCTCGATGCACTGTATCACTAAAGAAGCAAGTACAACAAGATCTACGCTATGCTAAGTTAAGTTAAGTTACTTCACTCATAGGTAAAAGGCACAAGTGTGCTGTAAAGTAAACTTGAAGAAGTTTTGTATGAGTGGTATTAGACTCCTTACAACTACAATAGTGTCTCTTATTTATAGAAAAACTGAATAATGGCTCCCCCTATTTCCTTGGCATTTTCTTCCCCTGTAGGCCATCAAGCTTCTTTAGCAGGTGGATGATCAGTGAACATGCCCCTAATTTGGTGTGCTCAAGAATATTTCTTGAAGCCCACGTTCGCTTTTTCAGCTAGAGTCTCTTCCAAATGCTCCATGTTCTCTTGGATAAGCTTGCATCCCACACATCTGAAATTGTGCTTCAAGTAATTGTCCCGAGCTCGAAAAGCACCGGTCTTGTGGCCTTCTTGGAAGTCCCTTGAGCTCGAGCTCTTTTTACCCTTAACCATCTCAAGCCTCGAGTGGTTGATAACCTGTTAGGGTGTTAACCTTTCCAAGCAGTTGAGCTCGAGATGTCATTATGTCGGCACCTAAAGGCTTGACTACCCTCGAGGAGGACCTCACGCGATAAGCACGTAGCACTTTTCCCAAAATGGCATTGTCCTAACCCTCTCGAATTTAGGGTGTAAAAAAATGCTCCCTTTTTAGCCATTGGTAATTCAAATTTACAATGAGTAAAAAAAATCTACTTAATTTGACCCTCAAAGGCTACAAGGAGCTGGAGAGAACACTGTTTGACGTCTGACCTTCATTCCTGCGTTTCTATAAATATGACAGTTAGGACTTCAAATCTTCAGTTTTCGTCTCTTGTGCTCTCCCTTCATTTTGATCAAGTGCTTAAAAACACTTGCTGCCTGTTCTTGAATCTTTGTTCTCCGTTGCTAATCTGTTCGTTGCTTCCTTGCATTTCTTCAAACCAAACAATGACGGCTCAAATCGCTTATGCTGTCTCTGCTCCCTTTCCTCAAGCTGATAGCCCTATCGAAAAGTAGGTACATTTGGTCCAATAAGACATTTCAATGGTCTCCGAAAGGCTTGAGTGTCTTATTGATCTTGATGATATCAGGGAGGATCTTTCTTGGATGCCAGAATGATCCTTCTTTAATCTTTCAACCTTGTACCCTGGGGCCCATTTTTGACCCTTTTTATAACCTCCCCAGCCTTGAGGGCAGTTTCCTGATACAGACGAATCTCCTTGGCTTTTTGCAGGTCAATCTTGTGGTGGAAGGCCCATTTGCAAAGAAGCGACATCCTACAAGGGATGGATCTTCATGACCAAGCGGTATTGCTGAATGGGTGGACCAATTGATTCTTACCTATGGAGATAAATGGAAGAATCTCCACATTTATGAGGCTATCGAACTCTCTAAGATTACTCTCAGTTATGACTATCCCATCATGACAGCAATCACGTGCTGTTGGGACATCTGTTACAACGCTTTTGTCCTTCCTGAGGGTTTTCTTAGCATCATCTTAGAGGATATAGTGGCCCTAACAGGTCTTTCTCTAGGAGGAGAGGAGCTACCTCTTGATTCTTTTGTTTCTAAAGAGGTTGAAGCCTTTGCCTCTTCTTTTTTTATGACTAACCTGCCCAGCGATTATGAGTCTTCCATTAAAGTTTTTGTCCTAGAAAGTCATAACTTTGGACGAGGGCTTAGGAAAGAAAAGGTTTATTTTTACTTATTTTGGTTGAACAAGTTCTTTATTGCTAAGTCCTCTAACTCAGTACTTAAGTCCCTTAGGACCATGGCTATTAACTTGGCCTTTGCTGGTCCACTAGCTCTAGGACTATTATTTTTGGCCCAATTGTATGGATGTCTTAAGGACATCATAGTAAAAAACTACATTGTCCAGATAGGAAGATCCTTGTGGCTGGTCTAACTTTGGGCCTAAGCCTACGTGCCTGAGCTCTGCCACAGGGGACACTTTGTCTCGATAAATGAGGGGTTCACTTGTTACGGAGAGCAATTCAATGGATGTGAGGTCCTTTTGCCCCTAGGATGGTCTTTTGACCAATGCCTTGAGAGACTCACATAGGTAGGATTAGGATTCAATGGACTTCCTTCAGAGAGAGGAAACTTGATCCTCTTTGATTTTGGAAACTGGACCTCCATTATGTTGTCTCTGTAGACATCACTCTCAGCTCTAGCAGACTATCTTGTGCCTCAAGACCTTTTCTTCTACCACCAGACTCACCCTGGTTTAGAAACTTCTAGGCTTGGGTTGTTTGCCAGGTAGTTTGGAATGGTCTAGGACATTCTGTTTCCAAGTTTGAGGACTAGGAATCTATGGTGGGCTAAAAGGATCTCTATCCGGCTCTCCTAGTACCAAGGGCTTTCTGAGTCCAACTAAGAGGTCAAGTTACTATATGGGTACCCTATTGCTCGTAGGTACTCCCCATGTGTCACACCTCATTTTATAGCTTGGTTCTAAGCTTATTGGACCTCCAAGGAGGCCAGAGGCGCCGAGCAGTATTTCATGCCTTCAATTGAGCTTGCAGATCCTAGCTTGTGAAGTGTTCAGCCAGCCAGCATTAGGCATACCCTAAAGAAGGCATTGCCAGGTGAACAACCATCTCTAAAGTAGACTTCAGTTTTATCCTTTAGAAGGCCTAAACAAAGACTAATCCTTGTCCTCTTCTTATAGCCACAACTGCTTAGGAAACTCTTAGGAGTACTAGGAGCTTTACCAGAATATTGCTAGAGGAATTCCCTCTAGGACCCTCTCCACCAACCCTTAAAGTTGGCGGCTCAAAGAAAAGAAAGGAGAGAGATGCTCCCTCTGCCCTCACATCCAGAGCCATTCAGGTCGTAGAGGAAGAAGAAGAAGATGAAAGAGAAAAGCCAAGCTTCCTCAATAAGAGGCATTGACCTTTCTTAGTTGGGTTTTTCTTTTGTTCATCTCTTACCAAAAACTGTTTCTAACTTGGCTTTGCATAGGGACAGGAAGCAACAGCCTCAGTTATTGTGGAAATTCTAGATTCTCCACCATAGTAGCTTGTGCTAGAGCCCCCTTATGAAACTAAATAACTGAACTCAAGCATTAAAAAAGGAGGAGATATTGCCACTTCAGCTCTGGGGCTACTCATAAGTGAACCACCTAGAGAGGTTTCACTCCCAGTCCCTCTGAACCAGAGTCCTGTGCAGGCTCTATTCCTTCTTCAGGGAGCGGCCTTCATAACCGTTGAAGAGATTCATGAAGGTATGATCTCTTTCTTTGGCTCATGAATCATTGAATTCCAAACCATCAGTTAGTTCTGACATACAAGCATTGCCCTTTCAGAAGGTCCCCTTGAGGAAGACATTCTAGTGGCTAAAATACCAGAAGAGGTTTCTCCCGTCCTTCCAATTGAAGTCTTATATGTAAAAATTAGTCCCTTCCTACTTTGGCTCATTTCTAGAATTAGGACTTGATCTCACTCGTTTTGATGTTGTCCCTTTCAGGTTACACCACCAAGAGTTCTCTCTCCTCGAATCTCATAGAGGATTACATCCCCCTTGGAGAAATTAGGGGCATGAGGGAGATTGGCATTCCAGTAGCTGGACTGAGTATCTCCTAGATTTCAAAGACTAAGGAAAATGGCACACCTCCCTGTCCTTGCTTTGATTGAGAATGCCACTTGCCAAGAAGCTACCTCCCTAGTGAAGGCCTTGAAGAAAGATCCCAAGGTGGACCCTACCATTGCTAGAGAGCTTGAGGTGTTAAAGAAGGTGTTTTCCAAAGCCAACTAGGAGGTCGCATCACTCCTTCAGAAGAAGCGGCATTGCCAAGATGCTATTAGAGACCTGGGACATTCAGCTGGCCTAAGAGGACTACAACTTCTTTTGAAGAACTCTAAGCAGCTAAGGAAGTCTAGAGTCAGCAGACTCAAGACATCAAAGGCTTAGAGGGTGAAATCCATCACCTAGAGGAGAAGTTGAGGCAGCTTAAGAAACAACTGTCTTCTCTTAAGCAATTGCACACTTCTCAGGGCTCAAAGGTTGGAGAGCTCGAGCAAGTCACCATAGAGGCTCAGAGAACCAATCTAGCCCTTTAAGAAAAGGTGCTCTCCCTGGACTAGCAATTGAATGAAGCCACTAGTCAGTTGTCAGTTATAGAGGAATCCTTAGTAAGAATTAGGACTGAACTCTTTTGATACTTGTAAAGAAGTTTTTGGCTATGCAAGTAACCTACACTATTTTGTATTAGCTATGTACTCCTTAATATTATCAATGGAATATGCATTTTGTTGAATATGTCTCGTAGTTTGGCAGTTCTTTATTTTATTTTTCTAACTTAAGGATCATTGAGCTAATGCCCAAGACATTGATATTGAAACTGAGCCTATAACTCTGAGAATCTAAGTTTAAGGACTTCCTTATTATAATCCCAAATCGATGGCACATATTTCTTAAGTAATCTTCCATTGCTGGCCCTTGGATGAGTTCTCCCATCTAGGTCTTGGATTAAATAAGCGTTTTCTTCAAATACCTCTATGACTCTGAATGGGCCCTCCTAATTTGGGGACCATTCCCAAAGACGCAATCTTTCTAGCCAATGGGCAAAACCACTTTCCAGAATAAGTCCCCCAGGTTAAAGGACCTTGATTTGACCTTTTTGTTATAGGCTTTGCCCACCCTTCTCTTTTATTTTTGTTGTTTATGAAGGACGTCAAGCCTAACTTGATCCAAGTTAGTTAGCTCGTCTATCATAGCTTGCCCATACTTAAGTTCAGAAAACCTCCCTTGACGAGGCAGCCTAATAAACTGAATTATGACTTCTATTGGGAGTACAACATCATGGCCATACATTAAATGGAAGGGGGTTCAGTTGCATCACGTTTGGACATTCTGTAAGCCCAAAGGGCATCAAGTATCTGAGATTATCCTCAATCATCTTCTCAATATAGGCCTTTACAATCTTGTTGTGCTTGGCTATTAGCTTAAGCGTAGTAAAGGGTTAAGTTCAAAATTTCAATGTTGAAACTCTTGGTAATCTCCTTAACCTATACCCCAGTGAACACTTGAGCTTGGTCTATAGTAATGGATTTTGGGTTTCCAAACCTGCATAGCATGTATTCTTTGATAAAATCAATCACATCTTGGTGATTATATTTCTATATGGTTTAGCCTCCACCCATTTTGTGAAATAATATGTGACCACAAGAATGTAGGAGTGTTGCTTGCTAGAAGGAGCGCTAATTTCTCCTCTGATATCCATTAACCATCCTCGAAAGAGCCACAATTTGACAATAGCATGCATCTCAACTGCAGGGACTCTTGGTACATGACCATGTCTTTGGCATACTGTGGCATCCTTTTCCATACTTGATATAGTCATCCTTCATTGATGGCTAATAATAGCCAGAATGTCTAATGAGCAAGTGCATCTTATTGCCAGCCAAATGGGATCCACTGATTCTCTCATGGTCTCCTACCATCACTAGCATTGCTTCGTCTAAGTCTAGACACTTGAGAAGCACCCCACTAGCATCTCTTTTATATAACTCTCCAGATTCATCATCAAGATAGAATCTATGAGCTCTCATTTTCATATTCCTGTCTTGGACAAAGTCATGAGGGTTTTTGAAGTAATCCATTAAGGGCCTTCCTCCAATCCTCATGTTGGCTTGTGATAGACTGATGTACCTCAAAGCAATTGAAGTGTTTACTTGTAATTGCTCTACTCTCATAACTGAAGGACTCAATGAATTCAATGTCATGGTCTAAAACTTTAGTTCCAATAATGCCCACCCTTCACCTCGTTCTATAAAAATGGGATTCCGTGTGATAAGCTTTTGATATTTAGCAATTCCTATAATTATGAAAACCATGTGAGATACAGAGGAATAGGCTATTCTTTTTTTTAAATTATGTTGCCCATGAATCTAATTTTCATTTCATCCGGAAAAAGCCATCTTTTTCTCAACAATGTCTTTGTCATTTATTCTTTCTATTTATTCCCTCCTACATTCTATTATCTTACTTTTACTAAAAATTTGTGTCGTTCTTACTAAAGTGTATATATGCAAGCATGATAACTTATATTCTGTTCTATATCTCCATGAATTCGACCATGGTTCCCTCACACCATGTACTAGGTAACTTATACCATGAGGCTAACTGAGCCAAATCATTGGCTATCTTGTTTTGCTCTTGAGGTATGGGTTCAAATTGGACAACCTCAAACTTACTCAATAGCTCTTGCATCATTAAGATATACTTACTCAAGGTATTGCTTAAACACTAAAACTCCCCTTTTACTTGGCAAATGACTAACTACGAATTCACTCTTGTGACAATGTCAGGGACTTGCATTTTAAAGAGAGTTTATAGGCCTATGATCAATGCCTCATACTCTGCCATATTGTTGGAGCACTTGCCAACTAAGGTGACAGCTAACATGAAGATAATTCTAGCAGGGGGGTTCAATCATGATCCCGACCGCGATGCTTAAATTGGTCCTTGATCCATCCAAATATGGCTTCCAAGGGACCATTTCTACCACTAAGAGCTAATATGGCTCATAATCTAAGCTAGTATGAACCTTTGGTTGGTTAGCTAAAGAGTTTGCTAAGGCTTGGCCTTTGACTGACTTTTGTGACACATGTGCCAATTCCAATTGAAGTAGAGCAATGCACCACTTCAATCTTCCTCTAATAAGGGGTCTATCTAGCATGTATTTAATGATATCTGTCTGAGCAACCACGTATATGGTAAATGCTAAGAAGTAATGTCTCACTTTCATAGATGCATAGAACAGAGATAGACACAATTTTTCAATAGAGGAATACTTTATTTCATATTCATTCAAATAATGGTTTAGATAGAACACAGCTTGTTCAAAACCTTGCTCATTGTCTTGTACAAGCAAGTAACCAATTGATTTATCTGAAGCAAAGACATATATCTTCATTGGTTTGCCATGCTTTGGTGGAATTAGCACTAGTGGCCTGATCAAGTATTCCTTAACAGCCTCGAAGGCTGCTTGGTGTGGCTCCCCCCACTTGAAGTCTTGTCTTTCTCTTACTTCATCAATGAAGAGAAGGCTTTGGTTTTTCCCACGACATTTCAAATGAAACATCTTAGAAAATTAAATTGCTCTAGGAAGTGTTGAAGCTTTTTTTGCTTGAAGGCGATTTGGCCTCTCGAATGGTCTTAGTCTTATTTATATCCACCTCACAGATGTTATCTACGTAGACTTCCATGGTCTTGCCAATGGGATCATGAAAGATCATGTTCATGGCTCTTTAGGAGGTGGCTCAAGCGTTTTTCAAGCCAAATGGCATAACGACCCATTTAAAGGTCCTTATTGATCTCGACCATCTGAATGCCATTTATGGGCATCCTCTGAAGCAATCATGGCTTGGTAGTACCCAAAATAGCCATCCATAAAGGATAAGGCCTCATGCCTTGATACACAACTGCGGCCGCACTGCTAATTCCAACAACAACCATGCACCCACACCCATCGCCACGATCATCTCCATGGGGAAGCATACCTAGGGTTAGATATTATTTGTATATATATATATATATATTCCACTGCGGGCATAAAGATCCCACCATAGCCAGACATCAATATCAGCGGTGGAATTGTATGGATGTTCAATTGTATATCTCTAAATCCGACCCTAAATTTTTACTGATAGTGACATCAAAATAATCATTTTTTTCATCGATCATTAAGAAAGTCAGCTGTTGAAGAAGTTTAACAAGGTTTTATTTGAGTTTATACCCCGAGAGCATAATAAGGTTGTTAATGACTTGACCCAACTAACTCCATGTACAAACTGCCTAGAACATGGTGTGAAAAATCCATGGTCATCAAGACCAAGGTTCTGGACCACAATCTCGAGATCACTGAGTCCTTTAGCACTGAGAGCAAAGTGGTTACAAATTATCACTTTAACTGCTTTGAGGCATGTCATTCTACCATGGATCCACATGAGGATTGGAGAAAATCCTTAGTGAATACTTCAAAAACCCACGTGATTTCATCAAAGATAAAAAGATTAAGAGGAGGGCTCATAGGTATCACCTAGATGATAGATACGGAGAGTTGTATAAAAAGGATGGCTATAAGGTCGTGCATGTCATCAGAAGGGTTAAAGATTGGGCCTAGGGCATATGGTTCACGGAAAGAAGAGGGGTCCTCCTCAGAAGCCAAAGAAGGGTCCTCCTCGATAGAGGTAACGTTAGTATGGACCTCAGCTTTTCCATGACCACTGTGTTTTCCGATTGGACCAAATGCTTCAAGAAGGGCTATTAGCCTTGGGGATGGGGATGGAAAGACAATAAGTGATTTGTGCCATTTCTATGGTTTGAAAAATCTAAAGCTCTAGAAGAAAAGTGCAAAGAAATCAGCAAATAAAGCAAGAGCTTAAAACCGAGAGCAAGTGATGGAGCTCTTGATTGGAATGAGGAGAAAGCATAGAGCAAATGGTGAAGAATTTCAATCTAACTATCATATTTATAGATATGCGGGAACGAAGGCAAATTAAGCATTAAGTTCCCTCTCAAGCTTCTTGTAGCTATTAAAGGTCAAATAAAGTGGATTTTTTACCTTTTAGAAATATGAAATTATCAACAAAAAAAAGGGGGCATTTGCTTACGCCCCAAACTTGTGGGAGTTGGGACGACACCATTTTGGGACAAAAGGACACGTATCTGCCACGTGGGGCTATCCTCGAGGAAACTTGGCCTTTAGATACAAAAATAGCAGTGTCTTAAGCCCATTTACTTGATGAGTTTAAATCCCTTAGGAGATAATATCCCCTCAGGATGACTGATGGAGAGAAAGGAGCTTAAGCTTACGGGTCTTGTAGAAGGCTGCAATAAAGGTGTTTCTCAGGCTCAAGCCAAGTGCATATCAAGAAACATAACTTAGCATAGTGTAGTGTAGCATAACTTGTGCTTGCTTTCCTTCAAGGCAATACAATTTCTGGGTTTTAAGTATGAACTCTCTATTTTAATCTATTCCCAACAATCGACGAATTGAGATGTGGGTCACTAGTTTAGCGCTTTGACGGCCAAGCCCTAAGCTTGATTTACGTTGGTCTTAACACTGGTGTCACTACTTGATAAGTCAGGTGAATTTAGATTTTAATCATCGTTTAAGGGCTTTAAAGGTCAAGGCTTGACCTTGATTGCACTGGTTTTAATCCAGTGACCTAAATACGGTTCACTCCACTTAAATCTTGTCAAACTCTAACCCATTCAAGTCATTATAAGTCAAGGGTTCCAGGCTTAAAAACCCGATTCCCTCGGGTTTGTAAGTGGACTGCTAAGCTGTTGAGTTTGTCTCCATCTTAGTTCCTAACTTTTAAGTCTATGAGGTAAGGCATTTGTGGGCTCAGCTCCGTTACCCCAACTGTCACTTGAGATAGGTCCATATCCATTTACTTTTTTCGGTCAAAATAATAAAACTAAAAAACAAAAAAATTATAATTATACTATCCTTAATTGGAGCAAGTGTAGAATCCACATTAATATTAGAAACCGAAGTTGGATTCACCGAAAGCATCAAACCTCTCCAGAGGTGATTGATTAAAGTCAAACATGTGCATTTTGTAAATTAGGCTCGCTCTCAAGTTGTTGCGAGTCTCATTTGTGCATGTTTGTTCGATTTTTTTTTTTTTACTTATGGCGACCACACAAATACTAAACAAACAAAAGGAGCAAACAATATGAACACCACTGGCTCTAGGAGGCTTTTCGGCCTCTTTGACTGCTGGTTGCTGGTGGCACGTGGGTACACACGCCAACATCCCTAGCGGTGGGTGGGGTCCACGCGCCACTTACAATAGTGCGTATTCCTTGGACCCATATAAAACAAATTCCTTTTTAAAAATTATTTATAAATTTGTCTTCTTAATTTGAAACTATAAAATTAAAAGTACATAAAATGCTTAGATTTTATATGGATGCATATAGCATGTCAGTGACAAATTCATTTATTCATGGCAATCTTAATAATTTTTATTCTACTAATTAACATATAATTAATGAATGATTGGCGAAGACAAGTATTATGGTGTTCATACCCCCAAAGGAAATCATAGATAAATATAAACACGAAATTTAAGGAATACCTCAATTATAGAATAGGATAGAGACATTCTCTATTGCCTTGGTAGATTGTCTTAGGAACCATAGTATCAGTTGAGAGGGATACAAAATCCTCTATGATATTTATAATAATGTATATTTACTGGTTGAAAGAAGCGTATATTTATGGGTACCTAACCATCCCTCCTCTCAATCACTACTCTCTATTATTAGGAAAACCTCCCACTACTTTAGTGGGATTAATATTCCTGAATATCTCAACAATTGAGATATTAGTGTGGAAAATTACTGATGGATCAAGTCATATTCAACACATTTCATAACGAAATACACAACTTTTTATAAGTAGTACAAGCTAATCCCTAATAGAAGCTAACAAAATTGATTTTTTGCAGCACTTTTTGATATTAAACACTGATCAATGCGCACCAAATTATCCCCTTTCATGTTGTGGGTTTGCTGCCTCATTATTAGTGGTATCAAGGGTAAATGCGCGATAGTATTTAGTGGTGATATAATGATAATGATGCCACATATGAGTCTTTTATGAATTTCACATTGGAGATGTGAGGGTGAAGAGATCAATACATAAGTCTAGTGAGTTACTCTACCTAATGTCAATTAATTTTATGATTGAACCCAACTTGGTTTTATATGTGGATCTCACGTGCGGAAACTCTATGGGTCGGGTCTAAAGCCCTGTAAAATTTAAGATATAGACATTGTTGGGATTATATAAGGTTTTCATCACTATGGTTCAACTAATAGGCATCCCAGTCCTAGAAAAATTCGGTAAGCTAACTAACTTGGATTCCATCCCCTCCATCACTGTGGTTAAGTAAGTATATACCAAGTCTAAAGCTATAGGTCCCTGATATTAGACACTCTATTAGGGGTCCTTAATACCAGACACCCTGTTATTGGTCCCTGAAGCCAGACACCTTGTTGCGTATTCTTGATACTAGACGTGCTGTTACGAATTCCTAATACCAGGTGCTCTGTTATAAGTTCGTGATACCAGAGGCCCTGTCACGAGTTTGTGATACTAAAAGCCCTATTAGGGAACCCCAATTTCATTATGGGTCCTTGACGCCAGAAGCCTTCTTATGGATTTGTGATGCCAGAAGTCTTATTATGGATCCTTGATAAAAAACACCTTATGCTTGCCCTCCAAATACTTCAATCCTTCCTGCCCTTTATGCCTATAAAAGGGTCTCAAAGCCATGAACAAAATGGAGGATCATTTGGAGAATGCAAGTTTCTTTCTCTACCAAAGAACTCTCCCATTCTTTCATGAGTTCTTATCCGTCCTTTCTCCTCAAACTTATGTCTCTCTCTTCTCTTTGGGGAGTAATTATGTAGCTTCCTCTACTCATGTTAAGTATTTTATGCTTATTTTAGTTCATTTTAAATAAGGCTCCGTTGAGCCTATTTATTCTACTAGTCCACAATAGGTTTAACGAGCGAAATCTTCAGCTCACTAGTCTATTAAAGCCTTGAGAGTGCTCTAGGTCGATTCCATACATTAGTCTCTTGATATATTGACATGATCCTATTAATTCGCTGATTATTCATTAGTATGTTTATTTACTAATTGGTTAATTATTATTTCATAAGATTGGTTCTGACTTCAGCATCGGAGATGTCTCCTGTGGGTTTCTCCATGAGCCCGTATAACTATTTGTCTATCTTGTAGGAAATATCAAGTCGGGCATGTAGCTAGAGCTTGAGTTCAGTTTATCCTAACGAACCCTACCTCAAACATAATTCAAACACGATGAATAAGAGCACTACCAAATTCTTCTTAAATAACATGGTGGCACTTGTGGGAAAGATTACAAGCCCACACCTAACTTAGTGTTTCTTGTAAGATTCAGATATTTTTAGCATCAAGTGGATTTATTTTCAACATTTTCGGTCTCTTTTTCATTTTTTCTTGATAAAAACAAGCTTATTCAAGCAAAATTAACCAAAGAAACTCCCTTGTATTTTTTGAACACAATAGGTGGGGCTTTTTTTGGGTGAAATTAAGTACATAAAGATCTTTTTCGTCTCCTTTGAACAAAAACGAGTTTATCTCATTTCTTTGAAATGAAAACAAGCATATCCTGAAATGAGCCTATCTTCTTGTGCTTTGATCAATGCCCCAAGGCACGGTATTTCTAGGTAAAAACTCCTTGTTTAAGATATTGACAGTTATGGAACATGGACATGAAATTTTCCTTAATTACGAAAGTGGTGGATATGCAGGAGCAAAGAATCTAACCTCAATTAAGGAAACAATGAATGTGGAAAGAGTGGGCGGTTACACAGTCAAAGCATGTATCTCAAACTCGAGCTTGTAACCTTGAGCTTGAATCCGAAGTAAGGACGAGGCCTCGAGCTAGCACTTTCAAGGTTGGCTAGAGAATGACAACTCGCCTCTAGATAGATCCCGAAAAAAAAAAAAAACATGATGGTCATAAAAATAAAAGTCTTGGTTGGAAAAAGTGAGCACCGCACCATGACCCGCCAGCCCTATAGGGCACCCGTGCCCGTGTGGCCCACTATGCCCACTTGAGGCCCGCAAGACTTTACATAATCAAAGGAAAGGGGTATATAAAGTGGCTTACTCACCTCTAGGTTTTCTATGTGGGATTGGAGAGTTTTAGCAATTTCAACAAAATTGAAACACATTCCTCTAAATTCAAACAATAATTTGAACAAAAATTATCACATAAAATCTGTTGGAGGAATTCCTTACAAACCGGGTAACCAAAAGATCTCAGGTGTCGAAGTTATGTAATCACTTTCCTTAAGACTTATTTCGATGTAGTGAAATAGTCTCACAGATACAACAACGACCAAATAAATGAAGTGAGAGTATGTGTAAGAAGGAAAAGAGAGAGAGGTAGAGAGAATAAACTTTCAAAAACTTTCAAGAATTTATTAACAATCTTTCACAAGGATTTCATATATATTGTTCAAACAAAATGGGGGCATATTTATAGAAAATCAATGTTCAAATACGTCCCAAAGTATATCCATATTAACCGCCAAAAACCACTTTTAACCGCGCAAAGTAACGGTCAAAGCTACCCTGTGTGTTGACACACAGACCTTCATTCAACTTTCTGTAAGTTTGTGTGTCGAAGTGAGTGTTGACACTTACATCGATACACAGGGTACTGTAAGATTGTGTGTTGAAGCGAGTGTCGACACTCATTTCAACATAGGTAGTTCTGCAGACCTGTGAGTTGACACACAGATTCCCGAGGACGTTTCTTTAAAGCTGTGCATCGACACACACAATCCTTGTGTTGACACACACCTAAGTCAATCCAAATACATTCAAAACAAGTATGAAACACTTCTCAAACACTTCATTAAGTACTTTAATTTTGAAAATACATCAACATTCCCCGCTATTTTCAAAATACATTCATTCTCATATTATAAAATATCAAAATAATAGGAAGCCTTTTATGCATTAACAGAGGTGTCTTTCGATTGAACCTCCACCTAGTGAAGACACATTACAATTAATCAGAATGAAAATAGTAGACTAAGCTTTGAACCATACATTCCATTTAACTAACTGAATACATCTCCCAGATCGACACATTTGTAGCCTTGTGTCCTGTACTCTTTAGGAGTGTTTCAGAGCCAAACCCTTGTCATTAAATCACTCTTTTGAAGTGGCCAAACTTCATATTCACTTAGTTGGACCCCATTGATCATGTCCCTGCAACATGACATTCAATAATAATATATACTCGGGTCCATTAAGAGCATAAGCTCATCCTCTTTATTCCTTTATCATAGGTTACCAAACCCTTCGCACACGAGATGGAAATTTCTCTTTTAGTGCTTGCAGTCACATGGATGACAAAACTCTCTCATTGAACCCAAGACTCGGTGTTGTACCAAATGTCGAGTTGAGGATCCATCATGGGTGACTCAAATAGAAGGGTTTCAGCCCCATCCCTTCATTTGTTTTCAAAACCAAGTCTCTAGCTAGGCCTTTTGTAATTGGATCCGCTAGATTCTGACTTGTTCTCACAAAGTCCACAATGATGACCCCTTCTCGGATAAGTTGTCTCACTACACTATGTCTCACACCATTGTGTTTGAACTTTCCATTATACACCTCACTATATGCTTTCGAAAGCATAGCCTGACTATCACCATGGACAGAAATAGGAGAGATCGGCTTCGGCCACAAAGGAATCTCATACAAAAGATCCTTTAACCATTCGGCTTCTTTTGTTGTAGTCATACAAAAGATCCTTTAACCATTCGGCTTCTTTTGTTGTAGACGTAAGTGCTATAAACTCCGCTACCAAAGTGGAATCGGAAATACATGTCTGTTTCTTGGAACCCCAAGAAACCGCACCCCCACCAAGTAAGAAAATCCGCCCGCTTGTGGATGGATGATCTTCCTCATCGGAGATCCAGCTGGCATCAGAGTATCTTCCCAAAATGGGAGGATACCCTTGAAAAGAAATACCATAGTCCATGATTTTTTGTAAGATACTTAGTACTCTATATATTGCATGCCAATGTAATTTACTCAGATTGCTAGTATGCCTACTTAGCTTTCCAACAACAAAAGCTATATTAGGCCTTGTGCTAGTCATATGGCGTACATCAGATATCCTATGACTTTGGCATACTCCAGTTGTGACACTAGAGTTCCATCATTCCGTACAAGTTTCACACTTGGATCCATCAGAATAGACATAGGTGCACAAGCACCAAAGTTGAATCTATTCAACACCTTTTCAATGTAGTGAGATTGTGCCAAGGGTAGTGTGTCACCACTCCTTATTATTCTTATACCAAGAATAATCTTAGCCTCATCCATGTCTTTCATAGCAAAGTTCCTCAAGAGAAATTTTTTAGCTTTCTCTTTCCAAGTTAGTACGGAAAATTAGCGTGTCATCAACATACAAACAAATAATGACTCCTTTGCCATTTTCGAACTTGCTATAGACACACATGTCCGATTCATTGATTATGAATCTGTTGTTTAGAACAACTTGGTCAAGCTTTTGGTGCCACTGTTTACGAGCTTGTTTTAGCCCATATAGAGGTCTTATGAGTTTACATGCTTTCCTCTCTTGGCCCGGAACAACAAACCCTTCCGGTTGTTCCATATAAACCTCTTCTTCCATCTCACCGTTTAGGAATGCCGTTTTCACATCCATTTGGTGAATCGCCAGCCTGCAAAATAGAGGCAAGAGGTATTAGCAATCTTATCGTCGATATCCTTGCCACCGAGGCATACGTATCAAAGTACTCTATCCCATGTTTTTGGGTAAACCCTTTAGCCACCAAACGGGCTTTAAACTTGCCAATAGTTCCATTCACTTTCATTTTCTTCTTGAAGATCCACTTACATCCTATGGGCTTGTTTTCTCGTGGAAGATCCACTAAAATCTAGGTATTATTACCCATACGATGGAGTCTATCTCATCATTTATCGCCTCTCTCCAAAAGGAGGCATCATGAGACTTCATAGCCTCATCAAACATCATAGGATCTGACTCTATGACACAACAATATAGAGTTACATGGTCCACATAGTCTCTAGTACCTTCTACCAAAAATGTGTAGAAGTCTGGTCTGAAAGATTTCCCTTTCCTAGCTCTTTTACTCCTTCGGAGTTCTAGAGTGTTATCGGGAATTTCTTCCCTCTCATGATGGTCTCCATCATATGACATAGGGATGTCATTTTCAACTGATACATTGCCCCTCGGTCTAGGAATAGAGGAAAACCGATTTTCATCAAAACTAGCATCTCTCAATTCTATTATAGTGTTAACATTGACATCGTGGTTTAATTCAATCATATAGAACCAATAGGCTTTATTATGAGCCGCATGTCCAACGAATATACAATCGATGCCGCTTTCACCTATCTTTTTTCTTTTAGGTTCAGGGACTTTAACAACTGTCCTACACCCCCAAACTCTAAAATATTCAAATTCAGGGCTCATTTGTTCCAATGTTCATATGGGGTTATTTTACTTTTCTTATTAGGAACACGGTTCACTCACCCCAAAAACCATCACTGAGTCCGGAATTAGACAACATGGCATTGAACATCTTGGTTAAAGTTCGATTTTTCCGCTCAGGCATGCCATTTTGTTGTGGCGTATAATGTGCCGTCACCTCATGTACTATTCCCATGCTATCAAATTATTTAGGATCATAACACTTCCCAACACAATCAATTCTAAGTCGTTTTAGGAAGGTCTGGCAATGTAGTTCGGTTTCAGCCTTAAATGCCTTAGATTTTTCAAGTGATTCGTCTTTATAATTTATGAGATTGACACAACAATATCTAGGGCAATCATCTATAGAAGTTATGAAATATCTCTTTCCTCCTAATGTCGGAGTTCTCTTAAAATTGCATAAATCACTATGCACTAAATCAAGCAAATTTTTTTTGCCTTTGAACCGAAGGAAACTGTAGTCTTGTTATTTTCGTTAGCATATATATTTTACATTTATCAATAACTTTGTCAATATGAGGAATTAACGATAAGTTTGCCATTTCATGCATTCAAAAAAAATTTACGTGACCAAGTCTTTGATGCCAAAGAAACGAAAAATCAAGCATATACACCGAACTAACATTTTTATTATTAACATTCAGCTTGAACATGCCCTCACATAGGTACCCTTTTCCAACAAACGACCCCTGGACAACACAAATTTGTCAGCCTCAAAGACCAACTTGAACCCTAACGTATTTAATAGGCCACCAGATACGAGGTCCTTCTACAAATTCGGGGCAAAACACATATTGGTCAAGCTAGGGGTTTTGTCCAAAGTGAAAAGTAGTTCCACTTTTCCCTTACCCTTGACCGATATGGTTGCTCCATTACCATAAACAACTTAGTTCCGTCGTCTATGGGCTCGAACACTTTGAAGAGCCTCCTATCTTTACAAACATGTTTTGTAGCCCTCAAACCAACCCACTAAGAGTCATCATCTTGGACTAGGTTGATTTTGGATATCATTGGCATGAAATTATTATTCGAATTTTTGGTGCGATGATCTAGCCCTATGCCTTTTTGTTCTAAAGGCGATAATAGTCCCTTCTCAAGTGACCGGCCTTTTGACACTCCCAACAGACAGGCTTTGGCCTCTTGTCATCACGTTTCTTTTGGAAGTGTCCGGTTCTTTCGGTCCTTTGTTCGACTATCCTTCTTCCATGACATTAATCCTTCCAATGTGACACGGACGATCTTTGTTCTTGTCTTGCAACCTGTATCCTTCCTCAATGCAAAGATGGCTAGCCAACTCCTTGATGACATGTTTTCCTTTTTGTGATTGAAACTTTTCTTAATGTCTCTCCAAAAGGGCTGAAATTTGTCTATCAAGGAGGAAACAACAATAGTATCATTCATGTTCATGTTGTGTTGTTTAAAATGGTTTTATATTCTTTCTATTTCATAAAATTGTTCCATTACCAGATGATTATCAACCATTTTATAACTATTAAATTGACTAACCAAAAACTTTGTACTTGTTGCGTCCTCTGCCATATAACGTGCCTCAATAGCGTTCCATAACTCCTTGGTTGTAGGCAAGTTGGAGTAGATGTCGAAGAGGGTGTCCGTCATGCCATTGAGGATGTGCCCCTACGAATGTAATCATCGTTCTCCCACTTCAAATGGGCACGTTGCTCGGACAATGTCTTCTCCTCATCAGTTGGAGGATTAGGAATTGGTGTATTCAGGGCATACACCACATTCAACGTTGTTATCAAAAAATGCATCTTCCTTTGCCAGCGGCGAAAGTTGCTGCCATCAAACAGGGCCAATTTCACAAATTTGGCTATCATCTCGCACAGGGAAGAAGCCATCCCAAACCAAAAAGTTAAGTCTTAAGATTGTTGGAGAGATTCCTTACAAACCAGGTAACCAAAAGATCTCAGGTGTCGAAGCTGTGTAATCACTTTCCTTAAAACTTATTTCGGTATAGTGAAATAGTATCAGAGATACAACTGTAACCAAATAAATGAAGTGAGAGTATGTGTAAAAAGGAAGAGAGAGAGAGATGTAGAGAGAACGAACTTTCAAAGAATTTCTTAACAATCTTTCACAATGATTTCATATATATTCTTCAAACAACATGGGGGCTTATTTATAGAAAATCAGTGTCCAAATAAGTCCCAAAGTATATCCATATTAACCGCGAAAAACCACTTTTAACTACGCAAAGTAACAGTCGAACTGCCCTGTGTGTCGACACATAGACCTTCACACAACTTTTTGTAAGTCTATGTGTTGAAGTGAGTGTCGACACTTATATCAACACATAGTGTACGGTAAGATTGTGTGTCGAAGTGAGTGTCAACACTCACTTTAACATACGTAGTTCTGCAAACCTATGTGTCAACACATAGATCCCCGAGGACGTTTTTGCAGAGCTGTGTGTCGACACACACAATCCATGTGCTGACACACACGTAATTCAAGTTAAATACATTCAAAATAAGTATGAAACACTTTTCAAACACTTCATTAAGTACTTTAATTTTGAAAATACATCAACATTATCTTGTGTTTTTGCTTACCATTTATGGTATGGCTTGTTTTATTGGTGATCCATGTTGATTGTGTTTTCCAACATTATCATAGCCTTCTTAATAGTAATTGTTTAATTTGAATGTTATGCCTGTAATGGATTTAATAGCGCTGCTTTGAGTACATCCCTTTTTTTTTTTTTTTTTTTTTTTTGTAAGTAATCGATCATCAGCAGATTCAACACAATTGTCTGAAGTGTTGTAAATGGGGGCTAATCTAGCCTTATAGCACCGAAGGCGAGTGCCCCAGTGACTTTCTGATAAATATATACTATGCTTACATAAAATCTTATCTATTTATGTAAAAATAATTGAATTGCTCCCAAACGACATGTCATATTTCTAAGACTCAATTGAAGACCTCCATTGAAGATGATTTTGTTTTGGTGGCCCAACTGGAGGCTCTTGTTTACTCGGGCTGATAAGAGGGAGATGGTGTTTAACTGTGGTACTAGGCCTGTTTCACTCTTTGCACCCATTTTATATCTATGAAACTTTTTGCAGGTTATTATAAATCTTATGTACCATATAATATTCTAAAACTATATTAATAATAGTTATATGTTCCTATTAACATTAAAAATATGATTGCATTATTGTAGAACAATTTCAACAAAATAAGATCCAAAAAGTTTTTATTACTGCCCTAACATGAATAAGAAATACTCTGTGAATGACATTAGCGTAAAATATTTTATATTGTGTACATTTTAGACTCTTTTTGAAAACAATTTTAAAATCATTTTTTATTAACTTAAAGGAAAACATTATGACTATATTAAATTACGTATAATTTGAGTCTATACAAGTAACATAATGTTATTTATTAATTATTAAAATGATATTATTGTGCATTATCTATGATATTGCACAATCATTTAGTACATCTTGATGAAGAAGTAAAATGTATTTAATAATTATCAAAAAGTACTAGATGACATTTAATAACATTTTATTCACCATACCAAAATATTTACTGGAAAATATACTTTGATCACCCTTTTGATATGCCCTCGGTGAAAAAATTATCAAGAAGCGCCACTAAGTAGTTAAAATGTGCCCAAGGTGAAAATTTTTTCTTGATCTGCCATTGGTTGTGAGTTCAAATATAGTCCATTATTATTTTTATTATTATTATTATTACCACTAATAATACTACTATAAGGCATGCTGACCGTTTAAATGGAATTGGTTACTAAAACCTTAAATTGAAATAGCAAACATAAACGAAAGGGGATTAAGTAGTATGATCAAGAACATTAGAATTTACGTGGTTTAGTTGAAACTTATATCCCTAGAGGGGAGTACAATAATTCTACTATATCATTGAAAAATTTCATGAGACTTCTCAACTCTTAACCCTTTCTCCACACTAATGTTAACATACACAACATAATGTATGTATAGAGTCACCGCACTAAAAAATTTAGTGTGCCATGGCCTAAATCAGATTGACCCTATCCTCTACCTTATAATGAGATTGCCATTGCACATGGTGTCGTTGTTGGTGTAGCTTCTCAACATTTATATTATCGTTCAATTGATAAACAACCTCTATTTATTGTTACGGAAATACAATAAAATGGGTACAATACCAATAAACATCTTCAAAGAGTGTGGCAAACTACATTCCTTATGATTTATTTCATCCTTATCGAAATAGTCTTGGGGATATAATGAAACCAAAAATAAAAAGTGAGAATGAGTGTAGAGATAAGGGACATCTGAGATAAAAAAACTAGAGAATGATAAAATGTTATTGGGTATCCCTAATCTTGATAGTGAAAAGGATATTTATATTTTCTCAAGTGTCTCTTAATTAGAAGAGACCAAGGCCGGTATTGACATTCTTAGGTCCCAGGCAAACTTTTCAAATGTGGCTCCTCATATGTAATAACATTTCTCTTAAAAATCAATTAATATTAATAATTATTACTTTAAAAACCATAATTTCTAAAATTTAGGGCTCCTAAAATCCCGAGCCCCAAGTAGTTTCTTAGGATTATGTCCAGCCTTGGGAGAGACATACCTCTTCACCAAGAAATACTAAATCTTTTTACTTATTTTAAAAAGATACAAATGTTTACTTTGGATTGAGCTACCTTGTTTTGAAGTAGTCTTTCATTTGGATAAAACCAACTAATGTATGCATTGATGGCCTTCCTTTGTAGAGAATATTAAGCTTATGTAGTTGGCATTTGGTATTGCAATTTTTTCGTTTCAAATTCATCAGTGTATAATTGCTACCTTTAAATTTGAATATTTTTACGCACATATCTAATACACAAGATTTTGATTATGCTCACATAACAAATAATTATTCTAATACTATGTCAATGTCCCGAATTATAGCTTCAAAGGACGAAGGATGGGCCTTCAACTAAGCATCAATGGCTGAAACAGCCTCCAGACAATCCGACTCGCCTACTGTCCTTCTCCAGCCATACCTGATTGTCAGGATGCATGTCAACCTAAATCGCTTTGCTAGCTGCCAACGCAGATCCACACCAACCTGTGCGTAGTCACCCCAAATGATCTATTGCAAAGATGCTCGAAGCCCGTCACATCAAGGATTTCAAACAAGCAAAACTCGAGTTGAGTTTGATAAGACCCCTACTGGGCGGAATCATCAAACCGAAGAGGCGATATAGGACTAGTAAGCTGGTGTCCTTGGGGATTGATCGACTTGAAATTGTTAGATTATAAAACCAATTATAGATCTTCACCCATCAACTTAAGTTTTTGGAAAAGTTGGTTCTTTAACATGGTATAAGAGTCTCGTCGACCAAGAGGTCATGAGTTCGAATCCCAATATTCTTCACGTTCAATATTAGTATATTTTAAGCACAAACTATATGTAATATCAATTCTTTAAAACCTAATGGGCATTTGCGTTAAGGGTATTGATCGATACTACATGCATCCAGAAGATTATGATATTATATCATTCCATTATAGGCTAAGATTCTAGTGTTGTCATAATGTTGACATATGATGGCACTGTGTTATCATCATAGGGGTAAATAAAGTCCTTTTCATCCTCTTGCTTGCCTATATAAGTGACCCACGTAACACTCTTTTCGCATTTAATCATAAAGTTTTCTATAGACATGTTTCTTGTGTTATATTTCACATGGTATTAGAGCCATTTTTGAAGTGAAAATTCCTCTTTATCCTCTCTTCTTGTCTTCCGCTCCCCTCTGATTTCTATCTACTAATTTCTAAATTTTTTTTCTCGCTGATTACTGTTTATTTAAATTAAATCTAATCTTGTTTGAGTTCTCTAATTGAATTAGGGTGAACTTTTATTTATTTATTTATTATGGCAGCCCCTTCCCACAACCCAAACCCTAACCCACAAGTTAGCCACCAGGCTGCCTCTATAGGCATCACCAGGCAGCCGACTCTTGCGGCCACTCCCTCCCGGTTCAACATTCAACTACATCTCCTCTCACACCCCCTCGATCGGAGATGGTTACAATTTCTCTCATATTGGCATCAACATGGTCGGTCCTCCCCTCCATGGCATTTTGGATACCGCTGTCACTATCTTCGGCACTCTATTAGCCTCCGTGAGGCCTATAGTGTCCCAAGCAATTACATTAGACATCCCACACAATTTTTGTCCCCTTCCCCTCAGCTCAAATGCCACTAGTGGAACCGCGCCAGCCTTTTCTCTTTTCGGTAATGGCCTCGGGCTACTGCCACCATCGAACCTCAGTGTCGGTGGAGCCGGTAGTATCTAGACAGCCCTCAACCCAAATCCCCCTTCATTTTTACTTCCTTTTTCGAATATCCAATATGTTTACAATTAAACTCAAAAATACAATTGACTATCCTGCTTGGCGGGAACAATTTTACATGATTTTAGTCGCAAATCAAATTCTTGGATTTATTGATGGTACTTTTCCCTATGCCCCTAGTCAAATAACCAGTCCCACTGGCCAAAATCACCCAAACCCGAATTATCTAGCTTGGTTACGTACTGACCAAAGCTTATGCTCATGTATAGCTGCCACCTTTTTTGCAATCTACTCATTAATACTGTTCGACAACGCATATCCAAAGCTATGTGGGATGCCCTTGCTAGGCGCTTTCAGGATCACTCAATGGCTAAAGAATTTGACCTATGACACCAAATAATTTCACACAAGAAAGATGGCAAAACAATGGATATTTACCTATCCCAACTAAAATCTATTGCTAATGATCTCGCTACTATAGATTGCTCTAGTTCACCTAGAGAACTTGCTCAATATGCATTATTCAGACTTCCCCTGAATGTGCGGCTTTTTCGACATTCATAAGAAATACCTCTCCCTCTCTAAATTTTGAATCGCTCAAAATAGCTCTCCTCAATGAGGAAGCTGCCTTGAATTGCTATCAGGCACACTCCAACCCTAACTCTACTTAGGCCTTAGTTGCTACTAGTATAGGACAAACAAGACCCAATTAGGGCGGCAAAGGATGCAAAGGCCACAGAGGTCGAGGGGCCAAAATGGGAATCAAGGTCAATGCCAACATAACCTCACAGAACCCCACCATTCTGGTGGTCACAACTTAGGTCAATATGGACATGCTCCTACTTCTTTGTCTCAGTGGCTCAGACTTGCTAGTACTCCTTCTTCTACTCCTGGTGTGCTTGGTCCTTCCCCTCTTTTTGCAAATTTGCTCCCAAGTTGGCCATCCTGCTATCTCATATCATCACTGCTTTGATTCCAACTCTTACTCTGATCCATCTCAATCCTTCTCTGCCATGTCCATAGGAGATTTTGGTGACTATAATTGGTATCTAGATTATGGCGCATCTAACCACACGACACCTCACTCAGGTATTCTTCATAATCTTCTTCTATTTAAGCGTCATAAAACTGTTCTTGTTAGGGACGGTGCTTTATTACCTATAACGCATTTTGGTTCTTCTACCATTAAAACTCAGTCAAAGCCACTCAAATTTAACAATGTTTTCTTGGTTCCTCAAGTTACACATAACTTGCTTTTATGTCAAGATAACAATTGTATAGTTGAATTTGACTTAGTTCGTTTTTGTGTTAAGGACAAAGCTAAGGCAACACCCCTTCTTCAAGTACGCAGTAATGGCTTGCTATACAGCTTCTCCCCCTACATGGCCAGTCCCATTGCTTAGGTGCGCACAGGGTACCTTTGGCACCAACGCTTAGGACACTTGAGTAGTTATGTTTTAAGCATTTTATGTAAGCGCAAAATAATTTCCCCCGCCCATTTTTCTAATATTTGTCATTCATGTTGCTTAGGTAAAGCTCATTGATTGCCATTTGAGTGAGCTATTCATTCTACATTTGCACCATTACAAACAATTATTTCGATGTGTGGCAATCACCGGTTTATTGTATTTCCACCTATAAATACTATATTATTTTTGTTGATGATTTTTCTCATTTTATTTGGCTTTACCTTATGTAAGGAAAATTGGAAGTTTATGACAATTTCATTAATTCTAAAAACCTTGTTGAAAATCAATTTAACCTCAAAATCAAAATTTTTCAAAGTGATGGAGGATGCGAATTTGATCATAGATGCATGGCCGACCTATGTCATAGCCCATGGCATTCACTTTCGCCTATCCCGTTCTTATACCCCACAACAAAATGGGGTGGTGGAACAAAAAACATTGATGCTTACTTGAAATGATAGGAACACTTTTAATTCAAGCAAAACTACCCGAACACTTTTAGGATGCTGTGGTTTGTGGAACATGCCTTACAATAAATCGTCTTCCAACTCCTCTCTTCTCTAACTCCTCACAATTTGGAAAACTGTTCAACAAATTTCCAGATTATAAACCCTTTCGTGTTTTTGGATGTGAATGTTACCCAAATCTTACACCGCATGCCCCACACAATTTGGCCCCACGATCCACAACTTGTATATTCTCGGGATATGCTACTCGCAATAAAAGGCTATCGATGCGTTGACCCTAAAACAAATCGTGCTTGCATTAATCGTGATGTCATATTCGATGAAGCTTTCCCTTTAATGAACTGACACATATAGCAACATCACAAAACATGCAAGACTCTCTCATACACCTCCCGCCCCTCCCCTCTGTTCCTTCTCCGCAAACCCAGTTCACCTACATTGACGGTCACCTCATCCTCGGCCCACCGATGGCCTCTTTGAGCTCGCTACTGGACCCCCATAACACGGGTACCGGCCTGGACCCCCCCACTAAGGTGCGATTGCTCCTGGGCCCACCATACCCCAACTCACCGAGCATAGCCCCGTTCATACTCCAATGGTGCCCACACCACCTGGTTCCCCTATTGCTGCTCACCACCCAACGATCCATACCACTTGCCCCTTGGATGAGATACCCAAAACCCAACACGAACCACCACCCGAATCTAACTCCCCAACCCCGCACGAACCTAATCCATATGGGCAACCTAATGTTCATCCCATGCGCACTTGATTAAAGGATGGTATTCGTAAACCTAGGTACCCATTGTCCTTAACATCAATAACAATTATTTAAGAACCAACATGTTTTTCTCAGGCAGTAAAGAAACCCAGTGGCAAGAAGCCATAGCGGATGAATTCAATGTTCTAATTCAAAACCATTACCTGAGACTTAGTTCCCCATGACTCTTCAAATAACCTTACAGGAAGCAGTTGGAAATACCAGGTAAAGTATAAAGCAAACGATTCAGTTGATAGTTTTAAAGCTCGACTTGTTGCACAAAGTTTTCATCAACTAGAGGGTATTCACTTTGGGAAACTTTTAGCCCCATTGTCAAATCCGCAACCGCATGCTTTGTCCTTTCTCTGGTTCTATCTCTCGCAATTGGTCCATTCGCCAACTTGATGTTAAAACTATTTTCTACATGGTTTCTTAAAAGAAGAAGTTTACATGAAGCAACCTCAAGGTTTTATTCATCCAAAATTTCGAACTCATGTGTGTCATATGCGCAATGCCCTTTATGGGCTTAAATAGGCTCTTAGAGATTGGTTCCAACCATTTAGCTCATTCCTTTGAGTCTTAGATTTAATTGCAGTCATGCGGACCCCTTCTTGTTCATCTTCAATGCGCTCAAATACAATATTTTTCTCATCCTTTATGTTGATGATATTATCCTAACTGGTTCACCTAATAATGAAACTCATTCAAGATCTTTCTACACAATTTTGAAATGAAAGATCTAGGACCCCCTTCATTACTTCAAGGCATAGAAGCAAAACGAACTCACTCAGGTTTGTTCCTCTCCCAATATCGATATATAGTTGATCTCCTCACCAAACACAACATGCATGACACCAAACGTGCAAAAATCTCTCGCTCAGCTTGAGCTTACCTTTCCCTAACAGAAGGGGAACTACTTACTGATCCTACTGAATTTCGAAGTGTTGTAGGGGCCCTCAAATACTTGACCATGACTCATCCTGATATATGCTATGCTACTAACCTTGTTTCTCAATTCATAAATGCTCCCAGGACTAACCATTGGCAGGTTGTTAAATAAACCCTTTGTTATCTCAAAAGCTCCCCTGACCACGGTCTAATGCTCACTCTGGGTTCATGCAACTCTATTATGGTATTCACTGATGCTGGGGAGGATGTCCGGATACTCATTATTCCACCACTAGTTATGCTCTCTTCCTTGGTCCTGATCTCATCTCATGGCGAGCCAATAAACAACCCAATGTGTCGAAATCAAGCACCGAATTTGAATATAGGACTGTTGCCAAGGCTGTTGTTGAAAGTGACTGGATCCGCTTCCTCATGAGGGACCTAGGACTTAAAACATGCTGGACCTCTCATGCTCTACTGCAACAATGTCTCGGCATCATACCTTGCTGCCAATCCTGTCTCAAATGACTGAAGCAACACGTTAACATTAACTTTCACTATGTTTGAGGAAAAGTAGTCAAAGGTGATCTACAAATTCTCCACACTCCAACAAGGCAAGTTGTTGACATTTTCACAAAAGAGCTCTCCACCGACCGGTTCCATTATCACAAATCCAATCTACACGTTGCTCTACCCCGTTCAGATTGAGGAGGGCCATTAAAAGATATTACATGTATCTAGAAGATTAGGATATTATATCATTCCATTATAGACTAGGAGTTTAGTGTTGTCATAATGTTGACATATGACGATACAGTGTTGTCATCATAGAGGTAAATATAATCTTTTTCATCCTCTTGCTTGCCTATATAAGAGACCCATGTAACACCCTTTTCTCATTCAATTATAGAGTTTTCTATAGAGGTGTTTCTTGTGTTCATATTTCACAGGCATGTCACAATATAAACCAAATTATGAGCCTTCATCTATTAATTTAAGTTTTTAGAAAAATTAGTTCCTTGATAGAATTCTTGGACCTCGTGCATAGCAATTTTAATAATATGACTTAGGGGAAGGCTTCACTACGGAACTCCCGAGTATTTTGACCTTTTTCATTCCCCCTCTCCCCCCCCCCCCCCCCCCCCCCCCCCCCCCCGGGGCATAAGTAGGCCACAAGGGCGAGGAGATCAAGAGCGGACTCAATAATACAATGCACTCTTCCCACCAGGATGAAACAGGCCAAAATGTATTAAAAATTAAATCAGAAGGGTTGGAGATCTTTTTATTATTTTTGTAAATATTGAGTACTAAAATATAAATAACATTTTATATTATAATATTAATAAATTGAATAAATTATATATTAATACCCTAAGGTTTAGTATAATAATTTTTTAGTCCGCAAACTTTGTGAAATAATTTTTTAGTCCGAAAAGATACGTATATTTAATAAAATAGTCTAAACAATGACATGAAAGAATGAAAACATGGCTTGTTTTGCACTCTTACATATAGTTACTTGTATTATTTTATTAAATTCATGTAGCCTTTTGGATTAAAAAATTCTTTCATAAAATTTATAAATAAAAAAAAATTAATGCTCTAAAACTTAAGGTACTAATATGTAATTTATCTTAACAAATTTCTTCATTAATGTTTAAAGACAAATTTACATGATCTTTTATCATTTAAAATTTTCTATAATTAGATTGTAGAAATTTTGAAAATTAATTTAATTACATTTTCATAGCTCCTAACTTTGAATTGATAAAAGCTCAAGGGGAGCCACATAAAGGAATAATTGAGATTACACAACTGTCACATGTATTTACTAATAATGGAAACGCCCGACAAATTTACAGATCAAATTAATGCAAAACTAATAGTATTGGTGTTCCTTTTTTCCCTCAAGCACCTCTCTATATATGTGCGGGGCATATGAACATGTGTTTTACCACCAAAGAAGGAAAAATTTTGAAAACCTAGGCCATATTATGTCATGTAAGAGCGGCCATGAGGTTTTTTGGGAAAAAGGTAAAAAGAATACTAAGGGGTCTATCAACAGATAGATTGCCTTGGCGCTTCCTTACAAACAACCCTCTTAAATTCTAAGTAGAGGCCTTCTAAGAAAACGTTATTTACATGCTCCTGAATTCCTCTAGCAGCCATCATATTTACAGCTCTGTTACAGGAGTAAGAATGGCCATGAGTTGCAATTTCATATGTTTCTTAATACTTTTAATGTTGGGTATGTATGTGGTATTCATCAAGCCTGCGACTAATGAGAACTCCGAAAAAAGATATAGGGTCACCATATTCAATGGCGTTAGTTCAAGACAACCACCATTGATTGTCCGTTGCCAGTCCGGAGAAATTGATTTTGGAATGCAGGTCATTCCACCACGTCAAGAACTTTATTGGGACTTCAACACGAACTTTTTCCGAACTACACTCTTCTTCTGTCATTTTTATTGGAAAAAAAAGGACTTGATTTTTGATGTCTTCAAATGTAGCTCTGATGAAAATATGTGTAGAGTTAAAGATAATAAAAGTAGTCCATATCATGACTATTCAGATATCCAGTGGGAAGTAAGGGATGATGGCTTTTATTCTCGTTGTGGCAAGAGTGATGTCATTCCTAAGCCGACTCCCTGGGTTAAACGACACAGTTGGTGACGTTATGGTGAACTTAAAATGTTTACTGTGGAGATCAAATTGTAATTTTATGTTTCATCAAATTTATTGAGCCACTAGATTTGCTAAGTATAAATTATATGCAGTATAATTTTTTACATTGTGATAGTCTATATGCTTTATAAACTCCATAAATAAAACATCAAAATACTAAATCAGAATGTTGGTTAATTAAACTAAAATAAATGTATATATCCAATTCTATTATAAATTTCATATTTTCCAATTTTCAGTAAGAAATTTACGAAAACATATATTTTCCTTTTGGTAAGCTACAAACAATCTCGTAGTATTGGCTCTATGGATTAGTTTTGGTTTCAACACCCTTGTGCTCCAGTGGTTGGGAATGCTTCAAGCCATCCCTGAGATCTCGAGTTCAAGGCATATTCTCCCCAAACCATATAATGATCTTACCAATTTAACAAAAAAAAAAATTGATGAGGCATATTTTCGATTTGAGGAAGAACGCAGTGTTTCTTTGTAAGCTTTTCGTTTAATTAAATAATATAAAAAATAAAATTTATAACTTATGTACCATGAGGTATTAATATTTACCACATATGTATATCATGATGCTTAAAGATGCTACTAATCACCAGATATTTTGAAGTTTATCGAACTTAAGTACCACAATACAATTTCGGTAGAATGGAAAATGTTGATATTGAACATAATTCCAATTATATATATGTTCTTTGTCATAATCTAATAACATTTTCTAAAAAATATCGAAAGGACACATTATTTCGACAACACATATGTGTCTTTCGTTGAAACCTAGTAAATTTTTTAACATATTTTGTTGGATTATTGCTAAAAGTATTGACACGACTCATATATAGTACTGGAAATTGTTAGAATAATGGCTAAAATTCAAGCACAACAATGAAGGAGAGAGCAACTAGAAAGATCTTACAAAACAAGGATACTGGGCCTCGGTAAGGACCACTGTCTTAAAAGACGATTTCGCTGCTGTTCCGGTGCAAATAGTAGTATCGGCGGCCGTCCTCCAGGATTAACATGATCTGACTCTTAACGTGCACTCCTTAATTGCCGGGCAGGAGTGTCTTGAATTTTGCCCAAAATATGAGAAGAGAGGAAGAGCCGAAAAGTAGAGAAAAGAAGAAGAAGGATATTGTTGTTCTTCAGATGATCATAAACTGTTATGTGCAAGGCATTTTATAGCGGTAAAAAGCCTCGCAATAGTTACAAATGGCTGAAACAATGAGGATCCCAACAGCCATAAACGATTAGTAATGAGGATTTGTAACGGCAAAGGTGTAGTACATAGGCGGTAAATTGCGATACGGGTTTTGAAAAATTATTTTTCTGAAAAATAAATATACCTGTTAAGAAAAAGATCACCCTCGCCCTCACTCAAGCACGGCACTGCGGGCAAGCGGCACACATGAGCATGTGTGGTCCCCACCATTCTCTCACCCCTAATTTAATTAAGAAGTTAAGTGGTATATCTATATTTAGATTAGGCCATCCTTCACTATTTTTAACATGTGGGATAGAACTTTACCATAAGACTTAAGATTAGCTTGTATTATTTTTTTTTCAAGAATCCTCTAAAAAAGGATATAAGTGGAAGAGAACAAAGAAGGATAGATTGGGCAGAGGAAGTTCAATTTTTTAGTGTCGACGTCTTGTGACTTGAATAGTCACCTAGTGTAACCCAAGTTTAGGATCAACAACTTGCAAGGTGTCTTTCATCTTGAACCTCACAAGGGGTTGTATAGTCTGCCACTTGGACACATACCAAACTCCAAATCTCAGCAACTCCTGTGGTTTGGTGCGTTTTAGCCGCCATGTGCCCATCCTGGATATTCATAGGTGCTCTAGAAGGCAAGTCTTAAACCTTCTTAGAGAGCGGCCACACTCTCACACCTATATAGGTGGATCCCATCAAGTGCATGTTCCTGCACACCACCAAACATATGGCTATGAGTCCATTAAGAGCTAAAACTCGACCTCACCCCTAGTGTCCATCAAGTGCAAGCTTAACTTGCATCACCAAACATATGACTATGGACCCATCTTAGCACTGCCAACATCATAGGGAGGGAAACAGTAAAAATACAGTGTAGTCCTCAAATTAAACTATAACTTTTCACATTGAATCTGTTGAAACCAGGTTGGGCACATCACAATTCATTCATACGTAGACTTTAATCCCATCCTTCTTGATGTTTTTACAACCATTTTATGCCATGGGCCCTTTGTCAATGAATCCACTAGGTTCTTTTCAAATCTTACAGAATCTAGTGATATCACTTTCTTTCTAGATAATCCTTTACAATCTTATACTTGAGATAAGTAAGTCTCCTTCTGCCAAACCCATCAAGTGTACAGTGTCCACATCATTCATTTTGGACTATGGGTTACGTTAAAGCATCAAGCTTAAATGGCATTTCAACACTGTATTGGAATAAAGCGGTACTTGAGAGTTGACCACTGCCAACATGAACCACGAGTTGCTTTTACCCCCACATTAAGGCATTTGTAACGAGCTGCTAAGCTATTAGCTCCATATCCTGCCAACTTGAACAAGAGTGCGTATAACACAACAGTGGAGTGCATATCATATCTCCACTCCAAAGTACTCATAGTACACATAAAGTTGATAAAACAATTATATATATCGTGAAATATCAGTTTGACACCCTATCACAAGAGTGAAACATTATCATTACAAAAGCGAAATATTATCATCTCGACTCAACTGGACTACCACCAGTTAGTTTATAAGAGACCATAATTCACAAAGTGTCTTTTATCATTCAAATTAAGGCAACCCAAGCCTCTGCAAGGCTCCCAAGCCCAAGTGCTAGCATCATCAAGCTATTCACACCGACTTTAAATAATCACCAAAATAATATTTTCACCATAATCAATTTCCATAAGCTAGCTATAACTAGCAAATATCAATGGAACTACAATAGTCATGAGAGATTACGGTCAAATAGCATTTATCATAGGCTCTTGGGTCTCACAAAACCCCCACGATAGAATATCTCGCACTATATTACTAAGTCATTCAAATTTTCTACCACTGACATAATATACTAGGGCGAGTGTTATGTTATTCATCAAATTATCACAGTATCAATCATCTTAATGCTTTCAGTCTGTGATACAATATCACCCCTTTTTTCTAAGTGAACAATAACGTCATCTAGTATTTCATTAAAATGACCAAACTTTCTGAGGACTTTCTCCATACTATCAAGAGTTGAACCCTTCGGGAGTTCTAATATTTTCACCCTAGTATCACATAATGCCAGACATATTCAGTTTCCTGCTTGATCATTTATTCAACCATTTGCAATGGTTTAAAGACAGAAAATCACGATTGTTTATATATGATCCTTATTGCCTTCTCTTGCTCCCATGCAATCCCGTACACATTAATATTAGCATTACTTTTGAAAAATTCATAATCCAGTCAAATCAAACTAAACTAACATTTTCCAACTAGCTGCAGTAGCTACATGGACCCTATGTCACAACTCTCTCGAAGGAGCATATAATCAACGTGATTATTTACATATTCAAAATGTCATCATAAACAAATTTATATGTGACTAAGGACAATCAAATTATGATGCTACTGTCTAGAGATTTGATAATGACCTTACAAGGAATTTCAAACATATAAACTTAGTATCTTTCAAGAATTTCGAACCCCTCGGGTTTTTCCTTAAGTTTTCTCCTTAATTTCAGAATTCAAGAATGTGGTTTTCTGTCAAATCCTAAGAAGACCCACTAGCACCCGCTCATAATTGAGTCTAACTCACTACCAATGAACTCTCTCGATATAGGTGCATTTATGTTTTCTTATCTTCGTCAAGGTTTTTAGGTTTTTCTTGTACTAGCAACGTGATTACCTGAAAACAAAGTGTTCATGCAAAAGGCAAAAACCTCATTCAGCTAAAGACTCCCAAACTTATAGGTAGTGGCTATTAGAAACATAACTTTTATGTTAAGGTATTTTATCTAGCCTTTAAATTGGATTACCAATAAAGTGAATACGAACCGCAACAGGGCTTCCCCCAACTTAGAGAGTAACTTAGTAACTTGGGGCCAAAGAACACCAGATTATGATATGATCTCAAGTATTTTATTTTTAGAACAATCTTTCTCGCGAAAGATGGTATCACATTCACTACTTCTATTCGACCTAACTCTTTTGATTTATGGTCTAGTTAATTTCAACTTTTATTTTATATTTGAGAAACTCTTAATAGCCTCATTTTTGAACTTCAAATGATGTACCTTAGTGAATGCCAAATAGTCATCCACAAACAAGATATAGTATCTTTTTACCAACTATACCCATGGTACTCTAAAAGATTACCTAAACTGGAGGAAGTTGCAAAAAATATTGATTCCATTCTTGAGTGGTCCAATTTGATTTTCCCCTTCCCATGGGTTTTTTTTATGAGTTATTTTCTCATTGCTTTCCTATTCTTTTTTGTGTTTTTATTGGTGTTTTATTTTAGCCCATATATATATAATCTTTATTTGCTTACCTTGCAAAATTGATATAATAAAAACAATGTCATTTCATTAAATGAGGCACGTGCCTAGAAAGTGATTGGAAGAACTTCGAGGAAATCAAGCATTCAAGGTGGTTACCAAAGGAGATTATCAGGATTAGGTGCAAGAGCTCGAGGCAAGTACTTGAGACGCTGTGAAAGACTGTCATTGCAGCTTAAGGTGGTTACCTAGGACAATAAAAAAAGTGGCCCTCAATGATAATTCCAAGGGAGTTGGGAGATGTAAGAAGGTCATTGACCCCAACACATGCCTTTTTTTTTTTTTGGAGGAATCCTAATAGATCATGGAGGCTCAAGGACCATAGACATGGTTGCATGAAATTATGAGCGATGTTAGATAATTTAGCTTATAAATCATGGCAAACTCTTCAATTTATGATTACTTGCACTTGTGCTTTATTTTTTTTCATTTCCCTACTAGTTGTATTTGTAGTCTTTGTATTTACAAATATCACAACACCAAATAATGTGTTCGACAATTTCTGTGTGCTTTCTTCCATTGTTTCTTGTATTCACCCTATAGTGAATTATAACTTTTTGCTATTGGTCTAAGGTTTCGACTACCAAGTCTTAAGCTTGAATGAGTTGATCTTGGATTGGTGAACCAGGTTGGTTCACTCCACCTCAATCTTGTTAAGTATGATCTCGTTTAAGTTATTTTGGATCAAGGTTATAAGCAATAGACTTGGTTGAATTAGGCCAAAATAGGTAAAGATGGATTTATTTATTTATTTATTTTTTTACCTCAATTCAATCAGGTCTATGCTTGATTGAATATACAAAGTGAATATATTGGTAAAATATATGTAGCATATTTATGCCTTTCTATTGAGATAATGTAATATCTATTGAAGTTCTTTCATAAGCTAATTATCACATCATTTATATTGAATGTATAATTAGGTATATTTTCAAGTAGCTATTATGCTTGTGTCAGTTCCACCTTAATTTTTACCATCGTTCAATGCTAAATTTGGTCTAGTGGATAAAATACTATCAAGGTTGAAGCCCCAAAACTAATTATGGATTTCACCAATGAGCTTAACTTTTTGGGGTAGTTTTTCTTTTGATAATTTAAGTACAAGCCCCAAAAAGTACGATGGGGCAGGGCTGGGAATTAAGATAGACCAAAATCCAAAACATCCAAGACAACAGCTTCCCACAACCAGACACCAAAACAAAATGAACGCCTAGATAATGGCAAGTCTAACGCTAAGGACACCACAAGAAGCACCAAAGACAACAGAAATGAGCTACTTCCAAAAAACACACCCAAGAATGCCTACCTTAATGACAACCAAAAATGACTAGACCAAGAAAAGCCAAAACACCCGAGACAAACTCCGACAAGACAAACTAGAACAAACACTTAATATACTTTATTAAGAAAACCCTTGACTCACCTTATTCAATGGCATACTCATTCTTGATCCTCTTTACGAAAAATTCCTTTTGTTCTTCTTGTTTATCTTCTCGAACTGACTCAATATAATAAAGTTATCACCATCAAAGCACAAACCAAGTTTTTTTACCTACTTCCCATATTTTTTCAGCATACACCACCCCATCCTTGTCAAAATCTTCAACTTACTGCTTGACCCTATCCTTATCGCTTCTTTTCTCTTGTTTCTTCGACTTGTGCTTTTTACGAGTCTTCTTTCCTCCACTAGAGTCGCTTTCCAAGTCCTTTATAAATTCTTAGAAAGCTGTCTTTTCTAGATTTTTCTTCTCATGGATCTTGGCTCTTCTACCTTTTTGGGATAGTTAGTTTCTAGATAAAGTATTAGAGTTTTATTGATTGTTAATCCATGAGCTTAACTTTTCAGAGTAGAGTTTCTTGAAAAGGTATTAGAGCTTTGCTAATTATGAAGCCAATAGTTCGAATTCACATAGCTGCCAACACTGAATACTGATATATTTCAAGCATAAGTTATAAGTAGGCCACCTTTGCATTGTCCAAAATTCAAGCTCAAGGAACATTCACATGAGGCAAGAACTAAGAGTATAAAATAATTTATAAGTTTTCACCTAAGCCACACGGAAGAGTAGTTACTCCTGTAGGCATTGACTCATAAAAAACACTATGAACTTCATCATTATCATAAGGATATTTCTTTTCCTTTCTTTCTTGAAGAATGAACTTTTGACCTTGTTTTCCTTTACTGTTATCATTCTTTTACCACACTTTTGTTAGATTTCAGTTATCTTGATGAGGGTAGCCATATCCTCACCCTTTTTCACTAGTTTCTCACTTTCTTTTTTTTTTTCCCTCATCAACCACACGGGGTTTTGAGATGTGTTCTTTTCTTTTTTTTTTTCTTTTTTTTTTTTTTTTGATACAACAAGCACCTCGCACAAACGAGACATGATTCAATCCCTAGCTAAATAGAGAACAATATAAAGACAAGAAAAAAGAACATGCAATCGATCAAGGAAATACGATTACAAGACAAAACACAGGCAAACAACCAAGGAAATAGGACTACGACCACCACTAGACTGTACGGACCTCGAAAAAACGAAAGATCCAGTGTATCGAAATGAAGCTCAGGTTAACAAGCAAACAAATCAACTAACACCCAAATTGGTCATGGCATTGCACTCAATCATCGCCGATTCATCACCAACAACCCTCAGGCTAAGCTTTTTCCTAGTTTCCAACGCACGTCTTGTGTTAAGAAGCTTATCGGCATCTATAACCCTTTTACCTTCTTCTCTAGTTTGTTCTTTTCTGTTTATAAGTAAGCTTGACCGATCTCCTCGTATTACTCTCAAGTGACATATCCTTCAGAAATTCTTATAGGTCCTACTTTGCTTGTTCTTTAAATTTGGGCTTTTGGGATTTTTGACTCTTCTTTGCAACACGAAGTTAGAGAGCCAATGTTCGGCCACCACCTTCCCCCTTTTTCTCCTACCTTACTAGACTCCACTATGCTCGGCACTTGGACATTTCTCGAAGAACTCTCATAAAAAGGAATGTGTCATAATCCTAAGATGCGTGACTCGGTTCTAAGGAAAAGAACGATGAACTTTAGAGTATGGGATGAGAAATAAATTTAGAGTATGGGATGGGACAGAAATTAAAATATAGGATGAGAAAGAAATTAGAGTATGAGATGAGAAAGAAGTGAAAGTTAAGATGAGAAGATGGAATATTTCATTGATTTGATATTCAATGATTATTCCATTACATTGGCTTCATACTTATAGTACTTGAGACATACATTTACTACTTGCTTAGTACATTGAACTAGCTTAAAGACTTACACACCTTACAAAGCTCACATGTGGCAGAAACAAGAAAAGGGGCGGGAAAACCCTTCAACTTCCCTAGATATTTTCCTAGATATATCTAAGTATTATTCTAGAACATTTCATAGGACTTGGGCCAAGCAACCGAGGCAAAATGGGCCAGGCCAAGAGCAGCGAACTGGGCAGTGAATTGGGCCGGCTGTGACATGGGCCAAGGCATGCGAAAATGCGAAGATGGACTGGACTTTGACAAGGACTTGACACGGTGCGTGACAATGCCCTCCCCTTCAAACAATCCTGGTCCTCAAGGATTGAAGCTTGAAAATCGCTTGCGGATAAAGGACCAATCTTCCCATGTGGCTGAGTGTCTGGTCATGTTCTTCGATTGGACTCGGACTTGTTTGATCCTTCTCTTGTTGCGTGTCGCGGTGCGTTGGCTGGGGATGGCTTACGGTGTCACTTCGGGTTGGTCATCTACATCACGATGTGGGAGGTCCGGGTTGCAGCGAACCTTTTCCCCTATCTTCTTCTTCAACCTTGAAACGTGGAACATCGGGTGGATCTTGGAGCCTGCTAGTAACTCAAACCGGTATGCAACTTCCCCAATTCGGGCCTGGATTCGGTGTGGTCCATAATAGAGGGCAGCTAGCTTCAAGTTTCTTCAGAGGGCCACGGAGGTTTTCCTGCAGGGTTGCAATTTAAGGTAGGCCTGGTCCCCGAACTTGAAGGTTCTTTCTGTTCTTCATTGGTCCTCTAGTTGTTTGTAGCGTTGTTATGCCTCCTTCAGATTTTCCTTGATTAAATTGATTATGTTCTGACGTTCATTAGTGAAGTCCTCAACGTCCTTGAAAGTGGAGATGCAAGGAATGTCAAGAGCAAGTACCCTTGGCTCGTACCCAAAGAGAGCAAGGAAGGGAGTGGCCTTCAAGGAGGATGATAATGCGTGTTGTACCAAAATTCTGCTAAGGGCAGCCACTGAGACCATTGCTTCGGTATGTGAAGAGCCATGGCTCGGAGATAGTTTTCTAGGCATTGGTTTACTCGCTCGGTTTGGCCGTCTAATTGAGGATGGTAGGCACTGCTCATCTTCAGATTAACTCCTGCCAAGCGCATGAATTTCTTTCAAAAGAGGCTTTGAAAGGACCCATCCCTTTCTGAAATGATGTCTTTGGGCAGCCCATGGTGACGGTAGACATTGTCTAAGAACAATTGTGCTACTTTAGTTGCGGTGTATGGGTGAGTTAGGCCCATGAAGTGTGTGTATTTCGTAAGCCTGTCAACGATCACCAAAATGACATCCTTCCCTTTGACTTTAGTAGCCCTTCGATGAAGTCTAGGCTGATGCTTTCCCATGCTTGATTTGGCATGGGTAGAGGTTGCAAGAGTCCCGAGTAGGCCATGTTCTCATGTTTTGTGTGCTGACAAGTATCACACCTCTCCACCCATTCACAAACACTGTGCTTGAGCTGGGGGCCAATAGAAGAGACTCTGACTCGCATCAATGTGCCATGTGAATCAGAGTGTCCCCCCATGGGAGACTCATGAAGGGCTTGAAGGATCTTGCTTCTCATTTCTCCATCTTTACCCATATAGAGCCTTCCCTTGTACTTTAGGAGGCCTCCTTCATATGAGTACAGTTTGTTGCTAGCTGGGTCAGAGATGAGTTGTGCAATTAGCTCAGTGGTGTGTGCCTCATGCTCGTAGCTTTGTGCTATCTCACGCACCCATAGAGGAACAACCATGGACATAAGCGCATAGGTTGTGCTAAGCCCATCTTCATCACACCTTGAGAGCGCGTCAGCTGCTTTGTTCTCAGCTCCCTTTCAGTATTGGATGTTGTAGCGTAGTCCCTTTAACTTGGACATACCCTTTAGTTACAGCTGCGTGGTGACCTGTTGCTTAAGTAAATGGCGTAGGCTGGCGTGATCTGTCTCGATTATGAAGTGGTGGTCCAGCAAGTAGTGCCTCCACTTCTCAACAGCCAAGAGCACCGCTAGAAGCTCCTTTTCATAGACCGAAAGCCCAAGGTGATGTGGGCTAAGGGCCTTGTTAAGGTAGGCAAGGGGCCTGCCTTCTTGTGAAAGAACCACTCCGATCCCAGCTCCAAAAGCATCGGTTTCAAGAACGAAGGGCTTGGTGAAGTCTGGTAATGCAAGGACTGGGGCTTTCATCATAGCCTCTTTCAAGGCCTCAAATGTGTGCTGAGCTTCTTTATTCCAGTGGAATTCCCCCTTCCTGAGGAGGTTAGTCAACTGTTTGCTCACTGTCCGGTACCCGTGCACAAACTTCCTATAATACCTGGTAAGTCCCAAGAATCCTCGGAGCCTCTTGACACTCGTTGGCCTTAGCCAACTCTTCGTGGCCTCAATCTTACCTTCGTCAATGGCAACTCCCTCTTTGGATATTACGTGTCCCAAATATTCAACCCGGCCCTGCCCGAATGTGCACTTGCTTCGTTTGGCGAAGAGTTGGTGTGCGTGTAGGGTCTGTAACACCATGCCTAAGTGTGCAAGGTGTGCGCGGAGGTCTTGGCTGTATATCAGGATGTCATCAAAGAATATGAGTACAAATTTGCACAAGTATGGCCCAAAAACTTCGTTCATCAGGGTCTGGAATGAAGCGGGGGCATTGGTGAGCCCGAAAGGCATCACACGGAACTCATAGTGACCTTGGTGGGTCCTAAAAGCGGTCTTGTGCTAGCCTTCTTCACACACCCGAATCTGATGATACCCAGCCCGAAGATTTATCTTAGAAAAGATTGCGGCCCCTTCGAGCTCATCAAGTAAGTCATCAATTACCAGTATTGGGAACTTGTCTTTAACCGTATGTTTGTTGAGTTGATGGTAGTCCACGCAAAATCGGTATGACCCATCTTTCTTCCGAACCAAGAGCACCGAAGAAGCAAACAGACTGCAGCTTGGTTGGATTTTGGAGGTTGCTAGCATTTCCTTGACTTGTTGCTCAATCTCGTTCTTTTGCTCATAGGCTTGGCATCTGGTAGCGTTGGGATGCGGTGGTCATGGGAGCGTGGTGGTAGAAGGGACCTTGGTATGTCAAAGACGTCATGATATTGGTGCAGGATGCGCTCAATCTCCGGATAGATGGACGCATTTGGAACCTCCACAGCCTTGGCCATAAGGAGATGGCCCATCACGTAACCTGCTTTCTTGAAGAACTTGGATAGGCCTTTTCCAGAGATGGATTGTAAAGAGGCTCTTTCGGTAGTCCCTTGCAAATGCACGGCTTTCCCATCCTTGTAGCATGAGAATTTGACCTTAGTGAAGCCTATGGTCACGGTATCATAGCGTTGGAGCCAATCGACCCCAAGAATCATGTCACTGCCTCGGAGCTTGAGTACCCTCGAATCGCCCGTGAATGCTGTGCCTTAAACCTTCCATTTCACCATAGGGCACTTCTGATGGCTAACGAGGCTCTCCTCGTTGGCTACTGTAACAGTCATGACCATCATTGGCATGATCTCAAGTCAAAGTTCTCGGACCATGCTAGCATCAAGGCAGCTGTTTGTGCTCCTGCTGTCCACCAATACGTTCACCTTGCGCTTTTGATTTGTCCCTTCAATCTCAAAGTATTATGAGTGATTCGCCCCAAGAGTGCGTTGAGGGAGATTTCCATGACCCCGTTTTCTTCTTCAAGAGGTTCCTCCTCCCCCGTGTTCTCTTCCTCCAGTTCTTTGTCCTCGACCTCCTCACCTTCCATGCTTTGTAATTGCTTGACCTTGAAAACATGACCTGGAAAATACTGTTCATGGCACTTGTAGCACTGTCCAGGTTCGTGTTGGACCAGGTATAGGCGCTGGCGCCGGGCTTGGTTCTCCCGGGCTTAGAGACCGAGCCGTAGGACTGCAAAGGACCCTGGAATGATATGGACGGACCCGATCTAGTATTCGATGTGGGACTAGCGCTGAAACTGGGTCTGCTCCCAGTTGGCTTGCCCCTGGTAGTGAACTTGATCTCCGCGATGGCCGTTTCTTGAAGTTTGGCTTGCTCAAAAGCCAAGCTGAGGTCTGCGGGATGTTTGGCCTTGACGGAGGCCTTAATAGCGGGTTTGAGACTGCTAATAAAGCTCAAGACGAAATATGCTTCGCTTAAGGTTGGATGATAAATCAGCATCCAACTCTTTAATTGTTCAAACTTCATCACGTACTCTTCAACTGGTCCATTTTGGGTCATTTTGCTGAATTCCTCTAAATATCTTATAGGGAGCAGTCTCCGAAGCGCTTGCAAAGTTTATTAATGAAGAACTCCCAAGTCATGTGAGGATGTCTCATCTCGAGCGCGTGATACCAAATATCTCCATAGTCGTGGAGATGGCTAGATGCGTACTACATCCATTCTTCTACCAGAACTTGTTACCAACGAAAGTACTTGAGGCATTTTTGGATCCAGGCTCTCGGACTGGAACCATCGAACTTCGGTAATTCCAGCTTCGGAGTGTGATTGGACCACGTTCGGTTTCTCCCATTGCTTTGGCTATTTTCTCCTTCTTCCATAGCCTCGTTTGGACATCAATTGGTCCAGGGCTCTGAAGGACATGCTTGTGGTGGCAAGGCCCCACCTCCTTCTAATCGGTCATAATTCTAGACCCACTAACATCTCCGTGGGTGGTAAATTCTGGGACATCCTCGGGTAGGATCTTGGGTTCAACCTCGATTCTAAGGAAATGAATCATGAACTTTAGAGTATGGGATGAGAAAGAAATTTAGAATATGGGGTGGGAAAGAAATTAGAATATGGGATGAGAAAGAAATTAGAGTATGAGATGAGAAAGAAGTGAAAGCTAAGATGAGAAGATAGAATATTTCATTGATTTGATATTTGATGATTAATCCATTACATTGCCTTCATACTTACAGCACTTGAGACATACATTTACTACTTGCTTAGTACATTGAACTAGCTTAAAGACTGACACACCTTAACTCATACTTATAGTTCTAAGGGCGCGCATGAGGTGTGCCTTGCTGCTCATGGAGTGCGTGTGGTTTGTGCTTTGGTGCGCATAGGCTGCGCAGGGACGCGCATGGCTTGCGCTTGAATGCGCAAGGCTTGCGCATGCATTTGCATGATATGCACATGGATGCGCATGAATCTCTAGTGCTGAACGTGTTGAAATTTGTGCCAGATGCGAATACACAGAGGCTTCAATAGAGTTCCAGGATGGGAAGGTGTGAGTCAGGACCAGATGTGGAAGTGTCATGACTTAGATGGGGCTGGACATTTAGGAACCGAGAAGACAGGGCCATTGACAAAGGATGCACGTCAGTGGCCACAGCTGATGGGACACCTGCGGAGCTGGACCAAACCGAACCTGAGGCACTTGGTGGGTGTTAACACGAAGGACATTGCGGAACATGACATGGGACGCTGGGGAAGGATCAAGTGCATGAAGTACTTAGTCCATTGGAAGGGACTTCCAAATATTGAAACTTCGGGAGGCATTAGAGACATTCAAGACCACTTGACATTGACGTGGGCGTCAATGGCTTGGGTGGGGGAGAGTGTCACCCTCATCTTATTTTAGTAATACGTTGCTTAATTTTCTCTACCTCTTACTTTTACTTCAATGTACTAGTAGATGCTAGAGTGTACTAGTGTAATCTAGAAGAACCTAGAAGGATCTAGAATAAAGTGGAACGTGACCCTTGGGGAGGAGGTACACTTAGTGCACGGATGCCATGAGGGGGTGTGTTCCCTAGGAGAGTAGAATAACCTAGACTAATGTAGAAGAGTGGGGAACTGTGGGGCATTAATGCACGGTTGCCTAGGGAAGTAGGCAAGAATAGTGTAATTAATTGTAGTTTTAAAATATTCTTGACTTGAAGAGTCTTGTACATATTTTGCCTATAAATAAGAGAGGTGGACATTACCACTGCATGGCTTACCCATCCCAAACCAAAACTCTCTCTCTTTGTTCAAGTGTTCTCAAAGTGTTTCTTATAATCGTGTGTGTCATATTTTCCTCTCTTCCCATACTTGCTTCTGCGTGCATTTTAATTCCGCACATTAGCACTTGGTGCGTGGGGGAGCCCGACTTAACGAGGGACTTTCAGAGTGAAGTTAAGTGCATCGCGGGATGTGACTAGGTTCAAGTGTTATCCTGTGACAGTATACTCTTAATGGAATCGAGGAAATTATTGAATATCGTGTTGTAGGGACATGATCAATGGGTCTACCTATGTGAATATGAAGTTTGGTCACTTCAAGAAGTGTTTTAATGTTATGGATTTGAATATGTGACATTCATAAAGGGTACAGGACACAAGTCCTAAAATGTACCAGTCGAAAACGGGGTATGTATGGAGAGTAAGTCTTGTGTATGGCGATGTATTCAATTAGTGAAATGGGATGTATGGTTCAAAGCCTAGTCTACTATATTATTTCGATCAATTGTAACGTGTCTTCACTAAGTAAAATCGCAAGACACCTTCATTTGTACATAAAATTTATATTAGTATAATTTAAAAATGGTGGGAGATTGTTGGTATATTTTCAAAATAAGTTAAAAACTGTTTTGGTATGTTTTGGTGAGAAGTGTGTAAAAAAATGGTTTGGTGTTTTGGTGAAGAAGTGTGTCCCTTCACGAGGAGAAGTGTCTTTTTAGGAAAGGATGTGCCTCTTCATGAAAGATGTGTTTCTTCCTAAAAAACACTTGAAAACTATAAATCCCCCCTCCATTCTCAAGATTACAAAAGAAAACAGAAAAAAATAACATTTTATATGATTCTCTACTCTTCTTGTCTTGGAAATCTTTCCTTTCTACACTCTACTTCACTTTGTATATGGTTTCATTGTAGCCGTGAGACTATTTCGATATCGACAAAATAAGTTCTAGGGAAGTGTTTCGCTACACACTTTGAGGCCCTTTGATCATTATAGCATCCGGTTTATACAAATTTCCCTAACATGGAGTTGGGTGGCCCATGCGGCAGGGCAGTAGCTCTCAAACAAGGTAATGCACCGAATTGAGCTCATCATCACATCATAAGCAGTTGTCGTGGCGTCATAATCGCTTTGATTTCAAAAATCTCACCAAAATGTGATTATTTCTATGTTGTGCCCCCCTTTTTTACCCTTCCATTATTGTATAAATAAAAGGTCCCTTGTGTCCCTCAGGGACATAGCTTGGTAATGGAGAACGTCGAGGCCAGAAAAACTAACCAGGTTTAATCTCCATGAAGAACACATTATGAATGTTAAAAAAAAATAAAAAATAAAGGAAGCCCCTTTTATTAGCTCAATATATTAAAGAAAATCACTAGTTTTGCTATCTAATTATTCTATCTCCTTTTGATTGTTGGTACTTTTCAATATAATTTTAGATAGTATTTGGTTGCAAATCAAGCCATCTAGCTCAGACTGCATCAATCTAGACTTTTCTTTACAAAATGGAAAATATTTAGAAAACTAAAACAAAATCCCCTTGGTACTAAAGAAAAACTTAAAAATACAGAATGATGGCTTTTAACTTTTAATATAAAATAATAGACGATGAAACTATACTCTAAAAATGTTAACTATGTTGTAAATATTGAATATTCTGCGCGGGTATAATTTTTATGGTTAATAGTGGATATTGTTAAATATCCTATAAAATCAAAAATTATGTAAAAGATTCTACACACACACACACACACACACACACACACACACACACACACACACACACACATATATATATATATATACACACACACACACACACATGTATATGCATGTCCAATGCATATTGTGCTTGCCATTATGCATGTCATTTAGCCAAAGAGTTTTGGCTGACTCATGCTTAGACTTGTGCATATATAAATATTGGATGTTGCAATGAAGAAAAGACGGAGTTGCAAGTAAGTAAGAAATTAGAGAAGAAACTGAGAGATATTTGAGTGAACTAAAATATTATTTAGGTTACTAAGTTTTTGAATAAAATACTTGCTATTTTTCTTTAATTATATTTAAGTTTGTGTTTTTAATTTCGCCCTATTGAGTATAATATGTTCCTAATTTTATAACGCATTATCAGCACGAGTTTCAAGCCTTCCGAGGATCATTACAAAGCTTGAGATAAGTTATCATTCCCTAGTCTTTGTGATTTATAATGGCTAATCTTGCTAAGCTTGAGTTTACTGCTCTTAATATAATTTGCAAAAATTATTTGCCTTGGACCCTTGATGCTGAGATTGACCTTGATGCTATGAATCTTGGAGACATAATTAAAAGGGGAAATAGCACATCCCTACAGGATCATGCCGACGCAATGATATTTCTAAGGCATCATATCAATGAGGGATTGAAAGACAAGTATCTTATTGTAAAGGACCCATTTGTCCTTTGGTTGAATTTAAAGGAGAGGTCCGATCATAAAAAACATGTGATCCTCCTTAAAGCTCGCTATGAATGAATTCACCTATGGTTGTAGGATTTTAAAACTGTCAGCGAATACAACTCCGCAGTATTTAGTATTACATCCTAACTGAAATTATGTCGGAAAAATATTATTGAGGAAGATATGTTAAAGAAAACATTGTCTATTTTTCATGTCTTGAATATGCTCTTGCAGCAGCAATACCGAGAGCGGATTTCAAACAATACTTAGAGTTAATATCATATCTCCTCATTGCTAAACAAAACAATGAATTGTTGATGAAAAATCATCAGTCACGACCAACTGGGTCAAAACCATTCGCTGAAGTGAATGCTACGACATACGATCATCAGGGACGTGATTGAGGTCATCAAGGCGGCTATGGACATGGCCGTGGACGAGGTTATAATCATGGTCATAATGATAGGCATTATGGTATCCCATAATTCATAGAGCTCTCTTTATCATCAAAATTTTTATAGAATCCTTTATTTCAGTAGTCTCAAGTACCTAATAATCTTGAGAAATTTCATTTACACATACTATTATCTCTATAGAGTTTTCTCCTCAAGAGTTTCATAATAGAGGGACCAATCCTTTCTATTGCTCCTTTTATTTTGTCATATTATATACTTGAAACCGATATGTCTGCCATGCTTCTACAATGCAATGGATGCATTTGTCAATCTATTATAATATTGCTTAATTAGAATTTTAATTCAAGTAGGAGCATCTATAGTGAGAACATATTATTTGGTTACCCTCTTTTGTGTTAGCGATCGCATTTGAGAATTGGCATGTAACATTCTACAAGTGAACAATTCTTTGAACTTCTGGTTCAATAATGCATCCCACATAAATTATCACTTTCCAACTTTCTCTTTTCTCCCCCTTATTCTGAAAACCTTGTTTCATCAAATTTATAGTCCGTAAACCATGTTGTAAAATGTTTTCAGCTAATGTCACTAGATATTTTATCATTAACATAAATTCTAAGTCCCCCATTTAGACCCATTTTTTTCTCATTGAGGTGGAATAATTGGGATATATACCAAAATTCATAGATGGAATATATATCTGATTCTTGTCAGACACAAGTTATACATGGGAGATCCATGTTAATCAATTGGTCTAGTATGTATCAGTGCTGCAACCTATATCATAACATATACCCATGTAAAAGTAGGCAACAATGATGATCTAGCCATTCACTGCATGCGTTTAATCAAAAATTTTGTGAGACCATTTTGTGTCCGTGTATGGACTATATGGCAGTAAACTGTCAACCCAATTGTTATACAAAAATCATTAAATTTTTGGAATGTAAGTCCTCCTACATTATCATCACATAATCCATGACTTGAGCTCACAGTCGGGTCATTATGCAAGGAGTTTCACAAATGCCACATCATAAGTGTATTATCTATACTCATGGGACCAACGGATCGCCTATATTAATATCATAAAATAACAAATTGGTACACATGATAAAATAATTGACCCACATAGGTCTCCTTTTATATTCTTTCAAATACATGGGACTTAAACTCGATTTCAATTGAGTAGGACGTAGTAATCACTTTGCCTTGATCATAAGCAGCACATGACAATTCATCTTATGTAAGAATCTTCTGGTTTCTTTAATGGGTGCTCAAGAGAATTTCCAATGATTCTCTTAATCATCTTTATACTTGAATGATTTAAATAGTCATGTCATAAAATAAAAGCCTATGGATTTGTTAACTTCTAGTTTACTATCCCGACGGGTATCTTAAGATAAAATAGATAGCCTTACTTAAGAAAAGTGTTGTTTCTTCAAGAACCATGATATGTGCTCTTCTGGAGCCTTTAATTAAGTTTAAAACATCTACTATTATTATGCTCTGTGTCAAACATTAATTTCCACCATCCATATTTTTCAAACACAACATACATATAAGCGCTAACGAAAAAATATAAGTGTGATATCACAAATACTTTAAATAACCATATTATGATAGCGGGTTTTATAGTCTTCATATATTGAGGCTTTAGCTTTCCATATATTAGAAGAGTCATTATATCTATGTTCAAACTTTCAAAAAGATTGTTCAATTTTTGCAGTCAGATTAATGTTTGAATGGATAAAACAATAGTAGATTTAGATTATAGTTGAACACATCCAATGCTTGGTAATATGATATATCAAAAATAATTTACACATATATCTAAATGTGTGTTGAATAAAATATAAGATGGATGATGCCATTTTAATTTGTACATAGTAAGGCAACATTATTTTGCTAAAGTTAAACTTACTTTAGTATAGAAGATAAGGCACAAAAACACAAACCTTAGTCAATTTGAACATTTCCATTGCCTGCAATGAGAAGATCAATTTTCCCACTAGGACCTTAAAATAAATTAGAAACATCTAAATGTATATCATTAAGTGAAAATGATCTTTAACAAGATTGCTTTTTAGAAGTTTTTCTTTCCCTTTCAATGATGCTTGGTAAAGGTCCATCAAGTGTTGGGCTATACGACAGGTACGCATCCAATGACCTTTTATACCACATCGATAGCAATTTTTTACCAAGTCTTTTAACGAATTTCATTCAGTGGATATGATGGAACTGAAATGAAAATTGATCAAATGTATGATCAAAGAAATTGAAAAATCTTGAATAGAAGTTCGTTCATGAATGCCAATAAAGAGTCATTGGCTAAAATAGAAAGACACAGTTCAAGATGAATCAGTCATGTGTAATTTTTAGACCTGTAGTCCAAATGCCTAAAGAGTAAAAACCTGTAGACTACTTGTGAATATTGACACAGAAGAATGAGGTGGTTTGATTGATTTGTTGCCCAAGGTTCATTATAGAGACTAGAAATTGATGGGACATACATATAACAAATGAATTCAATTGGTATGGCAGTCTCCATATGCGTCTTATGGATATGATAAAAACTTGTTTATATATATTTCTTGTGATGATATTTATATGAAAGTCCCAGAAGGACTAGAGATGTCAAAAGCATATAGTTCAAAACTGCAGTACATATCTACTAAAATATGGATATGTTAATATCATTATGATACTCTTGAAGAGTTTGAAGAAGTTATTACACACCAAAATTAAGAACTCGAGATAAAGGATCTCGGGAAAAGTAAAGTTTTGTCCATACTTGCCGATCGAGTGCAAATATGACAGAGTATTACTCTATAAATCAATTTATACGAGTATGATACTTAAGTGTTTCAATATGTTGTTTAGTATTTTAATTTTTGATAAAGATAAAGACCTCTTTCGGTCCTCAATGAGATAATGAATGAATTCTATATCCTAAAGTACTATACCTTAGTATAATTGACGTATTGCTGCCACAAGACCAGGTATAGCCTCTTTAATTAACTTTTCACCAATATAGAGTATGGCACCAATATGAAAGTATGAGAATGTGGTTAAATGTTTATCCTAATGAAACAACCAAGATAGTGTTAATTCGTTATGCGTCAAATTTGCAATTAATTTTGTATGCGAGTACTGGTTATTTATTTGAACCGCGCAAGGTAAGTGACAAAGTGTTGATATTTCTTTATGTAGCTATATTGCTATGTTTGGCAATCTACTAATTATTGCAGCTACTGTTGAGACACTGGCTCTTTACAAGCAAATCCAGAATGGGTATATTTAAAGCCCTTAGTCCAACATATTTTTTAAGCTTCCAACAATCAAGGGGAGTCAAATAGTATCATATGAAAACAAGTTTGTCTATATTGTTCAAAGAAAGTTGACGAAATCTAGCACATTTAAGAGTTGTTCGTGAAAGCATTACCGACAACATGCTTTTGAGAAATTGGGGCACAAGATTGACAATTGCCAAATCTGAGGTATCTTTGATTAATGTGCACCCATTAAGGGGGAGTTATATACATACTGTACTCTTTTTTCCTTCGCTGCGATTTTTCCCACGGGGTTTTTTTCGTAGCAAGGTTTTTAACGAGGTAGTAAATTGAAGGGGAATATACAAAGGGGAGTATTGTAAATATTGGATATTCTTTGGGTATAATTTTTACGGTCAACATTAGATATTGTTAAATATTCTATAAAATCAGAAATTATGTAAAAGATTACACACGCACGCATGCACGCACGCACGCACGCACACGCACACACACACAGAGAGACATACATGTATACACATGTCCAATGCAAATTGTGCTTGCCATTATGTGTGTCATTTTGCGAAAGAGTTTTGGCTGACTCATGCTTAGACTAGTGTATATATAAATATTGGATATTGCAGTAAAGAAAAGAGAGAGCAGCAATTGAGAAAGAAATTGGAGAAGAAATTGCGAGATATTTGAGTGAACTAAAATATTATTTAGGTTCCTGAGATTTGGAATAAAATACTTGCTACTTTTTATTGATTATATTTGATTTTGTATTTTTGTTTTTGTCCTATTAAGTATAATATATCCCTACATATACAACAAAATAAATATTTTTAAACGTACTTTTCTAGAAAAATAAAAGCTTTGATCTTGAAAAGTTGATATATGTCCCACCTCAATTTCTTTGGTAAGGAAAATAACTGAAAGTACTCGAAAACCAATGTACTAATACCAAACATATAGAACTCAACAAGAGAAAAACAAAGAAACAAAATTAACATCAATGTTGTCCACTATTGGATCTTTTTCCAGTTGTGCATTCTTTTGGAAGCCCTTCAGGGAACCTCCATTTATCCTTGCAATAATCATATGTAATGTACCTCTCTTGGACCCACCTCATCCTTTCCATGCTCCTCGCATCGATGTCCTCCATCAACCATGCATTGGCCCCAAAATTCGACGATAACTCCATAGGATTCAATCCACAAGATGAAGTTCCATATGACCAAACACAAGCCTTTCCAGTAAAGTTCCTGTAAGAACTAACAAATGGGGCTAGTGACCAATTCGTATGAACCCTCCCACCTTGGGTTGCCCAGTCATCTGCATTCCATAAGCTCGAGTAGATCCTCATGGCTTGGTTCTTTGGGAATGGCACACCAATCTTCTCCATGTTCTCGAACTCTCTAATTGGTGTTCCATCCACGTAGAACACGATCCTTTTAGGATTCCAAAGGATGGAGTAAGTATGAAAATCCAATGTGGGATCAAACCAGAGGGCAAATTGCATCTCTCGATCGCCCTTTCCTTGGCTATAAATGTTAGTATGGAGGGTGTATGGCTGGCCACTCACGTTTCCCAAGAACTCAAAATCGATCTCATCATGGGTAGATCCATTTGAAGACAGGTAGTATGTTGTGACAGTGCCGGCAGAGTTGCCGGGAATGAGCTTGATTTGCATGTCAATCTTGGCAAAGAGGTACTCATTTTTGGACTGAAACCCTGATCCTGAGAATCGGTCAAGGGAGAGTGTAAGGAGACTACCATTGTCGTGAAATTTGGCCCGATCGTCACCCCAGGAAATCTTAAAGTCTTGGGCTAAGCCCCCCACAACTTCTGGTTCAATCACATCAACTGGAGAGGGGAGGGGCAGGGGTGGGGGCGGGGGCGAATCATGGTTAGTAGAGGAGGATAGATGGAATAACTCCCTGTTCGTGTCTACAAATACTTCATCTTGGTGTATGGAGGAAGGAAGATTGACTGATTTGATTTTCGGGGATGAAATACTATCTTTATGCAGTGAGATTGAGTTCTGAAAGGTGACATAAATGCATAGGATCAAGGAAAAACCAACGAATGTCTTGCGTGAACATGGGAATGATGATGGTGGTGACGACCGGTAATGCATGTGAAATGTCAATTGAAACTAAAATAGTACGAGGACAAAATTTACATAAGGACTTCCATCAAGCCAACGATATAGAACTTTTTTCCTCCAAAAGTTCTATCCTAACCCAACGACCATTGATATATGTGCTCTCAACAACACGATCTAGCTTTAGCTCCAAAATTGTGAGGAGATTCAAGAATTACTTGCAGTAATTTGAGTTCTGTAATAGCTTGGAAGTAGGTAAAGGAAAAAGAAGGAAAAAAAAAAAAAAAGTTGGACCTAGAGAAGTGGGATTCTTGTGGTGGATGTTAAGAACATGCCATGAAAGTCGTTGGCGACCCTTATTTATAGGTAAAGATATCATGCATTTCAAATAAAGGGGTAGCATGATATTCTAGTATATATAATGAGGTGGCGTAAATTTGAATATTTTATAACTTAGGCACTTCGTATGATAATTTGATAAATTTTTGTAAGAATATAACCAATTTTATATAGAAAATGTTGATCTAATATATGATTATAAATAATATATAAAAATTGTGTCAATGTTTTCGACAAAAATTCTTCAAACTAGAACAAAACATTCGTTGAATTTCAATGTATACTACCTATATATAGCCAAAATCATGTGTCGTATTAGCAATAAGTCTTGGAAACAAATCATCAAATTCTAATGAAATACTTATATATTATTTGAATCATGTTCCATTCTAGCATTTTCTAATAAAATCTATCAAATTTTGACAAAATGATATCTTATTGATAAAATTATAAACTTCCTGTACCTAAATGGTAAATTTTTAACCTCAAAGATGCCCTATTTTATATATTAAAATATTACAGTATCGAAATATAAATGGTGAAAACTCAAAAAATACTTATGTAATAATTTTTCTAAACAAAATAAGCGCAGGAAAATAATTTCTGAAATAAATAAATAAATAAATAAAAAGGGAAGGAATGTAGAATTGTAATTGAGGGAATGTACTTGTCGGCCATGCCTATTGGTTCGATACAAACCAGTACACACCAAACCCCCCAACGTGCCATCGATTACAATCAAGACGTGCGATCAACTAATTGTTTTATTGCAACTAAAGGAGTGATGAAGTCATGACAATTATGCCTGATAATTAAGGGTGTCAATGAAGTCAGCCCACTTGCAATACTTATTCTGTGTTGAACCCGTGTCGGATCGGCTCCTTTAGCTAAACGAGTTAATTCTAAGTCCGGTGACGCACGAGCCCGAGTGCTTGCAAGCCTAAGCCTGTATTTGGTTCAACTCTTTAACAACTTAGAGCTGTGAAAAGCTATAGTTGATTGTCGAGCATGTGTTTGGTTGACACAAGATTTTTTTTTTTATATTTTTTTACAACTTAAATGTAGAAAGTGAAAAAAGTTGTTTGACAACTAAATAAAAAAAGATGTAAAACTCGATCTTTTTTACCCCTTTTTTAGAAAATTATCTTAAAAAGACATTGTTAGCCTTAAATTTTCAGCATCATGATCTACTTTCACCTCTATCGCAACCTACGCCCACCACCACCCTCAGTTCCAGAAAGTTTCTTTGTTGGGAGCATTTGCTAATAGTCAATGGAGGATCAAAAATTTAACGAAGCAGGACCTATATTAATAAAATATATATATGTGTGTGTGTGTGTGTGTGTGTGTGTGTGTGTGTGTGTGTGTGTGTGACAAAAGAGGAGAGAAACATGGAGAAATAAAGAATAAAATTTGGGTTAAGTTTTACGGAGTCGGGGAGCATTTGAAAGCAAAAATTGTATACAGTTAAAAATGAAACAATTTGTCGACAAAAAAAAATGAATTGAATCTAGGATTTCAATATTACAAGGTCCATAACAAAATTAATAATAAAAATAAATAAGTAAATAGAATATACAAATAATTCATTAAAAATTTAGAATATATATACATCTGAAAAAATTTATATTAGTCAAATAGAATCATAACTTAGTGTTTTCCGAAAAAAGAATCATAACTTAGTAAAAGCTTATATATTAGTATATTATATAAGGTTTATGGTGCTTGAAAATAAAGAGCCACAATTTTAAAAAAAGCATAATTAAAATGTTTCAAAGGGTTAATGCTTTGTTGGCCTTGAACCCTTGACATGGGAAATAACGAGCACAACTAGGGATGGCAATGGGGCAGGGCGGGTACTGAGGGCGCCTCCTTCATACCCGTACCTGCCACCCAAATCCTATTCCTGTACCTGCCACGGGTATGAAGTGGGTACACGTACCCGCCCCAGCGAGTATAAACGGATACCCGTACCCACCCCATTACCCACGGGTACCCAACGAATACCCATTACACGCCCCTACCCGCCCTGCTCACCCATATCTGCCATTACCCTTTTCGTACCCGCCTTGTTACCTATCCATATCCAACTTATTACCCATAAATTCTTTTATTTTTCCTTTCAATAATAACCCTAAATTCATACTTATAAATTGCATTAGAAATATTTTATATAAAATAACACAATGAGTAACTCCAATATGTGATTACGAGGCGGGTATATGCGGGTGCGGGGCGGGGCAGTGCGCGTACATGCGGGTACGGCACGGGGCGGGGAGGGTACAAGCTATTCCTATGCCCGCCCCATGCCCGTAACGGGTATTGACATGTGTACTCTGCCCGTACCCGTTACCCACCTCATCTATACCCGTACCCGCTTCAAACGGGGGGATGCCCATGGGTAACGGGTTTTACCCGCCCCATTGCCATCCCTAAGCTCAACATCAACCATCAAGCTAAAATGTATAATGTGCTAAGGAGCACCTTTTTTTATACATGCATTTAAAAATTATATTAAGCCACCACTAATACTTGAGATTTGGCTCATGGGATCCGCCCCCAACCAACCTCCACTATCATGACTAATTATTATCTTAATTCACTATTAACTACCATGACTTGTCAATACCATTTCTCCATGGCCACCACTCTGTGTATCACCATCCACCACCATGAGCCGCCACCATTATGATGCACTTCTACCGTCCACCACTGTGTCTCACCACAGCCATGGCTTGCTATTAGCATCATTGTTTCTCAGTACTCCATGACCTACTCTAACACCATGGCTAACCACCATTGCCACCCACTATTATTGGCCGATTTTTGTTATTAAGTCATTTATTATAGTCATAATAGTTAAATTCTTTTTAAAATATGTATCTGAACATTCTATTTGGAAAAATAGGTTCTTTCTACATTGCATAAACAAACAAGTTTACTACAAAAAGTTACAAATATTAAATATACAAATCTTAAGTGATGTGGTTTTAATGTTTGTCAAAAAACAGTGCACTAGCAAGCCCACGAGCTAGTCGTAGCTATTAGCATGTATACGAATGTTGTATCCTTAAGGAATTAGTATAAAGCTAGAATCAACATATTTTGAAGTGATTACAGTTCCAATTTTGTTAGGAAATCTGAGCAATTAACTAAATTAGTAAGAAAAAGCTCGGTTAAAACTAAACTAATTAATCAATCAAAGAAGTTTAGGGAATGAGTTTAGTTAGCCAATCTAAAATCCAAGTATCACATCTCATCACGATAATGACTTCAAGAATTTAGGCTACAAGCTCCAAATTCAAATTAGTATTCAATTAGGGTTGTAAGGTGATAAATTAGTCTAGAGGCATACCCCATTCAACATCTCAAGGTGTTTCATAGCTATCTCAATAGTACTAATTAATTCCGTTATAACTCCCAATTCAGTATTAATATACTTTGAAGATTCGAGCTCAAGGTTGGGTACAACCACAACCCTCAGCCACTCATGAAAACCTGTTACACACAAATTTGGGCTACAAGCAGAAGACACCACGCAGAATAAATTGGAAATTTAAGTATAACTACAAGCATAAAAAAGAAAATGCAATATAATAATTAAAACTCTAGAAAACAGTGTTACTATAGTCATTATCGAACGAAGATGTAAAAATCAGGATTTGGAAGGCTAAGCGTCCTTCGCCCTAATCTATATGTCTACTCTTCCATAGGAGTTTTATAAAGCCAAAATACAAATAAAAGGGAAAAAAACTCATGAAATTGTTAATGCTATTTGTTATGTTTATGCCTCAAATTCTTAACTTCTAAAGGAGGCGTGCAGAGAGTCCCCCGATCGATCGAAAATCTTACGCAAATGATCCCGCCTGCAGAGAGCGCACCAATCGATTGGTGAACTACCGATCGATATCGATTGGGAGTCTGTTTTTCATGGGGCCTATATAAACAGCCCTATGTTTACGTATTATGTATCCAATTAAAAAAAAAAGTGAGTCCTCATCAAAGAGAGAGAGAGAGAAGTGATTGTAATTTTTCTATTCTCAAGTCAATAAAAGTCTCCATCTCCACCCGTGGTTTTCTCCCCTCTCGATTGTAGAGGGATTTCCACGTAAATCATTATGTGTTTTATTTTCGTATCTCTTTTATCCGCATTTGCTTCTCGTTTGTCATAGTATTTGATTCGAATTAAGTACTTAGGATTCCACATATCCTCACAAATTGATATCAAAGCCCTTGTTGTTCGTTGTGGTACTATGATGTCAGTGATTAGATCTGAAGTAGAGAAGTTTGGTGGTCAAGGGAGTTTCAGTTTGTGGCAAGTCCGTGTTAAAGGTCTCTTGACACAGAATGACTTAAAGAAAGCATTGGATGGAAAAGAGAAGATGCTGGAGAGTCTATCCGAAGCACAATGGGTGGAATTAGATGAGAAGGCACTTACAGCTATTCAGATGTGTCTTACAGATGATGTTCTGACAGAAGTCTTGAAGGTGAAAATCACTAAGGAGTTATGGAAGAAGCTGCAGGAGATGTTCTGCTTCAAATCGGTCTCTAATAAACAGGCAATCAAGCACCGGTTATTCACGTTTCGTATGTCGGAAAGTACATCTCTTAAGAATCATCTTAGTGAGTTTAATTCTGTAATTCAAGAATTGAAGGAATTGGATGATACCCTAAGGACTAGGATCAGGCCATGTTGTTATTGTCTTCACTCTCAAATTCTTATGAAGACTTTATAGAAAGCATGATATATGGTGGTAGGCCAACTATCAATGTTGACGAGGATAAAAGAAACCTAGTAAGTAAAGAGAGAGTTGATAGTGAACTGTTTGACTCTGTGAATAACTCTGGTAATGGGTTGTTTGTGAGAAGTAGGACTCAGACTAGAGGGTCTGAATGTGGAAAGAAGTCTAGGTCTAAATCTAGACATAAGAATCTGTCGTGTAACTTCTGTCACAAGAAGGGGCACATAAAGAAAAACTGTTACAAGCTGAAGAATAAGCAGAAAGAAGATTATAGGAATGACCATAATAGAGGTGATAAGTCCGCTGAGGCTAGGGTAGTTGAAGATGAGAGAGATGCTAATGTCCTATTAGTAACTGAGTCACAGACCAGGTCCAGAGATAAGTGGATCATGGATTCGGGTGGGCAACGATGCCGCATGTAAGGTGATGGGTATTGGAACAGTTCGTGTGAAGATGTTTGATGGTACTATCAGGACACTTAGCGACGTGAGACACGTTCCAGACTTGAAAAAGAACCTTATCTCTCTAGGTACCCTTGAGTTCAATGGATACAGGTACACAGCTGAAGGTGGAGCTATAAGGGTCAGCAAAGGTGCATTGATTGTGATGAAGGGTAGAAGGGTAGGAACCTTGTATGAGCTTGTAGGTTCTATCATGACAGGATCAGTGGCTGTTTCTACACCATGTATGACAGATGCAGAGATCACTAAGATGTGGCACATGAGATTGGGCCACATGAGTGATAAAAGGCTGCTAGAGTTGAGTAAGAGGGGTTTGTTACGTGGTCAATCAACTAGACTGATGGATTTATGTGAGCACTGTGTATATGGGAAGCAAAAGGGAGTTAGTTTCAAGTAGGCAGCGCATCAGACTAAAGGAATGTTGGACTATATACATTCAAAATTGTGGGGACTATCCAGAGTTGCTTCCAAAGGAGGTTCCAGGTACTTACTAACGTTCATTGATGATTTTTCAAGAAAAGTTTGGATCTATTTTCTTAAGCAGAAAAATGAAGTCTATGAACTTTTTTGGAAGTGGAAGACACTGCTTGAAAAACAGACAGGGAAGCAAATAAAGAGGTTGAGGACGGATAATGGTCTTGAGTTTATTGAGGGTGATTTCCTCAAATTCTGTGAGAATCAAAGCATTGTCAAACACAAGACTTGTACAGGTCGACCTCAACAGAACAGAGTGGCAGAAAGAATGAATAAGACGTTACTGGAGAAGGCTTAGTGTATGCTTTCAAATGCGGGATTAGGGAGAGAATGGTGGGCAGAAGCAATTAACATGGCTTGTTATCTAGTGAATCGATCTCCTCATTCATCGCTTCAGTTGAAGATTCCAGAAGAGGTATACTCTGGTTCTCCTACTGATTATTCTTATTTGAAGATATTTAGTTGTCCTACTTATGCTTATGTTAATGATGGAAAGCTAGAGCATAGGGCCAAGAAGTGTATCTTTCTTGGCCATACGTCAGGTGTGAAGGGATATCGTTTATGGGATTCAAAATCTCATAAATTTCTAACTAGAAGAGATGTTACATTTGATGAGTCTGCTCTACTACATCTGCCACACACGCCCTCCTTAGTTCATGAATCAGTTCAGGAACAAAAGCCCGTTGAAAGTTAGATACAGTTAGAAAGTTCAGATCAGCAACAGGTAGTTCAGTTTGAGAGTATGCAGGTTCCTCCAGTACAGGTTTCTGAGAATGATGAAACAGAAACAGGTCAGCAGGTTGAGCAGCATACAATTACAGGTGGTAGGCAGAAAAGGCAGATTAGGCCGCCACAGAGATATGGGTATGAGGAGATGATAGCCTATGCCCTTACTACAGCTGAAACAGTGGAAGACAATGAACCGTCTTTATATTCAAAGATTGTATCGAGATCTGACTCAGATAAGTGGCTTCTGGCCATGTATGAAGAGATGAAGTCCTTAAAGAAGAACCAGACTTGGCAGCTAGTCAAGCCTCAAACAGGAAAAAGAGTAATTGGTTGCAAATGGATCTTCAAACGAAAAGAAGGCAATCTTGGAGCGGAAGATGTAAGGTACAAGGCTCGGTTAGTAGCTAAAGGCTACAATCAGGTACACGGTGTTGATTTTCATGATATTTTCTGACCTGTTATTAGACATTGTTCCGTACAAGCGATACTTGCTTTAGTAGCTATGTATGATTTAGAGCTTAAGCAGTTAGATGTAAAAACTGCATTTTTTGCATGGTGAGCTAGAGGAGAGTATTTACATGCATCAACCTGAAGGCTTCATTGTTGATGGTAAGGAAGATCATGGTTGTTTATTGAAAAGATCTTTGTATGGTTTGTGGCAATCGCCAAGACATTGGTATAAAAGGTTTGATTAGTTTATGATCAGTCACGGGTTCTTCAGAAGCAACTATGACAATTGTGTGCACTTCAAGAAGACAAATTCAGGCTCTTTTGTTTATCTTCTATTATACGTTGATGATATGTTAATTGCAGCTAAGGACATGACAGATGTTGATGATTTGAAAGCAATGTTGAAAAGCAGTTCGAGATGAAGGACTTAGGAGCAGTTAAGAAGGTTCTTGGCATGGAAATCAGTAGGGACCGAAAAGCAGGAAAGTTGTACTTGTCTCAGGAGAAGTACATTGAGAAGGTTCTAGTCGATTTCACATGAAGGATGCTAAATCTGTTAGCACTCCATTAGCAGCTCACTTTAGGCTTTCAGCATTGGATTCACCTCAGACTGAGAGGATGTCAGGTACATGTCACAGGTCCCTTGTTCTAGTGCTGTTGGTAGTATTATGTATGCTATGGTATGTACTCGTCCAAATATTGCTTATGTTGCGAGCAAAGTGAGTAGATACATGGCGAATCCCGGAAAGGAGCATTGGCACCCTGTCAGATGGATTCTCAGGTATTTACGCGGCACTTCTGATGTTTGTTTGGAATTTGGGAAGAGTAAATGTTGTTTAGTAGGGTATGTTGACTAAAGACTATGGTGGAGACCTTGATAAGAGGAAATCTACGTCCGGTTATATGTTTTGTTTGGGAGACAGTGCTATCAGTTGGAGAGCTTGTCTACAATCAGTTACTACATAGTTGACTACCGAGGCTGAGTATATGGCAGTTACAGAAGCATTTAAGGAAGCTGTTTGGTTGAGAGGTTTGATTAGTGAGATCAGTGTTGATCAGGGTACTGTTGGAGTTTACTGTGATAGCCAATCAGCAATTCACCTAGCTAAAGATCAGAAGACGCATCATGACAGAACAAAGCACATTGATGTCAAGCATCATTTTATTAGAGATCTGATTGATGAGCGGAAAGTGGAGTTGAAGAAGATTGGTACTGAAGATAATCTAGCAGATATGTTCACTAAAGCTCTTCCAGGCGGGAAATTCGAGCATTGCTCAAATTTAGTTAGACTCAAAGTTTCAGTTTGTTAACCTTGGTGTGGGGGTGTTATTGGAGAAGGTGGAGATATTATATTCTAGTGATCAAATTTGAGTCAATGTGGATATTTGTTAGGTTTATGCCTCAAATTCTTAAGTTCTAAAGGAGGCATGCAGAGAGTCCCCCAATCAATTGGGAGAAAGGGCCGATCAATCGGAAATCTTACGTAGACAATCCCGCCTGCAAGGAGCGCACCGATTGATCGGTGAACTACTGATCGATCGGGTGTCTGTTTTTCACGGGGCCTATATAAACAACCCTAGGTTTACGTGTTATGTATCCAATTAAAAAAAAGTGAGCTCAGCCGTCATCAAAGAGAAAGAGAGAGAGAGAAGTGATTGTAATTCTTCTATTCTCAAATCAAAAAAAGTCTCCATCTCCGCCCGTGGTTTTCTCCCCTCTTGATTGTAGAGGGGTTTCCATGTAAATCATTTGTGTGTTTTGTTTTCGTATCTCTTTTATCCGTATTTGCTTCTCAATTGTCATAGTATTTGATTCGAATTAAGTACTTGGGATTCCGCATTTCCTCACACTATCCCAAATCTTGTACCACGTGGGCTTTAGCCTTTTTGAGTACTTTGTTCTCTTGATGTGGCTCGGGGAGGGGAAAAAAAAAAAGAAAATAGGCAAAAGATCCCCCTAAATCCTAAAAAGGTCCTTTTATAAAGGAGGTGTTCCTTGGGGCGCAATTCTGTCGCTATCTAATCGATCGAGTTCTTATCTGATCAGTATAATATCAACAAAGGCCAAAACAATGTTCTTTATTGTTGTCCGATCAACTGCACTCCTAGCCGATCGATTGGATAGCAATAGAGGCCAAAAACAATGTTCTTTGTTGATGCTTGATAATTTGCACTAGTGAATGAGTCGAAACAAATGAGGATCGGTAGATCAACCTTTGAGTTGATACATCATCCTGGCTTCTACGCGTACAGAAGACCTAAATATGGTGAAATGAGTTGCCAACTCTTTACCCAGTGCATTCTTTTCACACACTTACTCAATTTTTCTTTGCCGCATCTTCAAAAGTTCTTGTATTATGAGTTCATCGATTCCTTTCGGGTATGCTCCATCTTAACACGTTCTTGACCTATTAGCACAAAATTCCCACTAAGATATACATGTATTTGTTGAAAATGACATTGTAAGTGATGGTAAAAGGCATATAAAAATGAGACATCATCACCCTCAAACCCATTCCTTGCTTGTCCTCAAGCATGACTTATTTTAAACATATTGAAATTAGCAACAATATTCATTGCTTAGGCAGTTGCGACATTGAGTTATGATATGCATTTTGGCATGAATCTAAACACGGACCAAAAATAGTGAACAAAATGAAATGTAATAGCTCTAGCCCAATGATTCATTAATTATGTCCTAATTAGCACTGAGACTATTGGCTTCCTCTTTTCTGTCTTTTCTTCTAGCTAATCTCGCTCAATATAAAATGTTGTAATTTTTTTTTTTTTTGGTAAGTCAGCAAAATCGTTATAATTAATTAATCTAGAATTTTTTAATCTTGGGACATAGTACACTTACTCCACCTTTTTACTTTTTTTCTTTTATATTTTCCTATGACTTCTTGATAAGCGTTAGTCACCAGACCCATCTAGTAGGGCTTCCGCTAGTGGCTCCTGGATGTGTCTCATATTTTATGTGCTTTATACCTTATTACTGTGACATTTTGCCAATTACATGTGTATTGTGGCATAATCTAGGTGTATTTAGGCTTGAAACATGTTGGAGTGAGGACAACTTAGAAGCAGTGAAGAACAAATGAAAAAGGACAAATTCGAAGACTATGTTGAGAAACCCGACCAAGTGTGAAAAAAAGACTAATTGGGTCAAATTCAGCCAATAAAAGTCTCCCCTTGGATAAGCGGGTTGATCGGCTATGCATTTCGACAATCAATCAAGCTTAAAACGAGCAAAAGGTTAAAAGAAAAGTATCACGACCCAATAATATCAAATTCCACTAACAATACAACTAGAATCTTTTAGGTCTCTTCGAGATATTTGATTTGACATATAATTTGGCTGGTAACTCCTTATAAATCAAAACTTGCGTGTGTTTTAAGTTAATTGTGCAAGTTGCGAAAATAGTGGCCTATCAATTGACCACCTACACAACATGCCCAAAAGGAGAGGGAACCTAATTTTTCTGATTTGTTCTCTCCATTCACTTCTACTCCCTCCTCGTGCTACCAAGAGAGACCCAATTCTTACGAAGGTCGAAGCGCAAATAGTCAAAGTACGATGGAATAGAAGCAAGAGCAAGTCAACACCAATCAAGGGAGTCATGCAATCCATGAGTTTTCTTACCCTTTGTCCTTTTGAATCAGTAATTTGTAAAACTCCCATGAATGAGTAAACACATAGTTTAGGAGGTGAAAGATGGGGTAACCATCCCAATCTTAAATTTATGTTTTATTTTCAATAATGATTTTTGTTATACTACTTTCGCACTTTGTAGGTAGTTTTATAATTTAATATTGGTTTTCTTGTTATGTGCTTGTAGCCATTCTTCCATTTCCAATTTTATTCACATGTTATCTTGTGCTTGTAGTCTAGACTGTAGTATAACAGGTTCCTCATGAGTGGTCGGGGTTAAGGTTGTACTCAATCCTGAACCCAATATTTTATACAAATTAATACTTAATTAGGAGTGAGAAAAGAATTTGTTAGTGCTATTAAGATAATCCATGCTACATTTTAAGTGATAGGATGGGTTATTGGCCTTAGACTAGTTCATTCCTAAGTCCTAACTTAAGTATCAATCTAAGTTTAGCATGGAATTAGGTGTGATAAAGGAGTTTACTAGTGCATAATCCAAGCTACGTAGTGTGATTAGAAGGGCTATACCCTTAGACTAGTTCATTACCCCTAAATCCTAATTTAGTGTTAGTATAGGTTTAGAGCTGGTATCCTAAATTTTTAAAGTCATCATTGTGATGAAATATAATGAAAGAATCTGAGTTAGGCTAAACCTAATTCATACCCTAAACTACCTTTGATTTAGTTAACCACTCACATTCTCCACAACACCCAATTTTAACTGCTTGATAATCACCGAATCAAACTTTATACTAATTCTCTGTGAAAACGACATCCATACTCCCGCTGTAGCTGTGACTTGCTTGTACGCTTACCAGCGCATGACCTTAACACTCTATTAAAACCATATAGTTAGCTCAAGACACCAAGTGACAAGCATCCCTTGGACCTAATCATCGGAGTCAAAGAAATGCACAATCCAAGCCATCATGTTCACATACCTTAAATAAATGCAATAACTACAATAGGTATGGGTGTTATATAAGCAACTAACCAGGCTCGTTTCCCTTAAACTTTCTCTATTACGCACATAGTGAGCTTTCAAAATGGCACCTCCCTATCCATTGGCTCCAGGTACCAGGTATCGGAACACCCCTATAAATCTACCTGCTAATGATACAAGGGCTACAAGAAGAGCTAGCCATTTGTACTTGCCCAATTGTGTTAACAACCAAGTATTGGTGCCACTCTTCTTTTACATATGTCACCATGAGAACATATACAAAAGTAGATTTGTGGTTTTAACATTATTAAAAGCAAAACATTCTCGTATCAATTTCTAAAATCATCCCCACTAATGCATCTATACGTACTGAGCATTCAAAAAGATAGAATAGCTAAGAAATGGTCACTCATGCTAAAAGAAGACATAACTAGAGAATCACATGCAAGCACCAATATTATAGCAATAATTGCACAATCGTGCTCTCTAGTTGATACAACACAAATTCAAGCAAAATGTTAGTCACATACTTCCAAATCAACCAATCTCAAGATCTAGTTTAAAACATAATTGTGCCCTAAGAAAGCGAATCAAATTCCAGCAGCATGCTCAAACCTTGCATTATCCTCAATGCAAAGAATAATAAAGTAAAAACTAGGGAAGAAACGAGACCACCTGATGAGAGCAATAAGGTGATAATGGAAGTTGTGGGATGGTGGCATGTCATATAGCATCTGGGCCTAGACAAAGACATAAGACCAACACAAACAAGAAAAAGTACAAAAATACAATTGAATAATCAATCAAGTATAGCTCAAGACAAGCAATAATATAAGTAGAACCTCTCAAAGAGAGGAAACAAATGAGGAAAAAAAAACTAAAATCATAATCAGGCTACATTTCCTCCCAGGAACGCTGCGTCTTTAGCTAGACGAGATCGAAACTAGAGCTAGTTCAGTTGTAAGGGCGGATCCTCCAACTAGATAACTCATAGTCCTAGGATCATTCCCTAGATATTGTAGAGAGTTACAGACCAAGAAAGCAATTATTAGTAAAGAGAATATATTAAACCCAACAAATGATCCTAGACAAGTGAATAAGCTTCGAAACCAATGGACACTCAATAGAAGGGTTGAAAAGTTTACTATAGACACTCATAAGGGCTAAAAGATTGGATTTATAGTCTCGATTCCCATCTGTGCTTGTGCATGTTTCTTTTCCACACAAAGGTCCTTCAGGAACTTTCCATACATGGGAACCTGTTTAATCGCTTCAATCAAAGGAAAGTTAATCTTAACATCCTTAAATACGTCCATGAGATCACTCCTCCTTATCCTTTAGTCCTATCAAAGCCAACGAGTAAGGTATGACGAGTTTGAAAGACAAACCCTCAGGACGCTGTTGTGTCCCTTCACTATTAGTAATGGGAGATGGTATCACGTACTCTCTATCAATCTCATCCTCACTAGTGTTCAAGTTTACCCCTCTAGAGATGGACGTGGATTTGCATACATGGGAATGAGCTCGCCAGAGTTAGCACTACTTGACCGTCTTATGCTCATAAGCGGTTGATGTGGCAACCTCCCTTTCCCTCTCATACTCAATGCATGTGCCAACTACCCAAGTTGGATCTCTAACTTAGAAATTGACTTTGCATGTGACTGAACCATATGGGTAATTTCCTCCATGAATCAAAGCATATGCTTCTCGAACTAACGTCCGAGATTGGGGGGAATGAACTGCATGCATTTTTGATGATTGAGACTGAGAATTATACCTCTTACCTCCCTAGAATCTAGGAAAGAGTGCATTATCTGAATATCCTAATATCCATTACCTTGTGGGTTGGTGTTGATTTTCGTGTTGCTTCCAAGAGAAATTTAAGTGATTGGGCCATCCAAGGTTCTAATTTGATGTGCGAATATTTAGAAATTATACTAAGTCGATTCAGTAAGTAGAGTATCGTTCCCACGAGGATTGTTTTATTGAATGATTACTAAAATTAGTAGTTCTAGTCATATTTGAATGATCGTGTTCTAAAGTTTTCAATGTGAGACTAATGAAATTGTAAGAAAGTAAATTTTTTACTGATTTTTAAAGCAAGTTGGTTGATTTTAAAATCTGAGGCATCCGATTTCACCTAATTGCATCAATATTACTTTTTATTCTCAGTACTTTAGCTATTTTATCCATGTTGATGGTTGAAAATCCTAAGTTACTAAATATTCTCTCTCGAGCAATACTTAGCATACTCATCAATCTCTTGCATAAATTTAAATAAGAAAAGAGTTAAGAAGATTTATGGTTTTAATTTACAAGACCACACAAATCGGGTTAATCAATCCTTAGCATTCACTTAACTTATGGTGTTTATTACTTTAACGATCATCAAAAATCTCCTCTCGAACTCATTACAAATTATTACAAGTTTTAAATGATGATCGAGCACTCAAAAAACATGAGTAATAATAAACACTTCAACAACAGAATAAACAAACATAGAATACTTTAAACTAGAAATGAGCGTAAATTATAACTTAGGCTAAATCGTAGCCTTGGAAAAACTTAATTATTCAAGACTAATATAATACAAAGCAAAACTAAAACAAAATCCATGTACGAAAGAGAAAAATGATAGAAAAGAACTTTGGAAATGAAGAATACCAAACCAAACTCTTTCTTTCCTTTTCTCTATAAAACCGTGTGTGTTTTTTTATATGAATGAATTGGTTGAAATGATGCCTTAAGCTCTTACTTTCTTGTCTATTTATAGCATTTTAACTCGGTTGATTCATGAATTAAAAAATCCACTTGCTTCCTTCTTTTCCATTGCCGCCCATTCCAGCAACTAGTATTCCAAACTTGTATCAACTTGCTTGCTTATTTCATGCGTGCATTATATTTTTGCTGCCTTATCACTTCTTACCGTCCCAACTTGCATATTTTCAAATATTTTGTGGCAAATTTGTTACTTTGCTTTGATTGGTTCATTTTGCCATCCTTGCTTGCTGAATTGTTGTATAATTTTTATTTTCTTGCTTGCTTTGTTCATTTGGCCATCAAATCTAGCAAGAATTAGTATGAAATGAGTTTGAGAAAAATCAATAGAGATTAAAAGTAAGATAGAAATAAATTAAACTGAAATTATATGAATGTACGCATACAAAATTGGACTTATTATAAATGGTAGAAAATAGGTTGTCGCGTTTTGAGTAACCTTGCACCGCATAAACTCGATCCTGCACAAACTCAAGGTATTGTGAAGTTCATGGACATTCCAACATGAAATGATCAGTGCTAGAGCATACACTACAAAGTTGCTACTAGTCAATGACTCAGCGTCATTAACTGCATGAACATTAATAGGATTTGCATGAAAATTCAATATCTAGTCAATTTTCCTATTAATTGCTTCAATTTTTAATGCTAAGTCATCATGGTACCACCTCAGAGAAACCATTTCAACGCTCCCTAACTACTCTAGCCAAAGAAGCTGGGTCCAGGCCAGTGGACTTGAATGCTCCTATGATTAGTAACAAGGTAGAGGAGGCTCCAATCAAAGTTGCTATGTCCAAGAGGCATAAGAAGCCTGAGGAGCTTGCCATTTGTGGAAAGTGAGGAACCATGGTGGCAAGCCTTGACGCTTGGCAAATTTATCACCAATAAAACGCATGATGCAAGTAGGACAAAATGTGGATAATTATGGTTCATTCTGGATACATCAGGTCTTAGTCTATTTGAGCAGTTCTAATTTAATTCATGATAAAGGATGCATATTTGAGCTAGTCAAAGAGTTAGATCATGGATGGAACGAGATTGAGGCTGAGGACCAAGCAAAGGAGTAGTGACAACATCAGTCCTAGAGTAATCTAACACTGAAGAATGATTCAGCTTCATAGAAAGCACATGATTAACATTAATTTTAGTTTGGGTCATTGCTAGACTAAGTTGATGTAATGACTATGGTGATGTTTCATCTTAAATTCAACTTCAGGGAGAATGTAGAAGCTCATGATGTGGCAAAGAATGTGAAGATGGTTGCACAAGTATAGTATAAGTTACAAATAATGGGAAACTCAATTTTGGCATTAGAATAAAACTTGATCGGGAACTTCTGTTGGAGGTCATTCTAAGTGGTGATTGCACCCCTTGGTAGGGACTGATACCAAGCATAGTTGAATAGCACCAGTCAAGACACCTTGATAGTGGCAGGTTTCACAAATTTCAATAAATGCAACAAGGTGCTCATATAGGCTTTCAATTGGCTTCCCACAGAAAGTGGGAAGCATGTTGATAATCCTAGGCTTGATTTTGAAGTTTTCCTTACCCACAACGGGTAACGCAACTCCGGTAGGTGCAACGTATGTTTGGGAAATAAAGTGCTCCCCAATTGTACGTGGCGCGTCATCGGCCATGGTTTGCTATGTATTAACACTTGATTCATATCGCCTCAAGGTACGTATAGCCAACTCAATCTCTGAAACAAAAGGTAACAATTCAGGGTTGACTGAGCATCTATCGTACATACAATACGGAAAGCAAATTTAAATCACTTTGACCACAGCCCTAAGACTAACAAAAGAAATAAAGAAAAAGGACTCATTAATTCCTAAATCTAACTTTGCCTATTGATTCTCTAGCAACGGGTCCAAAAACTTGATCGAGTTTTAAAAGTGTTTTAAAATCGTGTACTCGCAAGTATACGAGATCCTTCTAGCTTAATCGGAAATACGGGTGTCATATCCTTAGGGAATCGATATAAAGTTGATTTAGTAATTAAGAAGTGATTTGGTTTTGGGTTTGTAGATTGGTTGAACGATTAATTGAAGAAAGCAATTAAAGAATGAAAGGTTGTCAATTCAATTGATGATAGGTTAGAGAATGAATTTAGGGTAGCTTAACTCGCTTCCCGTCATAATCTTTTACTCATAACGATGATTTAGGAGGCTTAGGCTAGAAGCAATAAGCTTGGGTTAACATTTAAATTAGGGCTTAGAGTGGTGAACTAGTCTAACGGCATAACTTATCTTATCACCCTAAGTGTAGCATAGATTATCTTATTAGCACTACTTAATTCCTTTATTGCTCCTAATTCAATGTTAACTTGTATAAAAGACTACGTTCAAGGCTGGGTATAACTTTAACCCTGACCATGCATGAAAACCGGTTATGTTATGATCTAATCTACAAGCTCATAGACAAAACTCAAATAAATTGGAAATCTAAACATGGCTACAAGCACATCCAAAGAAAACCAATTAACATGAAGAATTTCCCATAGGTGTGCGAAAATGACATGACAAAATCATCGTCAAAAGTATAATACAAATCTAGGATTCAGACCGCTACTCGTCCTTCATCCCTAAAATAAAAGGGTTCACTCCTCCATGGAGTTTTACGCATCTTTAAAATCTAAAAAAAGAAAAACAATGAATAAAACTAAGAAGGGATGACACCCTCAATTGACGTTGATGTTGATCCATGCTTTGATCCCCCAGTACTTCGACCACCTGTAGTTCAGCGCTTGAAAACTCTTAGATCTCGTAGCCACTTTGGGAAGAAGAGGAGGAGAAGAGACAATGTAAAAGATGTCAAAAAGTATGTCCCCCTTTCTATTTATACCTGCAGCGCGACGTAGGGTCTGCTGCAGGTATACGCCGATCGATCGGCACTGTTGGCCAATCAATCAGCAGTCCCACTGTAGGCTCCAAATCGATTGGTCTTTATGCCGATTGGTCAATTAATTCCTAAAACCTTATGAGATCTATTTGGGTTACCGAATGACTCGATGGGTCTTTCTTTTACACATGTGGTGGGATTTCTTAGTATAGTCTTCAAATATGCCTAAATTATGCTTGATTTTGCCACTTTTCAACCCTTGTTTGCTCCGATGCAATCCAAGCCTAAATGTTTCTAGATTGCTATAAAACACATATGTAAAAGCCGAATATGTCACAGAAATGAGGTATAAAATATATAAAAATAAGGTTCATCGCATACTGATGAATAGAGTGTAAATGAAACTTATAGAAGGCTCAAAATTATTATAAATAAAATATAATATTTTAATGGAATAATAAAAAATATTTCTTATCACCCCTAACCTTATTACCTTCCTCAATCCATTCTTCCTACATCTTAATCCTAGGCCCCTTCCTTTTAAGCAATTCATCTTTCAATGCTACCGATGTTGTCTAAAAAAGTTTCTACTTAGTTTTAGTATGCTGGGAGATATTATTATTGCCGAACCTAACACCTACATTGCATTTGTGGGTAAAAGAGTAATTGAACAAACATTAAATAAGGCAGTCCCTAAAGGTTCACAAGCATCTAAATATTTATTTCATAAGGGTTTATTTGATCCAATTGTACCATGTAATCTTTTAAAAGGCGTTCTAAGTGAGTTATTTCAGCTGCACACTTTCTTTCCTTTGAATAAAAATCAGGTCAAGCATTAAGGTCAATGGTTTGTGGTTTAAAAATCGTTAGTTGATTTATCGGAATCAAAGTAAAAAACTAGAAGAATGGATTTTTGTTGGTGACATACTATTTGTAGAAAAAAAAAATTTCAGATAATTTTTTTTGTTTTCACTTATATTCTAAGGAAACCTCTATCAACAAGATAAAAGAGTAACTTCTTCTTCTGTGCAATTAGGCAAATAAAACAAATTTCATCTTCCCAATATACATATCAATAAATAGAATTATAATTCAAATAGCCCTATGCATCTTTCCATACCATATTCTATTTCCCGGTAATATAGAATTTTTTTTTTTTTAATCCTCTTGGATCATTCTAACGAATCTTATGGGAATTTATAAAAAGAAGAAAAAAATGAAGTCAATTATCATACATATATTATAAGTAGAAAATAAATAGTTCTACATTCCTTGTACTTATTATATACTATACTCAATTCGATATAATTAGTATAATTATAAAAAATTCGAATTAAAATATTTTTATACCCAAAAAAAATAATAATAAATAGGTACAAATAGTAAACCGATGTACCCATTCTATGACAATTATCAACTTTCCCTCTATTTTTGTGCCTTTAGTAGGCTTAGTATTTCCAGCAATTACAATGGCTTCTTTATTTCTTCATATTCAAAAAAACAAGATTGTTTAGATCCAGTGGGCCAAATTTGATTTTTTTTCCAGACTAGACTTGAACCATAACATAGATATCTATTTAGTGGAAGGTTATATAATATAGTATAACATGTAATTTCTTCAGAACATAAATGAAAGAGCCCTTATGCATGCGTAAACATGATTTATGCATGCGGAAACATGATATAGGGGTACATGAATTATAGCTATTTTCAAATACAAAGATCAGGATCGTTGAATGCATGAAATAGATGTTTGAAATATAAAGTCAATCTATCTATATAGATGTAGATTTCTATGGTGGGGTCATATGAAAGGATGTTATTTTTTCAGATCTAACTAATTTTATTAATCACCCTTAAAGGTTAACACCAAAATAGTGCTAATTGATGAGAGTTACTTCAGAAACAAAAAGAGTAAGTAAATTCATTTGGGTTATTATCTCAATTCAAATTAAATGCAACTAGATCTATAGTATACATTGGCAATCAGAACGTATATGGATAGAACTTATTATGGGGTCTCAAAAAACGAGTAATTTCTACTGGGCCAATATCCTTTTTTTCAATTCATTAGGATTCTTATTGGTTGGAACTTCTAGCTATCTTGGTAGGAATTTGATATCTTTATTTCCGTCTCTGTAAATAGCTTCTTTTTCGACAAGGGATCATGATGTCTTTCTATAGGATCGTAGGCCTCTTTATTAGCTCCTATTTGTGATGTACAATTTTGTGGAATGTAGGTAGTGGTTATGATCAGTTCGATAAAAAGAAGGAATAGTGTGTATTTTTTGTTGGGGATTTCTTATAAAAGATATTTAGTTATATTCAATGTGCAATAAGACTTAATTGATGATTTTTTTTTCGATAATTTGCGAGAAAATCGCTAAACAAGCCGACCAATTGCTAGGCGAGGCTGAGACTGTGCGCAACAACACGGGAACCAAAACATCCAACGCAAAACAAGAAAACAGAAACTAACCGCTCGCCTCGATAGAGAGAAACGGGACCAAAAAGACACGAGGGCAAAAAACACCAGCACATGCAAAACCAACACAAACAGGGACCCTAGCTGAAGAAGAACCTAGCTAAAGAAGAGAAAAAAGGCCATTAAAGGACTGAGAATGGGTCGAAGCCATATCATTGAACAAGAATGTCTGCCACCATAGCCAGGTCAAAGCCATCAAAGTTGAAACTCACCTTTTCTCCTATCTCTATTGTCCGCTCCGCTTCCAAGATCCTCTCTTCATACTCTTCTTCCGTGATTTTCTGGATTTGATTTTCCCCATTCCGTTTTTTCCTCTTTCCGGCTTTCTTAGACGATTTTCCAACATTACTTGTATGAGAAATATCCTTGAGGAAGTTCTGCAACTCTCGCTTTTCTCTTTCCTTCATCTTGCACTTGATCGCTTTTCTCTCTCTTTTTATTGTGTGGAGTTTTTCCTTTTTCCTTCAGTTCGTGCTAGGCCCTTGCAAGCATGGAGCTGAAACTTGCTGACTCTGTGGCAAACTATCCTCTGCGTGAGAGTCCACGATTGCTGTTGTTGGCTCGAATCCTGGAGGGAATTCAGGCCCAGATGTTGCTGACTCATTATCACTGTTACTTTCCCGAATATCAGTATCAGGCGTGGTTATTTGAGCTTGATGTTGATCAGCTAGAGCTTCATCATTTTCAACCCATGACAAAAGTAGAGGGGAATGTGCCACCAGCTGTGAGGCATAACGCATGGCTTGCACGAGCGATCGCTGCAAGGTCCATCTCCCAATGATTGGGCTGTTTAGGTGGAGGGAAACATGTCCATACGACTGCCACGCCACTCCCATCCCTTCATTTGCCAATTGCAGGGTAGAAATTCTAATCTCCTCGCAAATAATTGAGCGTTCTGGTACTAGATGCAGGGAAGGTTGAACCTGTGAATAATTTCTAACCACGGTTGTCCATTTTTTCCCTTAGGGGGAATGTGATGGTAAATAAGCCTGCTTCCTAGCCAATCTAGCAGATGCAGCTTTGGACACAACACTAGGAGAGTAGTCTGGTATTAGTATAGAGTTTCCTTCTCTAACGAAGATCAAACAGGTTCTCCCACTGTGTTGAATCTGGACAGTCTAGTGGATACATGTTGGGTGGCAGGTGTCAATCAGAATCCTTGCAACATCAACGCAGCTCATAGTGGATGTTCAAGGATCCATCCTAATGAACTTCCCCCAGAATTTGGTGATATCAGCAAAGCATTTATTTGACCAATACTAGACAGGTAATCCATAGATCTCAAGCCAAACCCTTTTGTTAAGGGATCCAAGCGTCTCTTCAGAGTACTTATATCTCCTTACGTGGGCCAAGGTAGGCATCCATAGTGTTAATCGAATCACAAACCAGAATAAAGGAATTATTGCTTAAGCCTTTAGGTATAAGCCCGCATAGGTCATTTTTGGTGATAAATGTAAAAGCATCATCCAGACTGACCTCAACAAATGAACGGGCAATTATTGACCGCTTAAGCCATGCCTGAGCACTCTTGTTGGCATTTGACACCACAATCCTCGGAAAATTTGCACAAACATCTTCCCCACCCCAATTCGGTGATGTATTTCCCTGTTCCTGAATACCGCTTGCATTTTTGGGCTGCTGGACTTCATTTCGCTGTGGTTGACGTCGAGCGGATGGAAAAACTGTTCTTCTATCTGGGTTAGCCCATTGCACTCTAAGCCTGATACTCACCCATCTTCCATTCATGGATGTAACTGCCTGCGTAGCTTCATTCGGGTCATGAAACCGAACAAAGCCATAACTCCATCTAGACCTTAACCTTTTCTTCACATGAACAAAGGTATCATAAATTGACTTGAAATCACAGAACACGGCCCTGAGCCATGAGTTTGTTGTTCTTTCTGGTAGGCCATCAACGAAGATGGATTACCCTGCACCGGCAATCAGCATTTCAAGTGATTGGTTCTGTTGGCTCCGGAGAAATAAGTGGTGCATGGTGATGGCTGTTAACGATCAAAGGAGGAGAAGGTGATGACGATGGGTGGAGGAAGTGGTGATGACGATGCTTGATGGTAGAGTTGCAGTTGGTGAAGGCTGGTTTGGGAATGGAGAGGTGATGAAGATGGCGGTGGGAGATGATGTGAGTGGGTATAGCTTGAAGGAAATTGGGGGTGGGAGTCAGTCGGGGATGACGGGAGTGGGAGACGGAAGGTGGTGGTTGGTGGTGAAATCTGGTGGTAAAGATGGAAATGGTGGTGGTTGTTGGTGGAATGGAGGTCTAGTGGTGGAGATGGAGATCTCGTGGAGATGGCCCTGGAAGGTGATGGGCTCCGGTGATGGGTGGTGGGATGTGGTGGTCGATGGTGGAGCCTGATGGTCAGGTACATTTATGGAGGTCGGTGGTGGCGATAGGTGGTGGAGATGGAGGCTGAGGAGGGAGGTGGAGTTGAGCCCACGGACGGCAGTGACGGTTGTACGATCGGCTTGGCAGGGCGACAGTGAGTCGTTGAAGGTGGCTTAGGCTCTGGATAGGCTCTACATGTGCCCACACGCGCCGAGGAGAGGTGGGGCATGGGTTTGTTACCGTTGAGATAGGAGAGTTCGGGGAAACTTTTCTTATTTGATGAATTATATTCCCTTATATTTATAAATCATCTCTTTGCATATTGGTTTAAAAATTGTCCATATAATGTATCTCTACATTTCCCTTCCCCAACCTATGATCGTATTCATATTTTCCCTTTACTTTGCCTCACTTCATCCTTGATATTTCTTTCTCATTCTTTTTCTATCTTCTCCTATTTCAAAAATTTGACATTCAAAGATAAATTTGCACTGTAAGTCTTCTAATATTCTTATATTCAATGTGTAATCAGACTTATTTTATGAATTTTTTTGTATGTGCTTATATCTGTAATCTCGGAATATTTGTTTAAAATTCTCCACATAATTGATCTCATCATCCATCACAAATTACAGTCCTGGGTCACATTCTAGGATAAATAAATATTATAACAAAAAAATTTCTTATAATACATATTCTTGTAACAAAAAAAAATGATAACCAATTAACTTACTTTTAATTAATAAAATAAATCAAAAATTTTCAAATAAAGTAAAAAAAATCAAAATAGTTAAAAAAAATATCATTACAGAGTAATAATTCTACAATGAGCTGAATAGACATAGAATAAACATTATAAGAGAAATATAGAACAATAAAGAATATTGGTTAAAAAAGAATTAAAGAAAATCTAAAATTAAAAATATGTAATCATTTCATAAAATTAGATCAAGTTAGATTGAACATGATAAGAGAAAAAATAAAATAAAAATAACTGAAAATATTTATTAGAAAAGAGATAAATCATTTTAAAAAAATATTTTTAAAAAAGTTTTTAAATACTCTATTTATTTAAATAAATGCAATGGAGCTTAAAAAAAATTAAATAACAAAAATTTAGAGCAAGCATATAATTTATAACATAAAATCATTTTTGACAAATAATTATTTTTATAAAAAGTGCTTTTTCCAACAATTGAAACAAGGCCTTAGCTATAATTGTATGTCAATAAAAGAAAAAAAATTAGCAATTAAAAATAACCAATATTTCTTAAGTAACACACTACAATCAAATCATATCGTTATTATTGTCAAATATCATAATTAATGAATATATTATAACTCTAAGAATTAAGTTGTTAAGTTTGCTAAGAACATGTCGAATTTAGCATGGTAATTCAAGACTGATATACCAATGTACATTATAAAAATTTGGTACAACTCAAGATAATTATACAACTCAAGTTATTTTAATGTCTTTTACTGAATATTAAAGAATCTATCATATGACACACTTTACTTTATTTGACTAATCAATAGTTCAAAAGTTTGATATATATATATATATATAATTTAGTAAATCAATTGGTTACAAATATTAATTAAAAAATTTGGATCAAAAAACTATTAATTAAAACAATAAGGTCTTGCAGAACAATTAAATTATATAAGATATAAAAACTTCACCATGCATTGCACGAGGAACATCTCATGTGGTGATAACCGCAAGAGTACCCACTTATAAATCCATTCTTTCATTTATTTTTTTTAAACAAAAAAGGTAATCTTCTTTACCATTTTATTTACCACAAGTTAGTCAATCGCTTATTAACTTTCATTAAAATTCTCACTTGAAAGAAGCAGTGACAATACTAGGAGAAGGGTGTTATTGGCTTTTGGTTTTTTTTTTTTTTTGATAAATACCGGCAAAGCCGAAAGACAACACTAGGCCTCAACAAAGCAAGCCCAAAACAACTCCGAAAGACAGAGGAGGACCAGGCAAAACAGAAACAGAGAAAAGACAAACGGGGGAGGGGCAACATGAAACAGGGCAAAAAACAAAACAAAACAGGAAACAAAAAAACCAACAAAGCATCACAAGACGAAAGAGGGGACCCAGGGGCAACAAAAAAACACGAACAAGAAACACAACCAAAAACTGGAGAAAGAGACGCAACAGGACTGGACCAGAACCCGACACTGGATAGAGAAGGGAGAAGAGACCAGAAACACAAAGAACAGAGAGAGAGAAGCACAAATAAATCCACACCTAAGCCCATTTCAGCAAAGCACTCAATCATAAGGGATTCATCCCCCTGAAAACCCAAACCTGGCAACTTCTTGGTCTCCCAAGTGCGTTTCCCCTTGAGCAGTTGCTCAGCTGTAAAGCATTTCTTGTTCTTGTTTCGAGTCTTTTTCTTCCCTTTGGCTTTGGTCACTTTCTCAGGCCTTATGTTCCCACTGCTACTAGGAGACATATCTTTAAAGAACGCTTGGAGGTTCCGTTTCTCTTGATCTTTTTTCCAGCGCTTGAGAGCCTTGCGATCCCTTTTTGAAACACCATCATTTGGTTCATGGAACCCTAGCCTCTCTCTTCTTCTTCTCCTTTCCCCTGCCTTTGAAGTTTCCGCGATATCTTGAGCCAAATTAACACATAGGTCCATGTCCTCGACATTACTCTGATCAATCAACGGTTCAAATCCCGGTGGAAAGGTTGGACCCAACGACTCAAACTCCTGGTCACTATTAGTATTTGTTATTTGATCTTCTTGAGGTGTGCTCTGGATTTGCATCCCATGTGATCTGGTTCCACTGTCCTCAACCCAGGTTAGAAGCAGCTGCGATCTAACATACGGTCTTTTAACCTGGCATTGTGTAGCATCAGGCTGTTCAACGACTCGAGGCGGAGGGCGAAAGATAGGTGAGTAAGGAGACTGCATAACCAAGGGCCAGCTACCAATAATCTGGTGGTTAACATGAAGCGTAACGTGTTTTGCACTCAGATTAACGATAGCCACATCCATACATCCAGTCCTCAGATGTATCGGAAGGTCCATCTCCTGGATCGAGTTATGCTCACTTGGACCCGGATCGGTGTTGGTAATAATGTTAGGAGCTTGTCGCAGGGTTCGGCCTTCTTCCCTATTTAATCCGACAGACGCTGCGAGGTGAATAACTTCCGCAGAAAAGCTTGGGATTAGCTCGGAGTTCCCTTCTTTTACAAAAACCATTCGGCTTCCCTCACTGAGGTTGACTTGCACAACCTGTTGGATGGTAGAAAGGAAGCACGTATCAATGAGAACCCTAGCCACATCAACACATCTCATTGCCGAAGTTCGTGAATTCACTCGAATGAAGTTGCCCCAAATTCGCGCAAAATTAGCGAAACTCTCCGTCGACCAGTACTGTAATGGAAGACCATGGATTTCAATCCACACTCTTCTTCTCATAGTACCAAGAGTTTGTTCTGTGTGGTGATTCACCTCTCTGAATTTACCAAGTAGAACATGTTTCCGGGCACCGAGATATTCATCCATAGCTTCAGTTGAGTCGCACGTAAGGATAAAAATTTCAGAGCTCAAACCTCTTGGTGTCACGTCAAAAAGTTCGCTCTCCGTAAGGAACTTCAAGACATTATCAAGCATATCATCCCCATACGAATGAGCTATAATAGATCTACACATCCAAGCTTCCACCTGATCGTTTATGGAAGCTGTTATGATCTTGGGACCATTATAATCCATTGCACCCCTTCCCCGGGACGATTGATCAGTGTCCTCTGGAGTTTGATTGATGACTAAATCATCAGATCTCCTATCTCGATCTGAAGAGTGTACCCTTGTGCGATTCTGATTCTGCCTGCTATTCGACCCCTTGCGATGTTTAGCCCAGTCAACCTTAATCTTGTATCCCATAATCCAACGACCATTCGTGGAATCAATTGCCCTTAGGGCCTCATTTCGCTGCCGAAATCTGACAAAACCATAAGAAAGTCTTGTTTTGGCCCTTCTATTTTGCGGGACAAAACAGTCATAAACTGATCGAAAATCCCGAAAGACAGCCTTAAGCCACAAATTTGAAGTAAACTCCGGGAGACCGTCGACAAATATTGACATTGCATCATTAAGAGCCGACATTAGCGGGACGCTATTGGTCACCGGAGGTTGGGGAGGGAGACCAATTACGACAGGAGAAGAAAGAAATGGTGTGAAGAAAAGAAAAGAGATAATGGGTGGAAGTTACCGGAGCGGCGCAGCTTGGAGTCGGAATCGGGGGGATCACGGTGAAGGTAGAAGATCGGTGAATCTGAATGATGCAGCAAAGGGGCGATGAGGAAGAGGACGACGGTCTGGAAGCCTCTAGTAGACGGCGAAAACACCTCGGACATTGTACGACCAGCACGGGACAGTCCTGGTGACGCCGGATCCAAGCTCCGGCCTCTGAGCGGGTGGTCACGTGCCCACACGCTCCGGGAGAGGAGGTGTGAATAGTGACCGTTGGGGTTTTTGAAGAGAGAGAGAGCGGAGCTTTTTGGAATTGCTTTCTGTTATTGGCGGTGATCATCTCTCGACCCCTAAACCGATCATCGATCATATTACGTGAAGGTAACATTTATTGTCCTCATTTTTTTTTCATATATTAATACTAACTTTCTATCTCAATTATTTAAGGCCGAAAAAGTTAATAGGAATCATGAAAATAAGACGAACCTCATCTAAATTTCTTGAATATAATATTCATACAAGTTTATGTTTCGTCTAATCAATTGGAAGGAAAAATAATTATTGTACGTGAAAGGGTTAAATGTCCATACAGCTCATTCCAAAATTCGCCCCCCCCCCCCCCCCCCCCCCCCCCCCCCCAAAAAAAAAATCTTTATTTTGAAAAAACATAAGTATTGAATTTTGAAATATTATCACTCCTTAGAGAAATTTTCCAAGGTGAAACTATGAAAGGTTGGAAGGAGGTCAAAAGTCTGTTTTTCTAAATGGGTTTATAGGGCTGTGTGGTGTTAGTTGTTTTAAATATTACATATATTATACTCAATCATATATTAAAATATATATGAAAATATTAATTTATAAAATAATAACTATTTTTAATAATTTTTATAATTTACTAATTTTTACATTATATTATAAAATATATGAATTTAGTGATCGACCTCCTTTTACTAGTTTAAGCCAAACCTTAATTTTGTAAAATCACCATGATAACAATAGAAAACAAATTATTACATGCGAAATCCTTTTCAAATTATAAACACACTTTATGTATCTCTCACCTTCTCTACTTTCTCTCTCAATAACTTGCTTGGGTCTTTTGAGGATCATTTCAAGTACTAAATTAATTTTCAAGTTAAGTTATAAATGGGATCAATTGAAATCTAATTTTGTTCCTCATATTTTTCGTTCAGGAGCATACGTAATTTAAGGACGCTTAGCCGAATCGTGGACTTTGTCGTTATTAAGCCTTTTCTATCGAGACATTGTCATGGAGGGAAATCAATCCTTTTAGAGGGGTGCTCTATGTGCTACAAATACGGTAATTTTTCATTAATTAGATCTATATATATCCTTTATTGTATTTTGTTGTTTGTGTTACTTTGAATTTATTTACTTTATCTATAATGTTTGGATTTATAATAGATAAAATTTTTCAATATATATATATATAGTTTAATAATTTATTGTAGAGTAACACTATACAATTCACCATCCCATATTCCTATGTATCATACTGTCATTAGCTTTATTACGAGACATTTATCTCTCCTCTAAAACATTTGCTTTTAAAGAAGAAACCAGAAAGAGTAAGATGAGCAAGTAGTATCATATACATGAAGTATTGTGTATTTCTATACTTTAGTTAATTTTTCCATGTATATTTATATATAAGATGCAGTGTTATATTTTGTTTGTCAAGAACATCAAATGAAATTAGGATTGACAAATCTATACACTTTGGCATGGAAATCCGAAAATACAGAACAAGGAAAATGATATTTCATTATGCATGTACAAATTAGGTATATGAATTAGATATACTTAGTATTTCCCTTAATTAAAGTATCACATAAATTAGCAAAAAATAATATCCCCAACAATTTTGGTTCTCTATAGTTTTCACTATAACTCCGAATTGGGCAAGAGCAGTACCAGGATGGGTGACCTTCTGGGAAGTCCTCACCCTCAGGTTGGGGGCACTTAGAAATAGCTTCTCTTCAGTGGTAATACCCTGAAGGGGGAAAGTTGCGTACATCCGCCCCCCCGACCTTGCTTAGGCGGGAACCCTTGGGGCACTGGGTATGTTGCTTTTTATAGTTTTCACTATAACAATAGAAATAGTGTCTAAAGGAATTATAACAGAACACACTTTATGAACAAAAATGTCATTCAATGTTGTATTTTGTTATATTTAGGCCTCGCTTGATATATGCGGGATGTTTCAATTCATGGGAAGTATCGTTTTTGGCTCTTGTTTGGTATGCGTGAAGTAGGCAAAATATGAGAAGTTGAAATGGCTTCGCAATTTCTAATTGCTTCAAAACGGGGGAAGTAACTTACCTAGCCCTCTAGGTAAGTTTTACTTGCTTTATGATTTTTAACCAAATGACAATTTATATCCCTTCTAATTTGTGTTAGATGAATTATGTTAGAACAATTGTCATATGGGCCTAATAGTCATTTCAATTTTTTTCGATAATTAGTGATAGAGTCGCGATATAAAGTAGGCAACTCGAACAAGTGAGCCCTGAGTCAACCCATAAAAGGACGAGGATTAAAATAACACAAACAATACAAAATATAGGAATTAAATTTCCAGAAAATTCTATTTCCATATGGGCACAAAACATTTTTATACTATTTTCTAAAAAGTTAACAACCTTCGGGAGGAGATGGCCTTAGATAGGGCCCAATGGAGGGCTTGCATAAGGGTAATAGAGGCTCCGGTTGGAGTAGGGTAGCCCAGCTTTTTAGTACTAGGCCTTGACATCCTCTTGGCACACGTAGGCCGTGTACTGGTTATCATGAGCTGTTACCTGCTACTTGTTTACTTATCTTTATATCTATCCTCTAATCTCTATTCTCTATCTCTATCACTATCCTCTATCCTCTATCTCTATCTCTATCTCTATCTCTATCTCTATCATTACCTTCTTCTTATCTGTTGATGTGTGCCTGATATGACTTGCTTTAAGTTTGTTGTTCTGCTCGTCGTGTGTTTGGCCCTACTCATGATTGATGCTATCCTGCTGCCAGGTCTTTTGTTCTATGCTGCGGACCAGATTCTCAAGGTTGGGGGTCCTCGAAAACAGCCTCTCTTCAGGGTGGCCTCTTGAAGGGGGAAGGCTGCGTACATCTACCCCTCCCAGACCCTATTTATGCGGGAGCCCTTAGAGACACTGGGTCTATTATTGTTGTTATTGTTGTTGTTTCTAAAAAGTTAACAAGAGAAATAAATTTCTAAAAAGTACAACCAATTTAATTTTTTCAACAACCAAACAAGGCCTTAATATAGTTAACTTTTTGAATCATAAAAAGTTACAATTTTTAACAGCAGTCGTGCATTTACAGCAATCCAATTTTTATCTTCATGTAGCAAAAGGAGAGGAAATGAACTCCAATCTTCAAAGTCCCAAGAGTAGTATCTCGTATCTCTTCCTTTTCGGATGTCTTCCCACTCATCACTGATCAGCCAACGTCGGCCACCGCTAGCCGCCGTTGCCACCGGCTATGCATAATAATTAAGCTTGCCGTCCCTTTCTATTCGCCGCTATCTTCTTCTTCTGCCAGCCCAATTCATCTTGTTTCATCTGACAAGACTGGCCTATGCCTATTCTGGTATGTGTGATTGTTGAGTTATTTACGCTTTTACTTTATCGTATATTTTAATTTGCTAAAATTAATCTTTCATGTTATATTTTATTTAAATAGGTTTCTGGTCTTTTTAATTTTATTTAAATTACTTCCTTATTTTTTATTTGGTTCAAAATAAAATAAAATTGGTCACACCACCAATTTTATAAACATTAAAATATGATGAACTATTTTAAACTATAAGAAAAGATGAGGACTAATTTAAGCAAAGTGAGAATCAATTTGAAAAAAGAAAAAATATGGTGCCATTTTTGCAATTTTCTCCCAATCATCATTCATGGCTTATTAGTTCATACCTTTCCCCAGCTAAAGTATTAAATATTGATGTGTGTAGTTTGCTCTTTCTGTACTGGTCCAGTGAAAAAAATGGTATAATTTTTTGAACTTTTCCTCTTTCTTCCTAGGGTTGATTTCCTGATTCTGAGATTTTGTGGTCAGTGTAATTAGTTGCTGTGTGTTGCCACGAAGTTGGGATCTATGTTTCATATATAAGCGTAATTGAGGTTTCATCCAAAATTTATTGACATTGAATAAGGTAGGCTTATATAGGATGATTTTTAAGTTTGGAGACGGATGGTCTTTCAAAATATAGCCCATTCATGGCTGGAATTATTTGGGGTCGCACAAATGAGGCGGCTCTTTGTTTTCCTGTGAGTATGATTATAGAGGCTTATAAATAGGGTCCTCTTGTGCCTGCTATTGCTTAGAGGAAAACAAGGGAGAAAAATGTGGAGCAAGCACTAGGGGATTGAGTGTAAGTGTAAACACTGTATAATACATTTTTTTCCCATATAGTGTAATATTGTCACTCCCCCTTTGTGGACGTAGGGTTAGGCAAACCATGTAAATTCCGGACTCTAAATATTTCTTCAATCCCTTTATTGTGTTTACTGTTTTGATTAGGGTTTGATATTCCGCGAGTGATCCTAACAATAGTCTCTTCTTTATCACCACCCTAGTATGGGACTTGGTTACCATTCTGCAAACTGATTGCCTATTGTTAGGGTTGTGGTAAATTAAGGGGGTAAAGGAAAATTGAGAGTGTATCTTCAATTATAGTCTCTAACAGTAGTCGTAACAGCATTGTTGATCTTCAGCAATTGCCTTATTCTGCGAACTGATTTGAGAGCAATTGAGGGGGTCAAGGAAAATTGAGAGTTGGAGCTCATTGTTGATGCTAATGATAATTCAACATAGTTATCCGTTCCAAGCAAACATTTTCCCGTAATGCTGGATTCTTCTGAGAAGTTTAGAGCTTGGTCAAGCAAGTAGTTGTTGAGCATGGTAATTGTGATGTCTCTGGTTCATATCAGTATTAGAGATAATTGAAAAATATGAATAGTCTACAATTAATTAGAAATTATTGAAATTGATTGAATTTTATCCGAAAATCTGGCTTGTAAGGTGATCATTTATGGCGAAATTTGTGCAATGAAAGAGCCATGATCTAATGCTATAATATCATATTTTCAGTATTAAGCCGTAGAGAAGGTAATAGGCAGTGTTAAAACATTGAAGGACTAGGCAATGTGATTGCATTGCTAGTTTTTCTTTGAGCCCTTCACTATGGGTTTGGATCTCAATATCCTTTTCTTAGGCAAAAGTACAAGCAAGTCAGTCCCCCCACGCCATATGGGAAAGATGAAAAGAGAATATATGTCTCCACCTTGTCAAATTTACTGTCATTTAACAAGTTGGGTCACAACTGGGATGAGTTTGCTGTTTCTCTAGTTGAAGTGGCCAATCCTGTTCAAATTTAGTGATGGCGGTTGGCCTCCATGTTTCTAATGTTATGTCTGTTCCCAGGAGTATCTCATGGATCGTTTTAAGAGAAAGCAACAGAACGGATCTCAAAGACATTAGTATCCGTTGCAGGCTCTTACGTATATTTGGTTTAAAAATATTTTATTGTTGGACACAGGAAATCAACCCTCTTGTTCTTTGGAATTTATGGATTTTTTTTTATAGTACTAATATGTGTATTTAGCCTCATTTCTCATCTTTTTTACTTCCTTTTGCTTTTAGAAACATTATGCCTTACTCTGATAAAAAGATGCCTGATTCTAGTGTTGGGACCACTCACGAATTTACCAAACCTTAAATCGAAATAGCAAATGCGGAATTAAACGGGAATGGGGGAAAAATATTAGACACCGAAATTTACGTGGTTCAGCCGAAGCCTACATCCACGGAGGGGGAGCAAAATATTTACTATTATAACCGAGAATTACAATCTTTGTTCTCTCTTCCTCACTTGTGTTTTGCTCACAATTTACACCAGGCAAAGAGCGCCTATAAATAGGCCTCTTACAATCGAAACCGCTGGAAAAACCAAAAGTCATGCCATTAACTCGAGCCCCTAATAAATCCGGCCATGATTAATGACGGTTACCGGAAACGAATAGTCTCCACACTCAACAATCTCCCACTTGGAGACTATACAGTAATCCTCCATGCTTCCCCCTCACCACGCAATCGTCATGCGTGAACTCTGCCTGAAGCCCACCCACTTGTCTTCTTATACCGGGAATTCGTCTCAGCACCCACTGCTAGCTCCGACTTAAAACGTGTACTCGACCTCACATCAGAACGACTCTTCTGACTAATCTTTTTACCCATTGGCTTTCTGGACTGACATGACGTCTCAGGAAGTGGCTTCCAACTGACACACTTTGACCACCGCAAAGTTGAGTTTCCTGCAGTAAACTCACCATCAGCTGACTTCGACATTGAAAACAGTGTTCCCGCCTTCAAACCACGAGCTATCACTAACGCCCCTTTCGAGACAACCCACTTTCCTCCCGAAAACCTGACAGAATACCCACTGTCATCGAGCTGTCCTACCGATATCAAATTATCCTTCAACTCGGGCACAAATCTCACACCATGTAAAGTCCACCTCGACCCATTCGGTGATGAAATATTGACATCACCCATACCGACAATTTCTAACAGCTGTCCACTCGCCAAATACACTTTATCGTAATCCCCATCCACAAAATTCTGAATCACGTCCCTACACGATGTAGCGTGAAACGAAGCCCGTGAATCTAAAATCCAGTCATCCACTGGTGAATGTACGGTAAGAGCCAGAGCATCCTGTATTATCTCTTCAGTCACAACATTGGTTGTATCTGGGTTTGACCTCTTCAAGACTCTACACTCTCTCTTCATGTGTCCAGGTTTTCCGCAGTGCCAACATGGCCCCCTCTGGCCTGTCCTACTACTGCTTCTGCCCCTACGTGATCTTTCCAAACCCCTACCTCGGGATTCCACGCTCAAGGTGTGATTCTCACCAGAATCTCGTCGGCGCACCTCCTCGGCTAATACTAAGTCACGTATGTCATCGTATTTTAATTTCTCTTTCCCGGCAGAATTACTAACCGCCATCCTCATGGCCTCCCAACTATTGGGCAAAGACGCTAACAATACCAGTGCTCGGATTTCGTCATCAAAATTAAGTTCCACTGACATCAACTGATTTATGATCGTATTAAATGCATTCAAGTGCTGGGCAACAGAACGACCTTCCGTCATGTTCAAATTGAACAACTTCTTCATTAGGTGCACCTTGTTGTTCGCCGATGGTTTCTCATACATGCCCGACAAAACTGCCATCAAACCCGCCGTCATCTTTTCGTTGACAACATTATGAGCAACAGTCCGGGACAAAGTAAGTCGAATAACACCCAAAACTTGTCGGTCCAACAAGTTTCACTCCTCGTCCTCCATATCCTCGGGTTTCTTCCCTAATAGGGGTAACTGCAACTTTTTCGCATACAGAAAATCTTCAATTGCATCCGCCAATACGCAAAATCAGTCCCATCAAATTTCTCAATACCTGAAATTTTTACCTCGTCGGTCGCCATTGATGAACACTTTTAATCTCCTCGAACACTGAAATTTTTTTTTTAAATAATACTGATTTTTCAATTTTCAACTTGGTCAACTATTATCACACAACCCTGCTCAGTATCTCTCTTCCCTCTGCGCCTCTCTGTCTCCCTGCGTTTTCTCTCTCTCTGCGCGTCTTCCTCGGGTTTCTCCGGCACCAACTCCGGCGCCACTCACCGGACCTACGACCCACCGACCACCGGAGATCGTCACCGGTCCTCGTCGTCCTTCGCACTTCCTCAGATCTCAACCACCACACGACCACCGCGCACAACCACCAATATCTTCTAAGCCACCACCGCTTCGTTACTTGTCAGGCCACCAAACGGACCACCTTCACTCACCGCTGCCTCGGTCTAACGGTGGTCTGCGTACAACCACCGGGTCTCGAAGCACCGCCGCTTCGGATTTCGACGAGTCTCGAAGCTCCACAGCGCCACCGTCGGATTCGCTCACCGACGCCTCTCCGTTCACCGATTCGCTCGGGAACCACCAGATCTGTAACCCAGGTAACCCGATCTAGTCTTTTATCACCTCTGTTCACCACCACGCGCGGCCTAACACCGCCACCCTCGTGCCGCCGGATTTTCTTCCTCTGGTGCGTTTAACCACGCGCCGCTTCTTAAAACTGACGACTGCTTCGTCAGAACAGGAACACCAGCCACCGATCCTTCTCCCACTGAAACAGCTATTTCTCCGATTTAGGTTTCATAACTGGCTCTGATACCAGTTGTTAGGACCACTCATGAATTTACCAAACCTTAAATCAAAATAGCAAATGCAGAATTAAACGGGAATGGGGAAAAAATATTAGACACCGGAATTTACGTGGTTCAGCCGAAGCCTACATCCATGGAGGGGGAGCAAAATATTTACTATTATAACCGAAAATTACAATATTTGTTCTCTCTTCCTCACTTGTGTTTTGCTAATTTGAGCCCCTAATAAATCCGGCCATGGTTAATGACGGTTATCAGCAACGAACAGTCTCCACACTCAACATCTAGAATATGGGTCATGCGTATTTTGTAGCTATATTTCCAATCTAGAGTCAGTTCTTGAGGTTTCTGTTGTAGTTGACTGTAAACACCGCATGATTGGATGGTATGTTGTCAAGCAGCCTATTGGGTTGTTTAATAATGAGGTGATATACGGGAAAAGGAATTTGTGAGCTCCCAGAGTTTGAGAAGGAAGCTATAGTGCCACTCTCTCAAGATAAGAGCCAACTGATAGAATGAGTTCTTCCTTTCACTATGAATATTTTATTATAACTGGACAAGTTGAGTGGCGCTATGTTGCTTGGACATGAGAAAAACGACTAATTGAAGGTTTGAATGAATTCACAACATAGGGATTCAATCAAAGTATCTTGACCTCGGACATGAGTGCATGGTCACATATTTATGTAGCTGTCAAAATAAGATTGTCACATGTATGAGGAGTTAACATCCCTACTTATTTTAATAATTATATAATTTTTTCTCCTTCTTTTGGCTCCTAAGCGATGAACATCAAATACTACCAAATAATTTCCAAGAAATGGGAGAATATTGGCTGAAAATAGGCTTTATTCCAGTTTTAGGGTTTTCAAGGATTGTATCTGTTTCAGCTACATTGGATCATGTGTCAAATCTGCACTACATTGTATCGGGTGGGTGTGGCCATCAACGAAGTGTCTGAGAAATGTTCGTGTGCAAACCTTGCTCCCAGTGCAATTGCCATCTCTTTTATCCTTCACTACTCCTAAAGAGGTCTTGGTGAGTTACTATTATACTCATATGAGACAAACGTGCAGGCTGCACCTTTATAACAAACGACTTTGAGGATGCAAATGATGCAAGTGGTTTCTTTGAGAAAACTCTGGTCATCTAGTTCCAGATAGCCAAGTGCATCTAGTAACATGTACTGTTCATTTCAGGGAAGTTTAGAGTACGTCATTCGACCCGGAATTATTTTGAAGTTTTTTATTGAGGGTGATTTCTTTTAGGGTTGGGGGCCATTCGGAAACAACTTTCCTTTAAGATAGCACTTTGTGGGGGGTCAGGTTACATACATATTCCTCCCCCAGGCCTTGCCCTGGTGGGAGCCTCTCTAAGTTAGCGGGCTGTTGTTGTGATTTATTGTGGGTGATCTCGAACACCCTTGGAAAATCAATTGGAATGCAAGAAGCTTTCCTTGAGGTGGCTATTTTGTTTGGGAGGATTTTTTGGAAGTTGGAACATATTTGACCACATATATTTGCAGTTCCTGTGTATGAGTAAGGAGGACCCCGTAAATCGCTTGCTGCTGCATTATTTGACTGCTATGACCTTTGACTACTAGGGGTGTAAGTGATATAGTCAAGCTGAGCAACCTGTCCACAACTCTAGCGAGACTGAGTTTAAGTGGAGCATTAAATGAGTTTCTGAACTGTTGTTTGAATTCGGTTCGGTAAGACACAAGGATACTCGATAGTTGGCTCGACTAATTAAGCAAAGCTATTCAAGCTGCTAAGGAGCTATTGTGTTACATCAAATGACTGTTACTTGTCAAGCCATTTGAGCTGCTAACAAACTTTCATCAATAGATTATTGAACTAATGCCGCGAAATTAACAAGCTCCTATGAGCTCTTAATGCACCCTCAACGAATTGTTCACAAACTTAACGAGTTGAACACCTCTTGCTCGACATTGGCCCAATAAGCTCATTAAGCCTCCTCAAAATCCCCTGAAATAAACATGGATGAGCCTCGACCAATTTTGAAAATGATTAATTCATCAAATGCTTGGTTTGTGTATGTCCCTAATCACTGCTGCTTTAATCAAGCAGGAGTTGTTACTTCAGGTGAGATCCTTGGCTTGAAAGCAATAACAAAGGCTGCCAATGTGGTGGATAACGGGAAAAAAGGGAGAGGCTGGTCCCTTCCAAGCCATCAAAGATCAATGAATTAAAGCTCTCATTTATTTGGGCAATTCGAGTTTTTCTGTTTCTCAGGGAGGATATTGTAACTTCCATTTATGTTGTATATGTGTGAAGTCATGTTACAAGGGCTACTTTTGGCTGTGTTTCGGCATACTCTCTGTGTCTTTCGAGCATCTCCTATAAATCCAGAAAGTTGTCTTTTCTTATGTGGAATAACTTTAGAGTTTTACCACTGAAGTATTAATCTGCATATTTATTAGTCATATGCTTTAGATTCCTAAACTGACTGTATCATTTGTTCTTGTTGCATTAGTGGGCACTGAAATCTTGAGTTTGAGGAAATTTATTTGTTGATCATGCAGGAAGGCAATGTTCTTTGTTGTGCAATCTTTAAGCTGATGACTTCCATCAGTATAGGACCCAGCTCTTACAATAAGCTACCTATAACATACGAGAAACAGGTACATTTATCATTGCTGCTCTTGCTTTTCTCTTTCAGGAAGTTTTTTGGCATTTGTTCTTTTTAGATCTTTTTAGGGAAGGCTGTTACAGTATCAACCATGTAAGTGGGTTACATGTACCTCATAAAAAATTCCAAATCATTGGGAATCTTATATATGGGGAAGTTGAATGGCATATATGATTATTTTTTGCGTTGACATTGTTCATCACAGAATCTGGATATGCTGAAATGCAAATGTCAATCATAATGTTAATTAATAAATAATAATTTGCTTATAGCCAATGAAGTCTTGGTCTAGCAGTATAACACAGAGTAAGGCTGAGGCCCCTAAGACAAGAGGTCCTAGGTTCAAATCTCAACCTCTATGATTGTAAACTACAACAACAACAACATCAACAAACTCAGTGCCTCAAGGGCTGCCGCAAAATACAGGGTCTAGGGGGGTGGGATGTATGCAGCCTTACCCCTTCGGGGTGCTACGCTAAAGGCAGGCTGTGTCCTGGGATCACTTGATGATTGTAGTTTGAATCAATTCTCTCTGCTTGGGAAATATTTTTCAAGAGGCACCACTTCTACTTGAATTTTTTGGGAGGAAATTATGAAGAAGGTTTGAATGCTTTCATTTTTAGCTCTTATTTCAGAACGAATTCTGCTAAATAGTTGAAATACTAGACCCAGACCTGACAAGCATGCGCAAGCTCCTTGCTTCCCGTATGATGAGCAAGCTAAGCCACTTTATCTTTATTGTTGAATGTGGATTGGATAGTGAAGAGACAATCATTCAAACCCATTTCTTAAGGAAAGCCTTCTAAAAAATCAACGCCTCAGGTCTTGTTGGCCCTTTTTAATGCACGACAGCCCATACCTCCACGTGTCACTCGGGTGACAAAAGGGTCCATCGTTGCACTAATGTTTCCAAGGAATAACCCACAGATACAAAAGGACAAAAGTCAATCAATAGCGCCAAATTGATTTTGGACAATAAAAAGGTGGGCAAGAACAAATCAATATGTAGAGTTAATATTCTTACTTCATATGAAACCAATTTGCTCATGGACTAGGGGCTAACTGTAGATAAAATGTTAGCATGTTGCTACTGTACAAGATCCAGGTAGGCATGAATTATACCAAGTTGAAGTGGACTTAGCCATAATAGGGCCGCTAACCAATGTTACTCGCCTGCTTATCTTCTGGCCAGTTACTTGCAAACTCTCTCTCTTGGCCTACCTGCCTCTCTTCCCCTTGCTGCTCTTGCCAGTTCTGGGAAATTATTACAGACAGTTGGTAAGTAGTTCACTTGACTACCACATTCTAACACAGGCGAGTAAGACGTCCAAGTAATGGGTGACATATGGGTTGTTACTAACTTGCTGGAGCCCAACACCTACTTGCCTATAAGGCCTGTTATCCTACTCCACCCCTGAGCTCTGGGTGCCCCGTCCTTGCCCATTCTTCATGCCAAATGCCAAATGCACATGTCAGGTAAAGAAGAATGCTGAGTGTCCTTAGGGACATCCTACACCCACTTCTTTCCCTATAATACCAACCCAAAGCACAAACGGAATGCCAAGCACTTCTCATCATCTCATGCTACTCACCCAAAGCCATCTCAAACCTTGGCTCCGTTTCCTTTCTCTACATCTTGAGTTAGGCTCTCGTTATTAAAAAATTCCCATCAAAAGCACCACTCATTGAGAAAAATCATATATGCACAACGAAAGCAAAATTAATACAAAAAGTAATATACAAAAAGTACAATAATTTATGTGAAAAGCTTCTCTTAACTAGAAGAAAAAATAATGGAACCCAAGCGGGTGTCTCATCTATTATTGAAATCGAAATTACAATATTGAATAACAACACATAACCCAATCTCACTCACTCCTTTCACACAAATGTAACTATTGCACGGAGAAAGCTACAAACCCTCCCATAATTTAACTTTTGTATAAAAAAAATGTGAATCCTCAATCAAAACGATTGCTCAAATGAACTACAAACTAACACATAAACCACTCATAATCGATTTTCTTGTTCTCTCTTCCTACCCAAGTACTCACACTGACACGTGCATTATTTTCCCCCTTTTTTCTCAAGATATCCAACCCCCCCCCCCCCCCCCCCCCCCCCCCCCCCCCCCCAAAAAAAAAAAATCTTCCGAAAAAACACATTTTTATGCTTGGAGTTACAAATAGTTATGCCCACTTCCTCCATTTTCCCACTTCCAAACCATCCACTCCTTTTGCCACTAAGCATTTTATTTTCTTTCCTTTTTACCTTTTTGTTCTATTTCTTTTTTTTCATTACCAATTTCTAATTTTGGAGCAATAATATCGAACAATAGCTACTCATGGATGGTCGTTCTAATTGCAGATCAAGCATGAAGGGTTTCTATCGAAGAAGGCACAGTGCTCACAGATCCTTTGTTGGAGCCGAATGCCCAGACGGGATCAATCTACTAGGAGGCAGGAGACTAATCCACAGAACGTGGATTTTCCACCTAGCCTTCCAAAAAACAAGAAAAAACCATATCCGATCCCACTAAAAGATATCCAGAAGGCGGCTAGAGCTGACAAAAAACTTGCACAGTTGGGAGTTGAAAAACCCCTTGAACCTCCAAAAAATGGATTACTTGTTCCTGAGCTTATTCCTGTTGCACATGAAGTTTTAGATGCATGGAAGGTTCTAATCAGGAGGATTGCTCAGCTCTTGCACGTTATGCCCGTCTACGCTTGCAGGTGACTTGAATTTTATTGCAGAACCTGTTAAATTTTACTAGATCTTTAGGTCTAACTCACAGAGTTGGCACACACGGAACCCACATATAAGCCCGAGTGAGGTTCCATCCTAAAATCCATGGGCATTAAGTGGAGTAACCCACTAGGTTTATATGTTAATCTCTTATATTACACAACTCTTATGTGGGATTTGTACTAGAGTCACATGTGGGTCCTTAATAGAACCTGTTGTAATTTGGTTGGTAGGAAGTGGGTATGGGAAGTAAGAGTTTATGGGAACGGGGTTTTTAGTTCTTGATTAGTTAGTGGGGCATGAGTGATCAATGAAGTCGATATCTTTCGTGGAAATTTTATTAGTTTCCAATCTTTGGTTCCCTATATTTTTTTTTTATGGAAAATGAAAAGTTAACTCTTGAATATTTTACAAAATACTAGAAAACGCCGCTTAACTCTTGAATATTTTACAAAATACTAGAAAACCACAGCTTCAATTTCAAAGAGAACTTGGAACCTTAGGAAATGTGTTCTCCAATTTTCAAAACAAAAGGAATAAAATTAAAAAGGACTTTCTACATTAAACCATCTTCAAGAGTGTTATTTTTCACTCAATCACAACTTTTCAATTTTACATAAAGCCACATTGAAAAGTTTAAATTTTTTTCAATCAACCCCCTGTATTAATGCCGTTAGTTTTCAATTGAGGCTACACATGTAATAGGTGGGTGTTTCTCTCTTTTTTTTTTTGGGTAAAAATCATGTTTCCCTAAACAAATTGGAAATAGGGTCTTCTTCTCGCAACTTTAGAAAATTTTCTAAAAAAACTCAGAATTTTCAGGAAAATGAATTACCGGCATTTCTCTTGGAATCGGTACTTTTCACATAATGGAACAACTAAATTACCCTGGGATGGCAGTTAACTCCCAGTTCATGGCAAGTTGTATTTCTCCTATTGCAATCTAAATTCACAAATCTAATTTCTGGATAATTCACATAAGAATGATTTCGAGACAGTAAATTTCAGACATAAAATGAAAAAAAATCTGTTTTGCAGCGAGTGTCCAGAAGTTCATATTGCTGATACTGGCCATCATATTCAGGATTGCAAAGGGCCTACCAGCTCCAAACGCAGAGGCTTTCACTCATGGGTCAAGGCATCCATCAACGATATACTTCTGCCCGTTGAATCCTACCATCTATACGATCCTTTCGGACGACGTGTCAAGCACGAAACTCGATTCAACTACGACCGTATCCCCGCCATCGTCGAGCTCTGCATCCAAGCGGGAGTCGATTTGCTCGAGTACCCTTCTCGGCGTAGAACCAAACCCATAAGAATGATTGGCAAGAAAGTGATCGACCGTGGTGGCAACATCAATGAGCCACCACGGTCCCATCCTAGAAGTTCCAGTTCACTCTCACTAATGAACCTTGACACAGACGGGGCGCTGTCACGTAACCCACCACCCGATCCGTCGAACATGGCTAGACTCGCACAAGAAACAATGGATGCATACGAGACCATGTCACGAGGTGTGAGTAAATTAATGAAGAAATACAGCATAAAGGCGTGTGGGTACTGCTCAGAAGTTCATGTTGGGCCATGGGGTCACAATGTGAAGCTGTGTGGGGCATTTAAGCATCAGTGGAGGGATGGGAAGCATGGGTGGCAAGATGCAACTGTTGACGAGGTTTTTCCGCCAAATTACGTGTGGCATGTTCGTGAGCCAAGTGGGCCACCCTTGAGGAGCGCTCTGAGAAGGTTTTATGGTAAAGCTCCCGCTGTGGTTGAGTTGTGCGCGCAGGCTGGTGCTCAGATCCCTGACCGGCATAAACCCATGATGAGGCTTGACATCGTGCTCCCTGACACTGAGGAGGCTCGCCTGGTTGCTTGATGAGAAGGTAAGACTAGATATGACCCATGTAACATTTTAAGCTCACTTTATCGTTCGTGTTATATATATTTGTTTTATAATTATGTGTTTTAAATTAATGCTTAAATCTAAGATAATGTTATTGGCAGGGTAAAAATGTTAATGCTAGAGCAAATTTATGAAAATTTATGACTATGGTTTACTATTATTGCTCCGACAATAACATTTTTTCATCCTCACAATAAAGCTCTAAATCTAATTGCTAAATGAAAGGGTTTGTCTCCTGGTGAAATAATATCCTTTTTGATAATTCAGCTTCAAATGCCTTGTATAAATAAGGATAACAATAAATACCTACTATCAAATGGGTATTAACAACACTAACAGAAGGAAAACAACAAGAAGATTGCAATTAGTCTCAGGCTAACAAAACTAAATAACAAAGGCTAAGCGTATTGGAATCAAACATTGACCTCCTAGCTCCTGCGAATGGTAGTTCATAAATTTTTAAGACTACAATATATCAATCTAATCATACATCAAATAAGACGGTCAAGAGAGAGAAATTAGATTTCTGTTTTAATCTATTTTTCTACTGATTCAATATTCATTCACGAATTGCTATGGAATAGGTCATCTTATTCAAAATTTTGTGAAAATTATAAAGTTCTGGAGTATGAGAATTAATGTGCTATAAAATTTTACGTATAATTTTAAGTTTACATGTGGTATTCAAGTTGTATGCTTACAGTGTACAGATAGATTACAATGACATAATTTCCAAAAGCCAAAGTAAATTGCCCCAAAAACCAACACTTCAACAATTGACGCCATTACTTCCTGTCAGCTGCAGATTCTCCCAAATTATAGGCTTCTTTCTATAAACAACATGGATCGTCATCATCGGCGGGTATATGCTGCCACAGCTACGACAACGCTTCTGTTGAGCATTTGAATTAAGGCAGGTAATGTGAGGATCTACTCTGTTAATAGATCTCTTAGCTAGCCATTAGCCGATTGATTGGATTCACGTAATTTATGAACAAAATCCACTGTCCATAAGTCAAATTGGATATGTAATTATTGGAATAATTGTTGGAGATTCAAATGATGATATGCAAGCATGAGAACTTATATGTTCTATATTTTCATGAATCTGGGAACTTTTGCTTGCATTGTATTATTTGGTTTACTTATTGAACTGATAACATTCAAGATTATACAGGATCATATACGAAAGATCCTTTTTGGGCTTTCTTTAGCCCTTTGTCTATTATGCCTAGAGGGCCTTCCCCCACTAGCAAGGTTTTTCAAAGAGACACACGCTTTTATAAGAACTGAGAAATGCCTCTTATTGCAATTCAGTATATTTTGTGTATTTTGTAGTTAATTCCATATATTTAGTAGAAATTAGTATTAGCATTACTTGTATCTATTTAGTGTGCCATGGAAGCACATGAGAAATTATGACTGGCCACCATAGAAGGCCATTAGAATTCTAGGTGACTTCCAAGGTTTTTTTTCCATGTATTATAAATTGGTACGTCATGTAATGAGAAAGTATTGATTCTCTTAATTTTATATGGTGTCGGAGCAAAAAACCTATCAATCCAACCTTCCTTTGTTTTTCCTTTAGGTTCATGTATGACTTCTAAGCTTGGTCGCATGCAGAGCAGTTGATGTAGACTAGATGCATGAATGCAAAGTTGATTTTTCTTAAAGAGAAATTCATCGTGTATAGAGTAGTTATGTATAGCTTGTTGGATGTATCTTGCCAAAAATCCTCGAAAAAAGGATATGTGGGATAAAGTTTTGCTAGTGTCTCAAAGCCAAGTATTGTGGCACGAAAGTTGGCATGCATCACTGTATTCTTCGGCTCAATGCATTTGCCACTTTGTTCAACGTCCTTGATTTGCGAATCATAACGAAGTGGGAAGAGCTGAACATATCCAGCCCACTTTGCGTGTCACTCCGAGATCTTATCTTGTTTGTTGACAGGAAAGAGACATTTCCATTATATGATGAGTACTTCTGTATGGTGATAAATATGAGCTTTTGAATATGGCCTATAAATCAAGATGTCCATGAAGCAGACTACAATTAATTTCCTAATGAACAACCTAAATATTTTATTCATGAATCACATAAAAATGCTCGAAGCATAAATAATCCAAAAGACATGAACATCCATTGATACAGACCTTCATAGTTTTTGAAAGTCCTTTTCCATTTGTCTTGTGGGAGATCTAGATTTGATGATGTCCACATTTTAAATCTGTTTTGCTAGTCCTTGAAGATAGAGCCATCACTAATGGTGATAGATAGGTCTAGTTAACCTGCAACTTGACCGTCTGAAAACCAACCCGGTTTGGTTTATTTATGGGACAAGTGGGATGTGTAGGGAAGTCATTGGGGAGGGATAGGGACATGGTGCATCCCTGCTATTACCTACCATATACACCCTATATTAGCCTCCCCATATTACTCACCACGGGCCTTAAATAAATATGGGTGGATTTGTGAATTATCCATGCTTTGAAGCTGATTGCTCTATAATGAATGGCAATATTTTCCAAGTATCTATAGTTCCGCAAGGAAACCCTATTAGGGTTCTGGCCTCGGGAAGTCCTTTAGGCTGTCAAGTTAGCATTTGCCCAAACATAAATGAGTAAAATGATAAAAGTAATGGTACTTGGGGAAAGAATCCCCCCATGGTGTCTCTGCCCTGTATATATTTATAAAAAATTTGCCATAGCAGCTACATAGAGAAGTGTGACACGAGCATGAAAAGGGTGAGCTAACCTTGGGGTGTTCATGGGTTGGGTTTGGATGGGTTGGGACCCATCCAATATTTGACCTATACCCATCCCAAACCCATAAAACAGTAAGACAATGGTTCTGGGTTGGGTTGAGTCGGGTTGGGTTGGGTGGATTAAGTCATGTTTGGCAAAGGTATAAATGAACATTCATTTCAATTTGAAAATTATAACCTAGGTACCCTGACATTTTAATTTATGCATAATATACTAATATTTTATCATATTAGGTACCTTATGTTGAAATTTGATAAATTTTTATGAGAATCTGAGCTATTTTATACGTAAAATGTTGATATTATACATAATTATAATAATATGTCACATCAATGTTTTCAGCAAGCATTCAACAAATTACGATAAAAAATTCACTGAATGTTGATGTAAATTATCGAAATATTATCGGAATCGTGTATAATGTTAGCATTTTTGGCAAAAAAATTATCAAATTCTAATAAAGAGATGAATATATTGTTAGAACTATGTTCAATTTTAGCATTTTCAAATAAAAATTTACCAAATTTCAACAAAGGATACTTGATTAATAAAATTTAAAATTTTTTGGGCAAAATCAAATTTCAATGATGATACTTATATATTACCGGCTTCATGTTCCACTTTGACACTTTCCAAAGAAAATTTATCAAATTTCAAGAAACGGGGCAACTAAATGAATAAAATTTTACAACATCATGATAGCTAAGTGATAAAATTTTGAGTTATTTACATCAAAGGTTCATGTACTTTACTCATTATTTCAATTTAGTCCTTGTACTTTTAATTGTGTCAATTTAGCCCCTTTACAATTGATATTGTGTCAATTTTGTCCTTAAAGTAAAATTATTCCTAAGTTTTTAATGAAATGTTAAATGATTTAGCCATGAGTTGGATTAAATGGAGTCCATGGATGGATTTATAGTAGATTACTTGTATTTAACATATTTGTATCACTAAAAATTACGTAAATAACTCAACTTGAATTTAACTAAAGGACTAAATTGATACAATTTAAATTGTAGAGGGGCTAAATTGACACAATTAAAAGTACAATGACTAAATTGATACAATGAGAAAAGTATAAGGACCTTTGATGTAAATAACCTTGAAATTTTTAACCTTGAGGTTCATGTTGTATATATTGAAACATTAGGATACCTCAGTAATAAATAGTCAAATCTCAGGGTGCTTGATGTGATTTTAAAGTGTGTTTTAAAATTGTCTACTCGCATGCGTATGAGATCATCGTAGCTTTGTCGGGTATACGGGTCGTATCCACAGGGAATCGTGTTAAGTTAGATTTAGTAATTAACGAGCGGTTTGAATTTTTGGGTTTTTTTTTTGTTGTTTGAATAAATTGTTGGCTAAATTAATAAAACTGAATATAAAGTAAATGTGCCAATTTAATTGAGGTTAGTTTAGGGAGTGAATTTAGGGTAGCTTAACACGTATCCCGTCATTATATTTTACTTAGGACATTGATTTGAAGGACTTAGGCTACAAGCTCTAAGCCTGGGTTACTATATAAATTAGGGCTTAAGGTAATGAACTAATCTAAAGGCATAACCTATCTTAGCACCCTAAGTGTAGCATAGGTTATCTCATTAGCACTACTTAATTCCTTTGTTACTTCTAATTCAATATTAATTTATATAAAAGATTGGGTTCAGGGTTGGGTACAACCTCAACTCTGATCACGCGTGAAATCCTGTTATGTTATGCTCTAGGCTATAAGTACAAGACTAATCGTTGCAAAGTTGAAGATCTAGTCATGACTACAAGCACACAAAAAAAAAAAAAAATCCAACAATCATGAAGAACTCCCCACAGGGGTACGAATATAACATAAATAAGTCAATCGTCAAAAGTATAATATAAATCTGGGATACGGGCGGCTATCCGCCCTTCATCTCTAAACTAAAAGAGTCTACTCCTTCATGGGAGTTTTATACAGCATTAACATCTAAAAAAAGAGAAAACAATGAATAAACAGCTAGGAATTGAAAACTCCCTCAATTGACGTTGACGTTGATCCTTCCGGCACTCCGACCACCTGCGCTTTGGCGTTTGAGAACCCCTTGGATCTCGTAGCGGCTTCGGGAGGAGAGAAGGAGAGGAGGAGTGGCAAAAGATGTGAAATTAGGTCTCCCCCTCGATATTTATACATGGCGTGCTTTGGGGTTGGTCCCGTGCCATCCCCGATCGATCGGAGCCCCCTTAGCAGCTTGTGCAGTTAACTTAAAATGAGCACAAATTTTTATCCGTAATGAGTTATGGGCCGAATTATATACCAAATCGAAGCTCTCGAAGAGATCTACGTGACCCAAGTAGTTTCATAAGTAGATTAGCAAAATATTGGGTCATAAATACCCTTCTTTTAGCTTTTTACTCGTTTTAAGCTTGACCGATTGCCAAAATGCATGGTCAATCGATCCACACGCCCAAGGAAAGACTCTTTTTGACTAAATCTTGACCCGATGGGTACTTATTTGGCACACGTGGTTGGGTTTCTCAAAGTAGTCTTCAATTATGCCTCGATTACGCTTGAATCTTCCGCTTTTCAGCCTTTGTTTGCTATGTTATACTCTAAGCCAAAATGTATCTAAATTATAACAAAAACACACATGTAAAGGCCGAATATATGGCAGGAATGAGAAATAAAATATGTAAAAATCAAGTGCATTAGTACCTAGCTCGATGAGTTTCAAGATTAGCTCGCTTTATTTAGGCTCATTTAGACTTAATTTAGACATGTATGAACATATTCCTACATTGGATCAAATAAAGAACATGTTCCTATATAATCAATGCCTACCCATGGGTAACCCGGACCTAGACTCGATACCCATGAGTATAAAGCAATCGGATCCATTAGACCCACTAAAGAAAATTGACCCAACTCAACCCAACCCAACCCAATTGATATAGGTTGGGTGCGTCTTGGGTGTTATCCAACTCATATGCACCCCTAAGCTAACCTCTATGGACTACTGCCAGTAGGACATGAGTATGAACAGGGTGAGCTATCCTCTATGGACTATTGCCAGTAGGACCCAGCCAACCATGCCTAACTGTGATAGAGATACTTCATATTTTGTGGGAAATAAAAGTGAATAATTTACCCAATTGACACACTATTAAAAAAAAATTTACCAAAATAGCATACTTCAAAAAATATTTACCAAAATGATACTATTTACTGTAGCATATTCAACGTATGCCGTTTGAAATGGTGTACGCCCATCAACATTTTTTTTTTAAAACGGCGTACGCCTATGAACAATTTTTTTTATATTTACCCAATAGTAGTGAATTAATTAAATATTTTTATCAAGCAATAATTTTTGGATACACTCCCTTAGCCTAGTGGTAAGCATGCTTCCTTTCATATGTAAGGGTGTGGGTTTGAATCCCATGAAGGCTCCCGCTTATTTTTTTTGGCTTTTTTGGACAAATGAGAGATTTGCTATATTTTTTAATTATACTTCTTTCTATTCGTTGAGCTTATTTTATATATATATATATTATTAAATAATATATATTGTCTATGTTATAAGAAAAATAAAATTAAATAACTTTGTTATATATTATAGTCTTACTAGCTTTTATTTAAGTATACACAAATTACTCATACCCGCTCTTAAAAAATTTTATTTTGTATGTAAATGATTTAAAATTATCTTTCTGACATTTTCAACTCCGTAACTAAGGTAAAATACATGTAAAATACATATTTTATTGATAGCTCTGTAATTTCGTAGAATTTATATTTAAATAATTTTCCGCTCTTAAGTATTTATATATATATATATTATATAATCTTAGTTACGGAGTTGAAAATGTCAGAAAGAAAATTTTAAACCATTTACATACAAAATAAAATTTTTTAAGAGCGGATATGAGTAATTTGTGTATATTTAAATAAAAACTGGTGAGACTACAATATATAACAAAGTTATTTAATTTTATTTTTCTCATAACATAGAAAATATGTATTATTTAATAGTTATAAAATAAGCTCAACAAATAGAAAGAAGTATAATTAAAAAATATAGCAAATCTCTTATTTGTCCAAAAAAACCAAAAAAAAATAAGCAGGGACTTTCATGGGATTCGAACCCATGCCCTTACATATGAAAGAAAGCATATTCAGCACTAAGCTAAGGGAGTGAACCAAATTATTTAATTAATTCATTCTTACTAGGTAAATATAAAAAATAAAAAAAAATAAAAAAAATTTGTTCATAGGCGTACGTCCGTAAAATATATATATAAAAAAATGTTGATGGGCCTACACCGTTTGAATATGCTACAGTAAATAGTATCATTTTGGTAAATATTTTTTAGGGTATGCTATTTTGGTAAATTTTTTTTGATAATGTGCCAATTGGGTAAATTTTTCAATAAAAGTTGAGGGAGTTAGTGTAATATCCAGTCTAATTAAATTAGGTTAGGTATTAAAATATAATTAAAACTTGCTATTATTTTAACTGGATTATAAATAAGTTAATAGATTAATTAAAAAGGAAAACAAAAAAGGGTCCATTAGTGGTATATATAAATATTAAGGAAAAAAAAGAAAAAATAACATATATACTTATACATAAAAGAAAAATAAATAAATAAATAAATAAAATAAAGAAAATCCCCATACAATATAAATCCCCCAATTTAAACCCCCAAAACCCCTTTTTCTTTGTAATCTCTCTACCGCCCCTTACAGCCCTGTTCTCTCTCGCGCTCTCTTGTTCTCTCGTTTTTCTCTACGTCAAAGCCCTAAATTTTGATTCCATGCTTGATAGGATCCGAGGCTAATTCACAATAGAAGTTCAACTTTTGGATTAGAAGCTAGTAAAGGTAAATATACCACTTTTCCTACTTCTTGTAAAATATAAAGATTGGTTTACGTGATTTAATATATGAGGTTATATTTTGAACAGTTTATTGGTTTGATAAAATAGAATTGGGCATATGTATTTATTTGATTGTGTAATTTATACTCTTATAATTTGAATTATATTGACTTATATGTTGATTTGATATGTGAATTTTTGAAGGAGTTTATACTTGTGATCATGTGAAAAAAATTATTGTGAACTTGTTAATTGAATTGAAAGGTTTTATGGGAAGAGCTTACAGATAACTACGTTGACTCTCCGGGGTCTATCGATGATAGAATGTGAAATGTGAAAATCGATCTGTAACCCTGTCGCGGGAATAATACCGGCAAGTAGATCTACATTTGATCCTAGCAGATGTGTCGACTTAGAACCGGTTCGAAAGTGTGAAATGTGAACGGCAATTGTGACCCTGTCGCGGGAATAATACCGGTCGTAGTTTCCGTTTCGCCTGTGAGTTTTACCAAAAGAGCTCTTGTAAAACAAGTTAAATTATAAAGCAGTGGCTTGTACCAGATTAACATGATTTCTAAAGATAAATTAGTTTTACTTGCTTTGGTTAAACTTTTATCCATTTTAAATTGGTTTCACTTGTTTTGGTTAAACTTTTATCCGTTTTAAATAATATGTCTGATCCGGGTAGGGTATGTGGTGTACTTGCTGAGCGTGTTGTTTGCTCATCCAATTCCTTTACTTTTTAGATTAGTAGCCTGTGGCAAATTCTAGAGGAATGAGGAAGATGCAGCGGCTCTCTATTTCGAGAATTTAATTTATTTTTTGTAGTTTAAGTATTTAATAAATTTTATAGTAGGATATTATATACTATTTGGGATATTACAATTTTGAGCTTTCACACTACTAGTTTTCGATTGTTACCTTTATGGAATTTTGAGGAATTATGGTTGTAAGTTCTCGGACTTCGTATTATGATGTGGGACTTTATTATAGTACGGCCGTATAATGCCCTTTCTAACTTAAGCCTATGTGGTATAATGTTTGAGGGCATTACAGTTAGTGAGGTTAATAAACATCAGTCTTTGATCAAAAAAAATAAAATAAAATAAACATCAGTCTTACATTTAAAGAATTGAATATAATTCACTCTTTAGACAACACTGCGATATTCAAAAGAACTTATAAATTTAATTTATTTTTTTTGGTCGAAGAACATATAAATTCAATTAAAATAAATATAAATGAAGCGAAATAATATACCTATTGAAACAACTGCTAATATTTTTTATAAAGTTAAAAATTACATTTTAAGATTAATAAATAACATTTGAATTTGTGCGGATAAATCTGGAACAAATTGATATACTCTGATATCAATTTGTTGGGGAAATCTTGATGCGGAAGCGTAAACCCTAATCACTTGATTCGATTCAAATAATATAACTCACACAAACGAGAAGTAAACAAATATATGAGAAAGAAAGAACAAACAAAAACACATAATATTTACGTGAAAATCCCTCTACAATCGAGAGGGGAGAAAACCACGGGAGGAGATGGAGATTCTTTATTGATACTTGAATGGAAGAATTACAACGACACTTCCTCTTGACGAGATCTATGAAAGAGTTACAATCACTTTCTCTTAACTCTCGTAGCATTCGAAATCTGAATTGGAGGAATTACGAAATCATCTCTTTCTCTCAATGGCGGCGCCTCACTCTTTAATTGGATCATATATGACGTAAACCCTACGTCCAAATATATAGACGCGGGTCTGGGAGGACCGGGCCGATCAATCGGCCCTCTTACGGCCCAAAATCCCGAAAATTTACTTAAATCACCCGATCGATCGGGCTTCCCTCCCGATCGATCGGTGACCTCTCGACAGCCCATAAACTTAAAACAAGTAATTTGAGACATAATCCTAACAGAATTTTTGACAATTATACAATAACTGATAGAAAAGACTGAGGGCTTAATTAGTAACAAAAAAAGCATTTTTAGTTTCATATTAAGTTTATTTATCCATCTACAGTTTCTTTTTTATTTTTTATTCGGCAAACAGATTCATAGAAAATGAAAAATTATTCAAATGATCTACCTAGTTTATTTTTTGATTAAAAAATAAGAATAAGTAATACCCATAAACCTGTAATCCCAATAATATGATCCATACCCAGCCCGAGTAAGTGATTTGTAAATGACAATTTGAGTTCATCCGATCTGTGAAAATTTGGATATGGAATATCGTCTATTTATATTTATAAATTATAACTAGATTTACATGAAAAAAGTATATGATTTGTGCAATTTTAAACTACAAACCGTCTTCCCATAATGCTTAATCAAACCAAACAGAAAGGAGTAACTCATTGTTCACAAATAAAGCCACATATTATTAGGATAATAGAGTTATTTATATTATTATTAGCCAAAGGGCTTTCTTATAATTGTATTTTCCTTGATTTCTCTATATATATAATACCTCAGCACCCTATTGGGTCTGTTACCATAACTCAAATCTCACATGGTATCAGAGCTTTACCCTTGATACCCTCTTTTCTCTCTTAAAAAAAAGGGAAATTGGGCCAAAAAAAAAAAAACCTAACTCTAACCCAAAACACCCGGCGCCGCCACCCCCTACCTCAAACCCTCTTCTCTCCCTTGCGCCGCCGCAGGTCCGGCTGCTACCCTCCTGTGCCGCCCTCTCCTGTACAAACGACCAGCCATTCCCCTGCTCACGGCACGCCCTCCCCTGACTCCCTCATCTCTACACGGCACGCCCTCCCCTACTCACGTCGCGCTGCGCCGCCGCCCTCCACGCTGCTGCCGCCCTGCCGCACATCCGGCCGTCGCCTCTTATCTCCGGTACGATCTAAGGAGGCATAGTTCATTTATTCCTCTTTGATTGGTGAATCTATGGCTAGCAACCCATCACCCTCCGCTCCCAACTTGTCACTCTCCGCAAAGATAACAAAACCATGACTGCATACCTAACCGAGCTTAAGACCATTGCCGATAACCTTACTGCCATAGATTCTCCTATCTCGGATCGTAAATTAATGCACTATGCCCTCTTTGGTCTTCCACTGGAATATGCGGCCTTCGGTACATTCACTCGTCAGTCCTCTCGGGATCTCCCCTTTGAGCGCCTTAAAATTGCACTACTGGATGAAGAAGCTGCCATCTCCCGGATTCAGTCACGGTCTTCCTTTGATCATGCGCATGCCCTTGCCGGGTCAGGTTCGCCATCCGACTCGTCGGGTCATGGCCGGGGTCGTGGTGGTTGTGGGCGCAACTCCAATCGCCAATGAGGTCAAGGGGGACGTGGCGGGTCATACGGTCAATCGCCAACGCCGGGGACAGGCACAGTCAACTCTGGAGCTGCACCTACTCCACCGCAATCTTGGTTCAACAATACCGGCTATGCTTCTCGTCCATCGCAAGCAGGTATACTCGGTTCTGGTCCCGTTGTTTGTCAGATTTGTCATCAGGTTGGCCATGCTGCTTCTCTTTGCCCCCACCGCTTTCTTCAAACCGATCTCTCCCACTCCCTCTCTGCCTTGTCAGTCGCGGACTCTACTGATCCTACGTGGTACCTTGACTTTGGAGCGTTTAATCATATGACCTCTAACCCAGGTATTTTACAAAATATTTTTCTGTACACTGGTTTTAAATCTATTCAAGTTGGTAATGGATCCTTGTTACCTGTTAGTCATACCGGCTCCTCTAAATTACGAGCTCCCAAGCATGATTTAAAACTATCTAACGTCCTTCTAGTGCCTGGTCTCACTTATAATCTTTTATCTATTAAACAACTGTGTCGTGACAACAACTGCTGTGTTGAGTTTGACTCTTCCTCTTTTTGTGTTAAGGACAAGGTTACAGGGATGCCCCTACTCAAGATGCGTAGTAGCGGTCCTCTGTATGGCTTTTCTCCGCACTTCACAGGACTTGTTGCCCAAACCGCACCCCCAGATCTGTGGCATCGGCGCCTAGGACATTTAGGTCACTCAGTTTTTAATGTTTTATGTTCACGTTGTTTACTACGCTCTAGTTCTAGTTCTATTTCACATTGTCAGGCTTGTTGTCTAGGTAAGTCTCGTCGTTTACCGTTTACTCGTGTTTGACATACAACGACTGCTCCTTTACAGTTAATTTATTCTGATGTTTGGTAATCTCCTGTTCAATCAACTTCGGCTTTACGTTATTATGTGATTTTTATTGATGACTATTCTTGCTTCTCTTGGCTTTATCCGATGCAACGAAAAGATGAAGTGTACTCCATCTTCTCCGACTTTAAGATTTTTGTTGAACATAAGTTTTCCACTACAATTAAGTGTTTTCAAAGTGATGGAGGTTGTGAGTTTGACAACAGGCAAATGGCGGCCCTTTGTCGCACTCATGGTATTCACTTTCGTCTTTCATGTCCTGATACTCCATAGCAAAATGGAGTGACGGAACGTAAGCATCAACATTTAAGTGAAATGGTACAGACCCTTCTCCTTCAAGCCCAACTTCCTTATGAATTTTGGGCAGAAGCCGCCTGCACTGCCTGTTATATTATTAATTAGCTACCGACTCCTTTACTGCTTAACTTGTCTCCCTTTGAAAAGCTTTTTCATCGGGCCCCTGATTATAACCTTTTTCGGGTCTTTGGGTGTGCTTGTTTTCCCAACATCACATCCCGTACCACTTATAAATTAGCCCCGCGCTCTCTCCCTTGTGTTTTCCTCGGATATGCCGGCCGATACAAAGGTTACCGCTTTTTGGACCCC